>JBBDHG010000228.1:0-410000 GCA_037951165.1 Lophius americanus | reverse complement strand
TTAAATAGCAAATATATTACGCTTATTTTAAATGTTTAGCAGGTGCATTGACTCTTTTGGATCTATTCTACGTAAAAGTGGCTCTGACATACCATGATGGGATATTTTCTCTGCGTTGATGGTATTTATATGGGAAACACATTTTGCTACGTCATTCGTCGGCACAGGTTGATTTTGACTTTAGCTTCACATCCTTTAATTCTGGCTGTTTAAAATTCCTTTCTGCAACAGTTTGGACGCTGCAGCTTAATGGTCTGTTGTTGTTCAGCCGCAAAGATCAAAAGGCTTCAGTCGTGAGGACGAACCTCGTGCGAAAGTAGTTGAATCCCAACACCAAACCTGGTTTTTTAGTTTTCAGGCTAATCTTTGCTTAATAACACAAAGCACACTTTACAAAGCCAATAAATAAAATAAAAGCAGGTGAGGTTTATCGGGCTATTTTCTTTAATCCAGTATTAATGAGGAGCGGTGGGGGAAGTACATCAAACAGGTACTTCAATGGATTTTCTACTGGCTTTTTCAGTTATTTGTATTTGTATCCTGCTACTTCTGAAACAACAGTTGATTTCTGGCCATCAAAGGGAAAAGATAGAATGGACGTGGGGGGGGAATTTTTTCGACTACATTGGATGAAAATTTTGCATCATTTGGAAATAATTTTTACCATATCATCTAGAAAACATATTTTTTTCCAAAGTCTATCCGTCCATTTTCTTCAGCTTATCCGGGGCAGGGTCGCGGTCGCGGAAGGCCGAGAACGGATTTGCAGACGTCCCTTTCCCCAGCAACACTCTTATTAAAAAAACATGAACATTTTACTAAAAATATATTTCTAAATGAAAGAATACTTAAAAAGTGTATTGAAGATAGCCTACTTAAATTTTATTCGTCGTCATTTTTCAGTATTCTGAACTTATTTAGTATTAGATTATAAAATACATTATGTCAATTTCGGGGCTCTTCTGTACTTTATATATCGTAGTTCAATAGTTTTATGTTTTGATCATCCTTAACAATTACAATTAAAGCATTTAAGCTTAATCATTTATTTTTTTTTATCCCAATTTGTTTTTCGGTTCTACATATAAATGTCAATCCATTTAACAAGTTTAATGCTTTAAGAACTTGTCATGAATTACATTAAACCAGCTCTGATAACGTCGTTCGGTCAATCCCAGGTGACGCTTACTGAGATTTTTGTTGAAAAACATAATCAGTAAGGTTAATATGATTATATAAAAAAAAGCATTATATATTAAGAAATTAAACTGTCATATTACTCTGTTTTTAGCAAAATGATAAATCAGAAAAGCCGGATTTCTGACGAGCATCTCAAAATTAACTTCAGAAATGTAGTCTATGCTGATAATTTTGTGTCTTTTTGTCTCTTTTCCCATCATTTTTATTTAAGGAGGAGTTCTCTGGGATCTTATGTCTTGATGTTACAGATTTATTTACGTTGACTCAACATGAGACAGTTTTACATTGAATCTGTATTATGGACAGTTATATGTAATTAATTCATGTCTATACTTTGGTCATATTATTATTATTTTTTCTACAGATTGAAGGGGAATTTAGGAATTTTTCTTTGCATTCCTTCCTTGATGCTGTAAATATGTATATTTTAGGTTCCATCATATATAGTTTTAGTTGCATGTGGGAGCTTTTGCATTTGGGAACGCGCTGCTGGGAGATTTACGCAGGGGCCGTTAATTATGACTTGTGCCACATGTGCGTGCGTAAAGTGGACGGCTGGGCGCGGACACGCGCAGCACATCACTGCGGGGAACCGCTGGTGTCAGACGCGTGTTTCGCTGTGGGAGTGTGGGCTATGAGTGATTTATCCACTGATTCACCTCTCAGACTGGAAGAGTCGCCTCTAAAACTACCCACTTTGTTTATTTGGTCTCATCCACGCGCTTTAATAATAAAAAAAAAAATTATCCGGAGGTGAGATGCACAGAGCGCATCCGGTGATTTTTGGTGGTTTTTGTAGGAAGGTTTAAAATTTGTGTGGATTCGGGATATGGCGCATCTCTGGGCTCAGTAAGAGGGGCGTCAGACGCGTCTGCGGCGGGGGAGACCAGCGCAGGGAGTCGGAAAGTTGCGCGGCGCAGGAGACGGTGCCTGTTTTTCCAATCGGAGCTGTCGCTTTTAGAGAGGAACCATGGTGCATTCCTTCATCCTCGTGCTCAGCTGGACTGCGTTCTACGGGGTGGCCAGAGCTCAGAATGACACCGAGCCGATAGTTCTGGAGGGGAAATGTCTCGTGGTCTGCGACTCGAACCCGACCACGGATTGGAAGGCTTCGTCCTCTCCGCTCGGGATCTCGGTGCGCGCAGCCAACTCCAAGGTTGCTTTCTCTGCAGTCAGGAGCAACAACCATGAGCCGTCAGAGATGAGCAACAAAACCAGAATAATCTACTTTGACCAGGTAAGGACCGTTCATTCACCTATATGCTTGTCAAATATATGTTTCCCCCTTAAATAGACAGAATTGTCCTTTTCTACGCCATGTATTGCAGGACATTATTGCAGTGAAGAATTTCTGAGCCCCAGAGTGCAGTTTTAGTATGAACAGAGGATTATGTTTGCTCACTTCTTCATCACTTTGCGTCAAAATACCCCAACATGCGTCCAGTGGCGAGTCTAGACTCTGACGGGGGCCAGGGGGTAGGGGCTCCCCTTGAGGTCCAAACTCAATATGCAACGCTCATAGGGAAGCTGGAGAGGACTCCCCTGAGTGATATGTGGGCGTTGGTGAAGTGCTTTACAGTTTATGCTGAATAGCCATAACACTATAACCACTGGCGGGTGAAGTCAGGATAAAATGGTCTTATCCCCTCAAAGTGACAGCCGTCAGTTCAGGCGGCATGGGATCGTTTTTTCTGGAAGATTCATGTGTTGAAAGCAGGAAAATGGACAGGAGGAATAAGGATCCTGAGGGAGTTTGATGGTTAGATTCCCGGGTCACAGCACCTCCGGAAAGCAGGTCTTGCTGGGCGTTCCTGGTCTAGCAGGAACATTTGGCAAATTTGTCAAGAATCAAACTGTGATGGCTTGATGACTGGATCATCTCCAGAGCTGCAGGTGGACTAGAGGGGTGAGTAACCAACAAAAGAGGTCTAAGGAAGGCCAACAACCAGAACAGTGGTGTCCTGGATACATTGCAACACTTGGGGAACGACGGCTTTCCCGTGTTGTCTGATTCTATACATAATAAAGCTGCTGTAGCATAAATTGCTAAAAAAAAAAAGTAAGAAGAAGAAGTTCATACTGTTTCTGATTTAGTTTTCAAAATAACACCCAGTGCATGTTTGTGTGATAAAACGTCACGCAGACAGGTGGTTTTAATGTTGTGGCTGATATGTGTATAGTAGAAATAGCTAAATGTGTAAATATGAGTGGCTATCTGAGGGTCCCCTTCCCCGAACAGTCGTGTGGTTTCTCCCCTCCTCGTCCTGAACCAGCATCCACCCGCAGCTTCACGCTGTCCTGCAGTCAAACAAACAGAAGAGAATCTGATTAGTCGCACAGAGGCGGGAAGTGGAAGGTGTGACAATAACACTCAACTGATCCTGCGCCTGATCCCCCCCCACCCCCCCATGTTTGTCAGTCACCGTGTGATCGTGTTGCGATGAAAGATGAATCCATCAAAGATCCTGCATAGAACCGCTTTTATTCTGCAATATGGATTTCAGTGTTTGAGACCCTGCAGGTCCTCCATCCGTCACGCCCCAAAGTAAAGTCGTGTAAACGTAACGCCTCACCCATCGGCCATGACATTAAATCCACTAACACTGGAAAAAATTGTTTGTAGGAATTACGACGGGGTCAGTGAAGTTTTAATGCGGTAAAATTCACGACAGTGTTTCACTGCAGAAGGTAAAGTAAATCATCTCAAATGAAAAACAAACATTAAATAACTTTATTGTTTATGGTTAGAATAATAAAATAGAATGTTTACGGTGAAAACACAAACTTTTGGTCAACTGATCCAAAATTATAATATCTGTAAAACTACTATTCTGTCTTAATGACAGATATTTCTGGTATGAACATTAACATTTAAAATCATTAACTATGCGCATGCGGTTCTCTCCACACTGACAAGATACGGTATTTATTTGTGAAATGATGTTTATTTCAGGGTAAAATAAGAATGTCTGGTATTCACTTACATCTTATGTACTGTCATGGTAAACCGTAAAACGGTTAATTTACCCCTATTTCTCATACATGGTGACCATATTATTTAAGTGCTGGTGTTGAACTGCAGATTATAGTTTCTGTTTTTTTTACAGTGTACCTCAAACGCTGCAGGTCCGTTCATTGCCACCAAAGCAGCTCTGCAATTCTCTGTGTTCTGACACCTTTTTGTCAGAACCAGCGGGAACTTTTTCAGCAGTTTGTGATTAAGTGGCTCTACGACTTTACATGTGCGAGGTTTCTCTCCTCACGTGCACCCGTGACCCCTGGGCACCCGTGACCCTTGGGCACCCGTGACCCCTGGGCACCCGTGACCCCTGGGCACCCGTGACCCTTGGGCACCCCTGACCCTTGGGCACCCGTGACCCCTGGGCACCCGTGACCCTTGGGCACCCCTGACCCTTGGGCACCCGTGACCCTTGGGCACCCGTGACCCTTGGGCACCCGTGACCCTTGGGCACCCGTGACCCGGTCACCGGTTCATCACAGAGCACCCAACAAGAGCTACAGTTTTTTTTTAAATGCTCCGACCCACTAACTCAAAGAAAACAAAGAAAAACTCTGATTGAAGTTGGCAGTGAGATCATCTCTGCTGTATGGTTGAGAGACTGTGTAGATGAAGATGTTCAGATGTTATCTGGGAGTGACGAGGAAGGACATGATAAGAATGGAGGACATCAGAGGGACAGCCCAGGTTAGACGTCATGGAGACAAAGTCAGAGAGGCCAGATTGAGATGGTTTGGACACCTGAAGAGGAGGGACAGTGGATATATTGGTAGAAGGATGCTGGAGGTGGAGCTGCCAGGCAGGAGAAGAAGGAGAAGACCAAAGAAGAGGTTTCTGGATGTGGGGAGAGAGGACATGAAGTTGGTTGGCGGGACAGAGGACAGGGGAAGATCGAAGCAGACCCAGAAAAGGAACAGCTGAAGGATGAAGAATCCGCTGTCACAGTAATGATGTTGGTGTAATTTAATATTTTTGTGTTGGTTCAATCTAACTTTTAAGGGTAGATTTAAGTCACGTACTCGTAAAGTTGTTTTCTGTATTTAACAAGGTTGATCCAACTCATTTCTCAGTGCTGAAAGAAAGCCAAGGAAAGGCGTTCAATGATTAAATTAGATTAATCCGATTTACACCTGTTGAGCACAGAAACATGTAACCAGTAACAGAGACGTTTCCCAAAACGTGGAAACGTTATTCTATCATTTCAGGTCAACTAGATTGAATCTCGTGAAAGTTGTTGAGTTTTATGCAAGTCCTACATGGTGTCGTCATGTTTATCTGTAAAACATGAAGTCACTTTGTTAGAAATACATGTTACATTCAAATAAATGGAGCAGATGGAATTTTTTTTAAAAATTATTCCTGCTTCCAACTTCATCAACCACCGCTAATCAATGTCCCTCTAAATTCACCTGTCAGGGGTTTTAATGTTCTGGCTGACGGCTGGTTCATGACAGGGCAGTGGCTGACACATTCATTGAATGCCTTCTTTCACGCACGAGTCCCCGTCTCAGCGGTGTGGATATAAAGTGTGGAATAAATAATCTCTCTCTTTGCCCCGAAGGGGAACCTGCCCATCAGAAACTGCTGCTGAGATTAAATCAACCATCAACCATTATTCTCAGATCTTCCGTGGAAAAGTTAAATACCGAGTTCGGCTCCGTTGAGACCAATTTAATTACAGCAAAAGAGAAATATTTCTGAAGCCCATCACGGCGGGTCGGAGTGGGGGATGGGCCCCGCAGCCATAACACAGAATCCTCTGTGCATTGCTGATTTAATATTCTGTATTATTATTCTGTCGAGCCGCTGACGATACAAACACCTGCGTTCCTCCTCTTCTTCTTCCCCTCACAGATTCTGGTGAATATAGGAAACTACTTCACCTTTGAATCGGTTTTCTTGTCCCCGAGAAAAGGAATCTACAGTTTTAACTTCCACGTCATCAAGGTGTACCAGAGCCAAACCATACAGGTAAGACTTCCAACCGTTTCACAAGGCCCGGCTGCCGCTTCGGGTGTGAAGCTGCATTAGAAACTGGATTGAAGTCTACATTTAGGAACTGTATGATGACGTGAGGAAAGAGTTAAAAACCTCTCCTTCATTATTAACAGGAGAAAAACGGAGCGTTTTTACATTTATGTTCCCGAAAAGGAAATGTAATGTCCGCCACACATCTTTTGTGTTTATGCGATAACTCAGGAGCTATTTCTTGGATCATTTTTCCAAAATTTGTAGTCCCATAGACTTTAGTGCGAGGAAGAACTGGAGTGATTTTTGGAACGGTCATTTACACATTTCCGCCGATAGGGGGAGCTTTATCTCCAAAAAGTCTTTGGGCCAACATTTCTTAATTTTACTCTATAGTTCATATTTTACACAGTAGGGGGAACTTTTTATTTTACAAAAAAACACTGTTTTCCTGGCATATCTCAAAAACCCCTTAATGGATCATTTTCAAATTTTAGTCCAATTTAGACCCCAGTGTGAGGATGAACAGGAGTGATTTTGGGAAAGGTTAGTTGTAAATTCTTGACATTAGGGGGAGTTTTATGTCCAAAAGTTTCTGGGCCATAAGTTCTCAAGCATTAGTCCGATTTAGTCCAAATTTGGTGTATATGAATAGATTTGAGAAGATCTATCCTGTATTTATCTTATTTTACTCTAGCAGTTCATATTATACTCACTAGGGGTCAGCTTTTTATGAAAAACACTGCTTTACTGTAGTATTTCATATTTTACACACTTTCTTTTTATTTTAAGAAAACCTGTAGAAATATTGTCACATTTCATTTCAGGAATTCAATCAGTTGTTCAATTGCTTGTACAACTGGGGACTTTTCGAAGATATACCCCCTGCTGTCGGGGATTACTGCAAAGGCCTAGTTTCTCAGCTGTTGGTCTGATTTAGTCAAACATAACCCCCCCACCCGTTGGGTCAATATTTCACTCACTCAGGAGGCGTTTTATACCGTTACCTCGAAACCGTATGTCCCAATTTGATTGAATGAATCCACACAGGTTGTTTATACGGTCTGTTCCAGACCTGAAGGTACATTCCAGGTATTAAAGGAAAATTTATTTTTTTCCGTCGAAATTCATTAATCTCATAGAAAATACATTTTCAGCATTTTCTGTTCTTACTCTTGTAGGGTTTAAATATTTTTTACGACAAACAATGTGATAATAAAAAAATCGATGGGTCATACTGGCTGATATATGCATTTATAAATATATACATATATATAAGTAAGTATATGTGTATGTGAGTGTGTGTATGTAGGTATTTACTGTTGTTAAAAAAATGTAAGGCTATTTAAAAGCTTTTGTTATACTAAACCTATCTTTCAAAAGGTAAAAGAAATATAGTCTCTAGGGTCTTTTCTGCAAAAAAACAAACAACATTATTTTTGTTATTTCCCAACCTTATGTCTGATTTAGTCCAAATAGGCTGAAACTCAACAAAACAGATCTATTTTTATTTTATTTTGTATATATATATATATATATATATATATATATATATATATATATATATATATATATTTATATATATATATATACAAAATATTATATTACTATAATTGTTAAAATTTTTAGGTTTTTAAGTTTTAGTTTTTTTTTACTTATTAGTTAAAAAACAGTCAATATGGACTGTTTGAGATTATTAATGAATCACTTTTAAATTGAGGAGTTAAATCAGGGGGGATTGTTTGTACAATGCAGGAGATTGGGGATTTCCGGGGATGTATACCCTGGCTGCGGGTGATGACAGCGTAAGTTATTATCTATGATACATTATACCAAACAATCTGGAAGTGTAATAACAGTGTTGTTACAACTTTCATCATTTCTGTACCTCATTTTTTAAATTTATCTGTAAGGACATTGTTACTGTGACACGTTTTATGCCACTTGTCACAGTCACACGGTTTGTGTTGTATTTGTTTCTTTTAATTGTTTTAGTTACATTATTTTGGAGTAATATTATGCTAATTCATCTCTCTACTTTCATTTATCTGATTAAGTTTTAATTAAACCGCTCAAATGATTACATTTTCACAATTATTTGCACAAATAAAAAGACACATGAAAGGTAATGGATTTAAGGAATAAATTAAAAGAATCAAAATGAACACGACAAAAAGAGAAACCCAAAAGATCCAAAAGTACTAAAAAATCAAATCTTAATTTATAATAATAAAATGTTTAATTTGCTCACTATATAGACAAAAATAACAAAAAACAACAAAAAAAACCCAAATCAATCAACCAACACAATACAGGAATAAAAATGTGTAATTTGCAAATAACAAACACTGTAAAATATGCATCTAGAAAACATTAAAGGGTGAAGAATGTGACAGACCATACATTTGAATATAATTGAATTATTAATATTACATTTTTTAAAGCATTCTAATGTTGTTTCATGCTAAAGGAATCATTTTAATTTACATTATCAATATTATTATTATGATATGGTATACATAATAACCCATAACATTAAAACCCCCAGCCTAGTTTTGTTTACAAAGCTCTGTGATGCTATGTGATGCTATCTCAGCATCTTCAACATTCCTCGCTACAGTCCAGAGCCTCAGGTGCCACATCCATAATTTTCCTTCCATGGACCATGGAAAAATCAATATTAATCACTACATCCGTCATACGTTATTATGTTACGGCTAAGCCGCACACATCATGGATTATAAATAAAATCTTTCAATGTTTAATATCTTTGAATAAAATTATTCAGAACACTTTTACCAATTGTAGACAATTCAATTATAGCTCATCTTGAAATCAGTCCCTTGGTTTATATTTACTGGCTGATTTATTAAAACGACGGTTTATAGATTTTTTTTCACCACTTATACTAGCAAAGTCGCTAGTATTCATGAAATGTACACGACTGAGGTAAAAGCTTTATTTCCCTCGTGAGCAGCTGTATGGTGGCTATTTTTAATCAGTATAAATAAAATGAATACATAATAAAGATTTTGGGCCGACAAAGAATTTTGTGCCGACGAAGAATTTTGTGCGAGAAAGAACTGGGTCGATTTTGGGAAAGATTTTGGGCCATAATTTGTCAATCGTTGGTCCGATTTAGTCCAAACCTGGTGCGTTTGTATTGACTCCAGGAGATCTATCTATTGTACCTTGTGTTTTACTCTAAAGTCATAGTTTAGTTACTATAGGGAGCTTTTGTAAATAAAACCCTTTGGACATAACTTCACATTTCATTTGAAGAGCTCAATCAGGGGGATTTCGTGTACAACGCAGGGGACTGGGGACTTTCCTGGAATATACCCTAGCTGTCGGGGACGACAGCGTACGCCTGGTTTTCCTTCGCTGTTGCTGATTGTTTCCTGTTTTCCAGGTCAACCTGATGTTGAACGGGAAACCGGTCATTTCTGCTTTCGCTGGTGACAAAGACGTCACGCGTGAGGCGGCCACCAATGGAGTTCTGCTCTACCTGGAAAAAGAGGACAAAGTCTACCTGAAGCTGGAGAAGGGGAACCTCGTGGGCGGATGGCAATACTCCACATTTTCTGGCTTTCTTGTGTTCCCTCTGTAAAGAAAAAAAAAAGAGAAAAAAAAAAGAAGATCGTAAGCCCACTGACTTCTTCATAACGTGTCGTCACCGTATAATCCAAACATTGCTGCTGCATCCGTTGGATCTGTCCAAATAGCATTACAGAAGGAAATGGATCAGAGGTGAGAGAAGAACTTGGGTAATGGTTCCTGGTCTCTGAAAGCGCCGAGTCATCGTCCTGAAGAAAGCCGCCTGAGATGTTCCCTGTCACCCGTCCATGTTCTTGTCCCTCATGCAGCCTCAGCGGGGAACACAAAACATCGCAGAAGCACTTTTTAAAAGTTGGGATATATTTAGCATATCGATTTTTGTTTTTTTCATGCCAAGTGTTGCATTCAAGTACATCTTGTGCTGCTTGTGTGACTTGTTATCACCAAAGTATTCACAATTTGACGTTTCGGGGAGTCTCATCTCTTGAGCAGATGGTTCCAGACCAAGTTGATGTTCAACAGGGAGGAAGGGGTTTAAGTCACCGACGGAGTTAGATTAATAAAAGAGGATTACTGCTTATGGCTGAGCGTGTTCAGTCATCAGAGGAACAAACAAACATACCGTACTACCTGACATTACTGATTAAGTGTCTGGAGCAAAGAAACCTCCTGACACCTGGAACTGTCACTCAAAGAGGGTTAAAATAATAATAATAATAGTAATAATAATAATACATTTTATTCACAGGCGTCCTTCGGACACCCTAGCTCACCTTACAGATACACAATTAAAAAAACAAAACAAAAATCAGGACATTAGTAAAATGATGCAATAAAAGCTTGAAAAAGCTAAAAAGCTAAGAAAAAAAAAGACTAAAAAAAACAATTAAACAACTCAACTTTATTTATAAGCACTTTTAAAAAAACCAAAGTGCTGTACAGTCAATAACAACATAGACACATGAATAAAAAAAAACAATGTTACATCCAATAAAAGCAGTAAGACTAGAAAGAATTAAAAGTGCAACAACTCATCCTGGATTAAAAGGCAAGGGATAAAAATGAGTCTTAAGGTAAGATTTAAAAAACATTCATTCATTGAATGACTTGAAAGATGTGAAATGATCAAAAATGGACTGGAAAGAGACACAAAAACCCCAAATTGTAGAAAAAAACCAAAGGAAGAAAATATAATAAATGCAAATGAGCAAAAACCTACAAAGAATTATAAAAACAACACAAATCTACTAGGATGAGATGGAAAATATCTATAAAAGTTAGTTATAGAGAAGGGAGAGGAAAAAAAAAACATAAATTAACTGCATAGACACCAAAAACAACACAAATCTAATCCAAACCGAAATCAAACAACCATAAATCATGAGGGCACAAAAGAATTCATGCAAAATTCCCACAAATGAACTGCAATGAGTAAAAAAAAAAAAAATCCAATACAAGTTAATTAAAAGCCGAAGAAACACAAAGTACAAGAAAACAAATGAAAAAAGATAGAAAATTAACACAAAAGTAAAAGAAAATTACAAAAACGCCACAAATCTACAACAATGAGATGAAAAAAAATATCGTTAGAACAGAAATGAAAGGAAAAACAACATTAAATCAACTGCAGGGAAACCAAAAACACCACAAAGCAAAGGGAGTCAAAAAAGAGATAAAAACACCTCAAATTTACTACAAAGGCACGGAAAATAACCTTAAAGCATAAAAACCAAAGACACAGATGCAAATAGACCCCCAATCAAATAAAAAGAAACCAAACTCCAATATCAACTACAAAATGACACCAAATCAAGAAAGAGTCAGAAAAATTCCACAGATAGAACACAGAAATTGAAAATCAATCACAAAACGTAGGCGTAAATAAAAATACATGAAGATGGTGACAAATTAACTACCAAGAGACGCAAAATCACCCAAAAATAATCGACTCCTTTAGATCTGGAAGAGGTCCATAAAACAGAGGGACACTATACAGAGAAGCAAAGATCATCACTAATCAAGAATCATAAAACACGAGAAATTAGATGCAAGACTAACCAAAACGCCACAAATTCACTGTAAAGAGATGGAAAACAACCGTTACGCTTATGAATACATGAATACACCCGGCAGAAGTGAAATAACCTCAAAGTGAGCTCACAGAGATCCGCAAATCCACCACAGAGACAAAAACACCACAACAAAGGAAAAGAACTGAACGCAAAGACGAGGACATCGAAGAAAAATCATCAGATAGATCACAAAAAGAAAAGAAGAAGGAACCCAGTATGATGCAGAAGAGTGAGACAGAGTGACCAAGGCGGGTTTTCTCTTTCAGGGTCGTTTGATCAATCAATCAATACGTCTCAAGGTGTTTTCCAGAAAGAGCAGGTCTAGACCAAACTCTTTATGTAATTATGATGAATGACGACATTCAGTTTTTCTTAGCGTTCAATCAAGTTCCCTAGAAGTTACTTTTATGTCCCAACAATTTGTTTCGTTAAACATTGTTTGAGGGAAAGGAACTCTGGTCTGGACTAGGATGCTTTGTACTCGGGCACTAAAGAGCTTTTGAAGTCGTGTGTATAGTAATCGGTGTCAGGAGAGTCGGAGGTAGCTGCTCTACGAACATTTACATGAACCGATACCGTCTATGGTACCGGTGACCCGATTCTGTAGTTGCCTTCAAGTCTGTGGAACGTTTCACATGCTGGTGTCAGACTCACGGCTCTCACAGCCACGTTCTCAGCTCAGATCAGGAGGGACTAAAAATGGAAAACATCTAAGACTTAATTAATTTTTAGCAGTCAATCCCAGCAGGAAGTAGATGAGCAGCCATCCAACGCTCTAGTGGCTTCCAGGAAGGAGCCAAGCCTGGAAACTGATGAGGAGCGGAGCTTCGTGTTTCTGAGGGGTGGCTGGGTTTGGATGTGGGCAGGTGTCCACGGTGGACGTGAATGAGTGGCAGTGGGAAATGAGACAACCACGGAGATGACAGCTGGATGACAACAGGGAGGAGCGAGAGCAGATTCTACGTTTGACGGCGCTCAGAGGACTGATGAACGCGAGGGGTTAAATAGAGGAAGAGGAGATTTAGAGAAAAACACAGAGAGAAGTTTCATGATTAAACTTTGAGCTGGACAAATTCACTGTTTGTTATTGGGTAGCTACTAAGCCTGTCCTCTGCATCTTCCTCTGTCACACCAACCAACTGCATGTCCTCTCTCACCACGTACAGAATCATCTTCTTTGGTTTTCCCCTTTTTTCTCCTGCCTGGCAGCTCCATCTCCAGCATCCTTCTACCAGCAGATCCACGATCCCTCCTCTTCACGTGTCCAAACATCTCAACCTGTCCTCTCTGACTTTATCTCCAACACGTCTAACCTGGACTGTCCCTCTGATGTCCTCCTTTCTAAACCCGTCCATCCTCATCACTCCAACCACCGGTTCCACCTGCCTCTCTTTCATTCACACTCATGTACATGCCTCCACCTCTCCAGGTTTTCCTCCACCTGCTCCCTGCTCAAAATGTCGTCTACAAACATCAGAGTCCATGGAGACTCTTATCTGACCTCATCTGTCTACTCCATCACCAAAGCAAATAAGATGGGGCTCAGAGATGATCCTTGGTGCAGTCCCACCTCCAGTTGAACCCATCTGTCGTAAAAACTCATACTATATGAGTTTATAGTATACTAAAACTAGTCATACTACTCTCACACATATCCTGTTCCATCTCTAAAATACTTCTCTGTCACGTACACAATCCCACAATTCCTCCCTCGGCCGTCTGTCGTACTCTTTCCCTGATTCCACAAAGACACAATGAAACTTCTTCTGATCTTCTCCGTTCTTCTCCATCAGCACTCTCAGTGTTAAGAGGTCACTGTTCAAGGGCAGAATTAGCTAAAAACACTTCAAACCAACTGGACCAGACCCTTCACCCACGCAGGGATGATATGGAGTCATGGGAGTTTGGTCATTTGGTTTAGATTTTGGATCAGCAGAAAGACTAAGTCTGTGTTCCCCAGGAATCCTTTGGGAAGTTCTTATTCACTATGAGCGTTCTTCAACCTACCCAAAGGTAGTTGTGTCTTTTTTCCTGGCAGAAAAGTCCAACTTAGTCTGTGAAGGTGTTGGCCTCCACACCTTCAGGTTGCCCCGGGTTTCAGATCCTGGTTCTGATATTCATAGTCAGGATCTGAAGGTGAGGAGAGTGTCCAGTTTTAGGTGCTTAGAAATTGCATCTCTGCTCTTTGCAGATGATGTGGTTTTATCAGTCCATGATCTTCAGCCTGCGTACTGAGTGATGAGGCATGAGAACCAGCACCTCCAAAGAGAATTTTGGATTCCTCCCTCAAAGGTTTGGGATGAGGTGCTGCCTCAGGCAAAGGAGTTTAATCTTGACTGATGGGAAAATGGAGTGTGAAGTGGACTGTTTCTTTGGTGTGACATCAGCCAAAGAACCAGTCCAACAGAGCCCAATCAGGTTTGGATGGTGAGCGACACCTAACCCTAACCCTAACGACAGTAAAGAATGAAGCAGCCAAAATGAGCTGGTACGGTGGCTGAGCTAAGCCTTAGAGAAAAAGGGGAGGAGCTTTGACATTCTGAGGGAACTCGGAGTAGATTGACAGAAACCAGTTCAGGTAGTTTGGAGATCCGATCAGGCTGCCTCCCTTTGAAGGTTTTGAATAGATCACAAAACTCGCTGGAGTGGAATGATGGATGGAAGTTCTTTACGGGTTTTTTTCCTTCTACTAATATTGAACAAAAATAGCATTCAAATAAGGATGATTCACGGTTATAGTTAAATGTCAAAAAAGAAAATTGCGTCAAGTCAGGGTTTTATTTCAATATTAAATTCGACGTTAAGCCCAACTATGCTGTGAATGCCCCATCATCACATTCCAACGTGATGAAGATACGTTCATCACATGGAAGCACAAACATTTTGAGACAATATTCAGGAAAAAAACAACCATCTCATTAAGTTGAGGTTAGGTTTCTCCCAAAATCGTTTTTTCAGGAGAGATTGATTATATTCACACAAGAGGTTTTAAAACAGGTTGAACTGGTTTGTGAGACGGGTATTCGGTGAATCGGCTCATTACTGATAGGGATTCCTGCCTCTGTCGGTGGGCGTAAACATCTTCTGCTCGACAGCTGGTGAATTCATAAACTCCTTAATTGTCGCTGTTATCTGATGGCCCGTCACGTCCTCCGCAGATTGACTGTTTTTTCGCCGCCGCTTTCACCGGAAACCAATCCGAAAAAGCGCGGAGAGGATGTCTGCAAAGCTTATTTAGTACATCTTTGTTTCACCCTGAGATAATGACCTGCACTCTCATCATCATCCTCTCTGAAGGTGTTTGCTCGCCCCAAATCCGATTTTCCTTTTGTTGCTTCCTGTTGTGCGCCGACAGGTTTGTGACAGTGATTGATAAGTTCGCCGCGGCATCACCGGCATCATTTTCTGCAGCAAGCAGAATTTTCGGAGAGAGGTCATGTGCAGTTTTTAGACGTGAAGGAAAGAGGACAAGGTTGAGATGAAGGCAGCTCAAAAGAGCCTCGTGATTCAGCCCTGCATAAAAACCGTGACTGAGTAATTACAGATATCACTATTACAAACATAATCGCTGACATTCTTCGGTTTAAATGAAGGTTATGAAAATCTTTCATTCTGCTATTTTTGTGCCGTGTATATTTCTTTTTGCTCAAATGGAACGACCCTCTATTCTCTGGATTTGCTCACATTGTTGGACTGGAAGCTGGAATGTTCCACTGAAAGATTTATAGCCTCAGTAATCAGCCAAAACATTGAAACCACCTGACAAAGATTTGTGAAATCTGTGTAATTTACAGTAATATACTGGCAGCTGTGGTTGCAGGTATTTCACTGTAAAAATGACAGTTCAATGTGCAAACATTACGGTAAAGAAACTCGACTACGATACAAGTTTGTTACATAAAATGACAGTTAATTTAAATAAATTCAGATTATTTTATTCACTAAATTCAACGGTATCTCCATTTGCACTTTGGTATCATTTTGCTTCTGTACAGATTTTACTGTAAATCTAAATATACATTCAATACTGCACAAACTGTGGAACATTAAAACCACATTACTAAGTTCTGAAGGTCCTCTTTCTACCACCCAATCTGCTCTGTGATGTTCTGCGTGTTCTTCGCTCGGAAATAAAATCTGAATAATTTACGGTAAAATACTGTCGGCTTTGGTTGCCAGATTTTGAGAAATATGAGAGTGAGAAATATACAGTGACCATGTGCAAAACATTAAATGAATGTGTTTACGATACAATGGTATTACATCAAATTACAGTAAATTACCGTAAATTCAGCTTCTTTTATTCCTTGAATTTAAAAGTATCTCACATTTATGCACTGGTAAGATTATGTTTCGGTTTCGTCTTTTTTTTACCTGCGAATTTAATTTGACATACCACACGCTAAAACACACTCTGTAAGAATAACAGTAAAAAAGCCTGCATTTTGAAACAAATATTTTGTTGTCGGACTAAAATCAAACGTTTATACACTCTTTCATAAAACAATTTTTAAATGTATAAATGAATCAGAGGTCAAATCATTTTCCAGTCTAGCACACTCCAGCCTCCATACCTTCAGAATGTCAGTGTGTTATAAACATCCATTTAATACTTTTTAAGGTTGTAAAATGTTTTTATTTTTTATGAAACAGAAGTTTATATCCTGATTCCTAAAGATCTACAGTTTGTTGTTTGTATATGCACAATTCTATCATTTATGATAATTTAGTCCACATGAGACCGAAGCTTCTGCTGTTGGAATATATGTGATTGTTAAACTCGTCTTTCCCAGCAGCATCAAAAAGAGCAAGTATTGTATGAATTTGCAGCAGTGATTACATGTTTTATTTCATTCCAGTCTTATTCTAGTACATGTATTATTATTATTATTATGTGCTCAAACATGGCGTCTCATGTCTGATGCAGGAGGGGCTTGAAACTCATTTTTCATTTGCTTTCTCTTTTCACATTTTATTTAATTACTTTTTCTGTTTCGGATTTGGAGCCAAAATATTATGTAATTTTTTTTTGATATCAGCCTCTTAACCAAGTAATCAAAAATCTTATTTTTTTTCCAATTCAAGCAGTTAGGGGTAGAGAGAGAGACGGGTTTCTGGGGAATGTCCTCATTTATTTCAGACGTTATTCAGTGCACTTACAGTACATCCACCCCAGAGATGTTTGACTTTGTAAACGTACGAAAGGCCTTAAAATAGAAGTGTAAATACAAAGTGAAGATTAAATGTACGCGGTTGTATGTTGTGATTTTCAGATGACACGCAAATGGACTTAATGAAAGTATGATGATCGTTTTCAGTGAAAGTTGTCTGCAGTATATTTTGGGCGTTGTTAGCAAAGAGGCTGAATGTGGTGATGGCGTGTAACACAGTTATGGCGGCTGGTTAAGCATGAAACTGTAGACAATCACCGCTATTAATATTACATTTACAATTTGAAGTCCAAGAATGACAGAAGCGCTTTGCTGTAATGACAGAAAAAAACGTAAAAACGTAAAAATTTATCACGTTATCACATGAAAATTATCTATCGCGCGATAACCTGGAAGATATCATGCAAAAACGCGAAAAACCGAATAACGCAAAAATCGAAAATCATCCGTAACGGTTTTGTGGAAAATATCATGTAAAAAACATCAAAACGCTACAACACGAAGATTATCCGCAAAAAACGTGAAAAATGTTACACTTTAAAATAACCTGTAAAGTTATGACGTGAACGTTTTTTATCTAAGACCATGGAATTTGAAAAAGTTTCCATAAAAACAATAACATTAAACACATCTATAATAATATTATAACATGGTTTACACGACAGTAGTTTTCACATAAAAGGGTAACTTTTTGTTATGGTTTGAACTTTCTTTCATATGAAAAAAACATTTTGAGGGGCCTGAAGAAAAATCACCGTTCCACCTCCGCTTATCGAATTTTAAGGTCTTCAAAATTCGCACAATAAAAGAAAAATATTGAGCAGAAACTGATTTTGAATCTCCCTCTTACAGTTATAACATATAACCTTCTGTTGAGGCGTGGTTTATCGTTTCCAGGACATGAAGTCGCGTCTTCACGACTTTGTAAAATGCCGCCGTTCCGTTTCTTTTTAAACTGGAAAAACAGAATTCTGATGAATCCACAGACGAATGTGCGGCACGCCGTCTTCTTCTGTGGTGGTGATGTTGAAAACTTCTTGTACGGGACCATATTCACAATATCGTTGTCTGAATGCTCAGCTTTTCTTTTTTTTTCAAATGCAAAAGGTCAAATGTTTCCGTTTTTAGCTGAAACGGTGTCGTGCAAACGGGCCAAGCGATCGCGTGGATGGGTTTCGTGCGGTGACACATTTTCACGGATAACGAAGATCCAGGATTTTGAGAAACTGACGTGCGATCCATGCCATTAGTAACTGTTACATGAAGATTTCTAATGGCTTTTTATCAAACATGTTGTATTTCTTTGCAATTAAAGTGGCGGTGAATGTCATGAAGCCTGTTCTCTCTCATGTTTTTATACATACATATATATATATATATATATATATATATATTACTTTACTGGGACATCCGGAGTGAGCTCGGGGTGGACATAAGTCAGCTTTCACCCGTTCACACAAGCAGTCATAGAGGCATGACAGAGGCATCCATAGAAGGCGCCCCCTGCTGACCAGGAGCGGAAACCATTCTGGCCATCATTCCTGCACCAATGGGACAAACGTCAGGACCAATTTGGGATTCTGTCTCTTGCTCAAGGACACTTTGACAATTCCGCTGACGTCAGTTTAAATGAGCATTTTAGCTAAATATGTAGTTTTGTCAGAAACATTTAGATTGATATTGAATATTTAGATGTTTATTTAGCCCATATTTTCTAGGTAAAATGTGATTAAAGTTTGTGAATATTGCTGTGAATGTGAACAAAAAGCGACACAAAAAGTTTGACAATGATTTTTGAACGTTGTTTCGCAGCTAAACGTGACAAAACGTTGTCGTCAAAATCCGCATGTGCTACTTTACAAAACGGCGCCTCCGGACATAACCTGCAACATCAAAACTGTTTGACGGCAGGTGTGCTGCGGGAAATTTCAAACCTACTTCTGGCCTTTCTACCGGCACTTCAAAAGGAGAATATTAAGATGCGATTGAATATATTGCCTCTAAACAACGTAGAACTTTAAGCAGATTGTTTCCAGCCCTTGCTTTGAGATATGCAGAGCACAGCTCAATTTGATTGCATCCAGTGGGACACATAACCCCCAGACCTGAATTATGAGTCAGCACTAATCCAAACGATGCAAAACACGAGGCTTCGCTATCGGAGAGGAGGTAAAAAATCATCCCAGGCGTGACACACGGGAGTCGCAGTACGCAGTTTAAAAAAAAAACTTGCCTGGCTGCAATGTAGATTGTTTGAGTTTTTGTTCAGACTAGCAGCAGATACTGCATAATATATAAACTCAGAACCAGCTGACGTGGAGGAGGAAGACACGCTGACCTAAATACACAGTCACCGTGTATTTAAGTCACTTAATTGTGAGCAGGGGAAGAAGGAGGGACAGCTGAGAACTCTCGGACAATCAAGGTGGACGCAATAAAGACAGGAAGTGGAGTTTGACAGTGAAAAGTCAACGTTTAATATAAAACAGGAAATATTAAAGCACCGGAATCGCGATGAGCCAAGCTGCATGTAGTACATATAAATCTAAGCAGCAGTGAGATGTGTGTGTGTGTGTGTGTGTGTGGAGAAATGTTAAGTATCATAGCAGAGGCTGAAAATAAACACAAACTTATTATTTGTATCTGATTTGCATTAAGATTCTTCTTGATCCTTCTAATTATGTCGTGTCAATATGTTTTACTCTTCTGTCACAGATAACTCCTGACACTCTTGTCTTCACTCTGCCTGCACTCAATTCTTCACCTCTTGTCCACGTTCCCCGTTACTCTGAACAGTTGAACCCAAGTCCCTTAAACACCTGCATCTTCTCCACCTCTACTCCTTCATCCTCAGCGTTCCACTTTCCTCCCTTTCATTCAAACTCTTTTTTTCTGTCTCGCTGCTACCGACTTTCATTCCTCTTCTCTCCGGCGCATACCTCCACATTTCTGGGTTTTCTTCCACCTACTCCCTCCACTCACTGCAGATCAGAATGTTATCTGCAAACATCATAGTCCACTGAGACCCCTGTGTGACTTCACCTGACCATAGCAAAGAAGAAGGGGGCTCACAGATGATCCTTGGTGCAGTCCCACCTCCACTTGAATCCCCCCTGTCACTCCTACTGCACCCCTCACCCCTGCCATGCTGCTCTCTTACATATCCTGTATCACTAGAACATACTTCTCTGTCACTGGAAACCCACCATTCTCGATACTTCTCCATCAACACTCTCAAAGCCCAGCAAAGGTTCTCAAACGTGCTTTTCCCAAATCACGTTGCCCTCTTAGTGACTCAGATTGGTGATCTGACACACTGCAGACTTTGAATAAATTACATGTATGTATGTCACACAGAACTGGAGCCTGTTTCTAGTCCATGTCAAACAATGCAGCACTCGGCACGGTGACACAAAATGTGAGGTTTTCGTCTTATTTTGCTGCTTGTTTTTATCGTCTAGCCTCATATCCTCACTCGTGATCTCCAGACCTCGTGAGAGGGTCCCGCTGAGACAGATAACGATCTGGTCAGGGCGTGTCGCTGAGTAGGGTCTCCAACAAAGTTCTTTTTCCACTGATTTGTCGGTCTGAAAAATGCCATTTCCGTGTAATCCTTTCTGATGATTGTGGGTTGTGAAAAATGGGTTCAATTCTTCCTTTCTTTCTTTTTTGGTGCCTTTGAGCTGAACAATGTTTCCCTCACGCTGGAATGAGAGAACTGATCCGTCGGATTTCTCCAGGAGGAGAATCCAGTGTGACAGAGACACAGGAAATGACTCTTCAGACGGCTTCCTTCAGGCACTTCAGGCACAGGCGCCTGAAAGCCAAAACCGAGAGATTTATAACATTGTTTATGTTTAATCCGTTTAGTTTCGTTTTGGTTTTCGCATCGCAATTGTGAAAGCGCACAAAAGAACTTCCAACATCAAGACATTCCTACATCCTGTCTACATAATCTAAAAGGCTACATTCTTGATGACTGACTGGCTTGTAGTTCATCTTCATCCAAGAGGTTTTTTTTTCCTGGGGTTGGCTCTTTGTCTGCCAAAGATAATAATGGACAATCCAAATCACTCCAAAAATAAAATGCTGAGCGATACCACATTCTCTGAAGGATCACCATTTCGTGATTTATATCTTTGATTAGATTTTTAGACATTTGAACCTGTCCACACATGAGTAAAATGATTTTTTCCGCTGGCGGGCATCTTGGTTTCTGTTCGTGTCTGAATCACTATTAAATACCTTACCTCTCCCTCTCCTCATTCACTACCATGCCTTCTTTTCTACTTCTTTACTTCTTTATTTTTACTTCTTCCGCAGTGTCAGCAATTGTGACCAAGGATCAGGCTTGGAGACCGGGCAAATGAAGTTGAATGTCCAGAATGTGGCGAGCAAGGGGAGCAAGGCGCCAGAGGTGGAAGGTTGGGGGTCTTCAAGCTGGACGGGCGACCCACTGTACCCTCCTGAGAATGAAGAAAAAAGATCATCAACTGTAGAAATTCTGTAGAAAAAGTTGATGAGTGGTAGAGAGCTGGAGTAGTACTACATGAAATATTGAGATGATGAGGCTCAGGCGTGTGGGGGTCCGCCTCCACACTGACAAACGCCGAGAAGCCAAAAACAGAGAGACAGGAGCACACAGGTGAAACTACTGAAATATGCCAGATTATGGGTGGGCTGTGAACGTGTCAGAAAGTCCAAACCATCTGAAAAAGTGCTTTGACAGCGGAGTTGATGCTGATCCGGACTAAAACCACTTCTCTTTTCAAATATTTACTTTTCGTGTCGACGTTTCACAGAATTCTCCAGTGAGATACACACATGAACCAGTGTGGCGACCCTGAAAGGGAGTAACCTAAAGATGAAGATGAGGGAGAGGAAGATCTAACACTTTGCATATATCAACATGAACTGCCAGAGTTTTCACATAAAGTTTGTTTTTCCGCAGCACAAGCCTCGAACACCTCGCCTTTCCCAGGTGAAAGTCTGCAAACAGAGCGACAGCTCTCTCGCAGCCATTGATGAAAAAAAATGATCTTTTTTCTTTTTTTCTCATGTTTGAAACAGTACAACGTCAGGTAATGTATTTCTAATCTAATGCAAAACCGAGTTCACAGGAACAAAACTTCATTAAATAAAGAACTATAAGTCAACGAGTTTCAAACTATTTCCCGGAACAATTAACGATGCATGCTGAAAAATCACACGCCGAAGTCGAAAACTAGAGTGTTAAATATTTCATTCGCAGGTGTGTAAATTCAACAAAAGTCCGGACCAAACGGCGCTGAGTGCTGGAGTTGATTGACAGTTGATCTCATTGGGGTTGATTCAAAAGAGCTGAGGAGTCACCCTGAATAAGGAAGTTGAGAGTACGATACCTCAGTGAGCCAACTGCTCCTAACTTACTGTAACCACTGTTCTCTGAGTGAAGAAACTTCTGCTCACCCCAGCTGCCTGTTTCAGATTCTTCTGAAGTCTGTGCTGAAGGAAAAAGCAGCTGGGTGTGAGGTTGGTCCTGATTCTGCCAGAGCAATAGCGCTCTGCCACATTTAGTTATCTATAATATTAAATGAATATTGTAATAAATGTATGGAAATGATTGACCTATGCTGTCGTCCCCGACAGCAACGTTATAACCCAGAAAAGTCCCCAATCCTCTGCGTTGTTCAAGCGATCCTCATGATTGAACTCCTCGAATTAAATGGGAAGTCATGCCCACTGTATTTAAAAAAAACTCTGCTACTGTGTTAATATGATATGATATGAACTATTAAAGGAAAGTTTGATATTCTACAACATAAATCTCTTGAAGTCGATTCATATGCACCAAATTTGGACTAAATTGGACTGATGGTTGAGAAGATATGTTCAAAATATGCATTATTATTATTATTATTATTATTATTTTCATAAAAAAGCTCCTCCTAGTGAGTAAAACATGAAGTACTAGAGTAAAACACAATGAACACACGATAAGTCTCAATTTAGTTGATTCATATGCATCGAATCTGTACTAAATCTGACGAAATCGGACCAACGATCAGGAAGATATGTTTGAAAACCAGTGTTACTATATTCCCCCGATGGCGAGGGATCGTTCTCACCGCCGCAGATCCTTCTTGTTAACGGTATACCTCGAAAATTCATTTTTATAACCACACAGACCTTAGTGTGAGAATGAACTGGGGTGATTTTAATAAAGATCCGATGTATAGTTCCGACACAAGGGTGCGCTGAAAGTTTTCAGACCATAAGTTGTTTGCACAAGAATCGAGGAAATCTATCTTTTATTCTTTTGTATAGAATATATAAATATTTTACTATAATCATACATATTTTACTCACTAGGGGGAGCCTTTTTTTCTGCCGAAAAACACTACTTTTTCTGACATAACTTCACATTTAATCTGAGGTGTTCAGTCAGGGGGATTGATTGTAGAACGCAGTGGACAGGGGGTGTTTGGGCGATATACCCGTGGTGTCGGAGACGACAGCCTGCCTTGAAAGATCATGGCTATGGACAATAAAGACACGTTTTGTATCTCGTTTTAAAAGGATGATGTATAAGAACTCTGGAGGCCACTGGCTCTGCGTTGACTTTAACACTATGTGACTTAAATTAACTCCGTGGACGTTGGTGTGAAGGAGTAGCCTGATTTATGATTCCTTGTCTTCATCATCCTCTTTGTTGTCGTCGTTAAGAGCCATCGATCAACGCGCTCGTTCTACGTTCCATCACTCACGCGGCGCTCTGCGGCGAACACTCACGGCTGAGTGTGGGCGGCATAGACGGCGGGATATGAGGCTGATCTATGATCGCAAACTTCCACATGGACTTTGATTGATAAAGGAAACATCGTTTGCATCATTTATATATCTGGATTTTCTTTTTTTTTTTTCAGTTTTGGATCCACGTTATTCTCATTCTTCAGCGCGCATGTGTGGATCCAAAGCGCTGTTTTATAAATGAGACCCTCAGATACATCTTTAATACAACGGCGGACCCCATAAGGGACCAAAAACGCCAACAGTGATTTTAAAGAACGTCCTCAGCCTTCCTAATCTTCTGTGTTGTATGACTGGAGGCTTCTGACGGTACTTGAACGAGTAAACAGCTTTTGCAGATAAGACAGCTACATGCTCCACGGAGCAAAAGACGAGGAGGAGCGTTGCACTACCCATGAGCGGCTCGGGACTTTTCATTCACTACGACTCATTTTTGTAGCCCGATGAATGGAGGATATATGATACAGGACAATTTAATGCAATGCCATACAACAAATCTGGAATAAACAACAGCCTTTTGTGCAGCGTGCAACATTCAAGACAGAGTGTGAGTGATTAATGAATCTATTTTGGAGGTGTTCCCCATGGGGGGCAGCCTTACAGCAACAATTCACTCACCTGCTTTACCGTTTGTACTTGGAGGGAAGGATTTGGAGCAAACAGACATCAATTTGACCTGCTTCCAGAGAAAAAAAAAGGCAGGAGTTTTCTCTCTGATACATATTTAGCCGGTGGAAGCCAGCCTTGAAGCTCTCTTTGTTAGAGAGGGTGCCAGGACACTTGTGAGATTTGAAAGCTTTGATTTCCTCCTTGGTGGGGCAGAGACGCGCCGCCATGCAGCCGCGGCTACGAGGTCCTCCATTACAAAAGAGTCAAACGTGACGCCTAAGAACAGGAGCGTAAAGAATCATGACTAGGAGCTATTAGTCATAAGATTTTGTTCTCCTCTCTGAATTTGCTGTGATGCCCTCAGGCTGATGCTACCATCGCACCCCCGAGGAAAACAGATTCCTCCTGCCATCAGGCTGCAAAATGATGGCAGTAATTGGAATGTAGGCCGATTCCTGTAAACTCAGATAGACTGCAGGAGTTTCAGTCTTTGTTGTTTCGACCTTGCTCCTCACATAAAGATGTTCTCAGACCCATACGTCAATCTGAGTATGTTGGTACCGCTTCACAATAAGACTACATATCGAAGGAGCCGTAAATGGTTTATAAATAGGTTATAAATTAGGTTTTGAACACTTAATAAGGCATTAACATTTATAAACAGCTTATAACTAATTCACTATTTGGCAATATGAACTTAGCTATACAGGTAGGTGTGTTCATTATTTGGCAAGCATCAGATCTCTGATGGCCTTTATATCTGATGAGTTATAGCAGCTTATAAACAATTTGTTTACTTAAATCGTAAACTACATACTAGCCATATATAAATCCTTCATAAGGGGAGTTTTTATTGTAAAGTGGTACCAATATATTTGCTTAATTACTTCCTTATTACCGTTTTGCCAATTTGGCAGACTATACGGAATGACCCATTTTTACGGTGGCTGACAGGGTCAAACACGCCGCAACCTTAAATGTGACAACAAACTCACTAAACCATCAATGTGACAACAAACTCACTACAACCATCAATGTGACAACAAACTCACTAAACCATCAATGTGACAACAAACTCACTGCAACCATCAATGTGACAACAAACTCACTAAACCATCAATGTGACAACAAACTCACTAAACCATCAATGTGACAACAAACTCACTAAACCATCAATGTGACAACAAACTCACTAAACCATCAATGTGACAACAAACTCACTAAACCATCAATGTGACAACAAGTCGATCCGTCTGCACTAAATTGGGATTAAAACAAACCAATGGTTGAAAAATGAAGGTCCTAACGGTTGGACATGCAGCTGCCCCTAGTGTCAGAAACATACAACTGACCTTTCCAAAGATCAGTCCAGTTCTTCCCCACACTAGAGTCCATGTGGTCATGAAATTGGAAAATGAAAATGATCCATGGAATACATTTCGAGTCATCGAGTTAACACAAAGGATCTGCGGCGGCGTGATGACGACAGAGCACTTTAGTTTTCTACTCGAGGCCCTGGAAACAAAGTATGGGACTCCATCGCAACCTCGTTTTTTTATTAATTTACACAGCCGTGCCCGAACTCGACAAAGTACGGCTAAAGGGTTGATATAAAAGTGCATGAGGTCATTTAAGATTTTCACCTGGACTTGGATTTAGAGCAGATTTTAAGTCTTTTCGGCACTATATTTTGTTTTCAAAGCCAGCATTCGATGCCGTTTGATTTTCACATCAACTCTAATCATCTCCACCAAACTTTATCTTTAATGTCTGCGCATAAAACATCAGCGGATGAAAGCGTCGGCCATTAAATAATAACACGCGTTCCTTCAGGAACATCTCAAAGAAAGATGACAGCGCGATTTGAGCTGCAGTTTAACTTCCAAACATCTTGATGATCCATCCGGCGAGGCTGCCGTGCAATTTCCTACTTTCACACGGCGCACAGACGCAGTGCACGTGAGGACTGTATGCAAATGAGCTTGGAACAGAAATGCTGATCTGTTGGGCTTAAGGAGCACAAGAATCCCGTTTGCATGCAGTGCAGTTCTTCAGAGCGTGCCTGTGCCTGCAACATGTCTCATTCTGATTTGGGTTGAACAGATGAAAAGCTCATTTGGTGCAGCTCAGAGGCTGAGGGTGGGGTCGGGAAGGGTCGGGGGACGGGAGGCGGCGCAGGCTAACTCAAAGTCGGTCTGTGTGATGAGATTTCAGTGGCTTCATTACTCACATTTCTACCTTTGTAATTCAGGCAGCTGTCAGTATCTGGAGGGACTAAGTGCTGGGGAGAGGAGGCTGGATAATTTTTTTTGGCAGTTTGTTTCTCAGGAAAAGAATTCAAGAATTGGAGACAGAAATCACAGAATGTCCTTTAATTCCAGGAGGAGCGGACTGGTTAATAATACAGGGACTGTATCCTTGTGTTTTTCAAAAGGTGTACAAATATTTTCCTGAAATATGCTGCGCAACTAATTAGACATAACATAAAAACCGTCAGATCAATATTGTGTACGCCCACACCACAGCACTGACCCGTCAGGTCATGGACTCCAGCAGACCTCTGATGGTGTGCTGTGGTGTCTGGACCTAAGGCGTTCCCAGTAGATCTTGTAAAGTGGGAGGAGGGGCCTCCGTGGATGGAACTTGTTTGTCCAGCACATCTCACAGATGCTTGATTGGATTTTGATCAGGAGAAGTTCAACACCTTGTACTTATTCAAGTTCTGAACCATCTTTGCAGCGTTTCAGGGAGCATCATCCTGCTGAAAGAGGCCTCTGCCATGAGGGGATACTGTTTCCATGAAGAGGTGAACTTGCTGTGCCACAAGGTGGGATCTGTCAAAGTAACATCCACAGGAATGCAGGGAGCCGAGGTTTCTTCCCAAAAGTTAAACATTCACAATGCCTCTTCTCGCTTGTCTTCCTCCTATTGCCTTATCTTTCTGTGGTAGGCTACACACACGCCCACACGCAAACACACAGTTTCCAGTTCTAATGCTAATGAGTCCATTGTAGGCACTACCGGCAGAGGACCGGGTCAACGTGGGCGCTCTGTGGCTAAGCAGCACCATACTAATCAGGCTGGGATGCATCGGCTGTCCTGACAGTTTCCCACCAGAACCAGCATTAACATTGAAGGTAATTTGTTCTACAGTAGATTTTCTCTGGGATCTGACAACACAGGCTGTCCTTCACTCTCCACATTCAGTGAGCTTTGGGCGCCCATGACCCTGCAACTGGTCCACAGTTCTCCTTCCTTAGACCACTTTGCTGGTACTAACCAGAAGTGGAACGGTGAGGAAGCAAAGATTAGAGTTGGAGAAGGTGCAGGAGTTTAACTACTTGGAGTCACCTTTTCAGAGCAATGGGGAGTGGGGAAAAGGAAGTGAAGAAGTGAGTGGAGGCAGGGTGGACTGGAGTCAATGTCAGGACTTATCTGTGACAGAAGAGTAGCAGCAGGAGTGAAGAGAAATGTTTCCAAGGTGGTGGTGAGTCCTGCTCTGCTGGATGGTTTATAGCCGGTGGCTCTGACCAAATTATAGGAGGCAGAGTTGAAGACGTTCAGATGTTCTTTGGTAGTGATGAGGATGGACAGGATTAGAAAGGAGTCCATCAGAGGGACAGACCAGGTTAGATGTCTTGGACACAAAGTAAGAGAGGAGGCGTGAAGAGGAGGGATAGTGGATCTATTGGTTGAAGGATGCCGGAGATGGAGCTGCCAGGCAGGAGAAGAAGGGGAAGACAAAAGAGGAAGATTCTGGATGTGGTGAGAAAGGACATGCAGTATGTTGGTGTGACGGAGGAAGATGCAGAGGACAGGGCAAGATGGAAACAGTTGATCCACTGTGGCGGCTCCTAAAGGGAACAGCCCAAAAAAGAAGAAGAAGATGAAGGTAGGTATTAACCACAGAAGCCCAGGAACTTCCAACAAGACCTGGAGATGTTCTGTTCTAGTCGTTTTTCCATCACAATTGGGTCCTTGTCAAAGACACCTGGATCCTCACCTGGATCCAGGTGTCCTGGATCCAACCGTGAGAGTTCACCTCAGACCACCAGCAATGTTATAATTAACCAAGCATCTCAGATCCAACACACCTAGAATGACAATTACCTCGCTATTCAAAGAAAAAAAACTCCATCACCTACTTCCTGTGCAAGGACTTTCAACCGGACAACCAAGCGGTAGAGGGGGACTTTAGTTTCCTGCACAACACTTTGCATCCGCCCAGGTATGTGACGCCATAACCTAATAATCAGTGATAAACCATATTCTGTCACCGGAGTCAGAATATCATTTAATATCAATTATTGATCAGAATTCAAAAGTTTTTAAATGATCCCAAACCAAAGGTAGGATATTGTTTTAGTACTCCGCATCATGTGAAACAGAGTGGGAGCCGAAGAAGCCGCTGAGGGATTTCCCCATAGCGTAAATCAATATTCTATGTCGTATCATTAAATTCTACACCCTACAAATAAGCTGAGGCTATGAACGCTTCACTGCTGAAGTTCCGTTTCTAAATCTTTCATTTGTGACATGATTTAGTCGCCACAGCAGCCGATTCCAGCTTAAACGCACACGAGGAAGAGCAATCTCGTCGCTTCCCTCTGGATGTCTTGATGATATTAACCACAAATGACATATCGGCTCTTTAGATATTGTACTTCTCTCCTGAATGCATCCCTGAGTGGGACGAGCTGCATAATGTAAGGAAAAGAGCCGACGTTGCGATGAAGATGAATTGGCATTGTCTCGTCTTCTCTCTCCTGCGAAAACGCAGAACCAAGGAGGAGGTTGCGGGGAAGGGTCCGATTTGATTGACAGCAGGCATGTAAGTTGTAGCGAGGGTTGGCGGGTTGGAGGGTGTAGCAAGAATAGCTCAATCTGAACCGACAGATGAATACACAGATAGTCTGCAGCAAAGAGCATCGGCCAATCAAACGCTGACCTTTAAGACTTTCCTGAAGCCAAATGGGGATGCATCCGGGTGTGATGTGCGTTCTGATAGCTCTCTGAACCAGGTGGATGTGCGTTCTGATAGCTCTCTGAACCAGGTGGAGGTTCAGATTTGCTGATTCCGTCTGTCCTTTATTTACCTTTTGAAAATGTAATCCGCATTTTGAAGAGCGTTGGCTTCGGCCTGGGAGAGTTTCATTGAGGTGTCACAACAGACGTAATGGTGGGGTTTTGACTGGCGTATGCCGCCTCTCCTTGACATGATGAGCTCAGAGTTCAGTCCACAGAGACACTCGGCTTGTAGACGACACTCATTCAGCTTGAGCTGATTGCATTGGAGAACCGCATAATTTCCCGCACATCACATGACTCATACTTTTACTTTAACCAAAACTGAGTTGAAATAATCAAAGTATTTAAGGAGGCATGACTCCAAAAGACTTAAGATGAGTGTCGTTTTTCATCTTTCAACCTCCAAATCGTGTCTCTATTGGATGATTACTTATCTCACAACTTACAGTGCTGTGAGAAAGTATTTGAACCCTCCGGATTTCTCTCCTTTTGTACGTACCTCAGACTAAGCTATGTCAGATGGACAGACTACATTGACATATAACAACAGGAGTTATGGCATATGCGGCCATCCCCGACAGCAAGGGCGTAACCCCGAAAAGTCCCCAATCCTCTGCATTGTACAAACAATCCCCCAGATAGAACTCCTCGAAATTAAATGTGAAGTTGTGTCCTCAGTGTTTTTTGTAAAAAAAAAAGAAAAAAGTTCTTAAAAGTAATTATTATTACATATAATATATTCTTATTATTTATTGTTATCTATACTATACAACATATATTTCATCCAGCAGATTCATATACGCAACAAGTTTGGAATAAATCGGGCCAACTGGTGAGAAATTGTGGTGCAAAAACATTTGGACATAAAACTCCCCCTAGTGTCAGAAATATATAAGCCACCTTTCACAAGATAAATTCAGTTCTTCCTCGCACTAAGGTCTATGTAGGTATGAAAAGGGAATGATCCATTAACAAGTTTTTGAGTTATCGAGTTAAAACCAAGGATCTGCAGCGACTGCGATTCCATGATATTTCAACTTTTCGGGGAAGTAGGATGTTTCGGGGATAATTGTGTTTATTGAACCCAGAAACTGATGTAACACCAACTGGACCAGTTTGGAAACTATGTATTCCCTAAAAAAAACTACCACACTGCATTAATAACTGGTTTCAACTGGGCTAGACCCACCCAGCGCTCTTCAATAACATCATCACTCAAGTAGACCATCTTCAGAAGCAGGAAGCTGGCCCCCAGGTCTCAACAGTAGCACACTATGCCAAAATCATAATTAATTCCAGAGGTTGTTTGAAATCCATTATTCTGGGAATGACTCCAAATGTATTTCTTAGAGTCTGGGTCTCCACAGATCCAAAGTGAGGCACGGTATCTACAAATGTAGAAGACCTGCGGTAATGGGGAAACTACACAAAAGTAGACCACCTTCCATAATTCCCCAAAGGACACCACGAATGTTCCTTCAGTGGTGATAAAGTCAACTTAGTTTATCAGACTTTCACAAACTATGCCCCATCCCTGAAAAGAAAGGTTCTATCTACTGAGCTAAAGCTGCTCAGAAAATATTGCCGCAAAACGATTTGAACCCTCAACCTCCCGAGACACCTTATCTGTCGGCAGCGGGATGAATAATATTTACTCCACGGTCTTCAGCGTGACACTATTCTACGGAGGAGTGCACAAAAGGAAGAAAGAAGTCTTTGGCCTCAATAAAGGTTAGTGATTGGTGAGTTGAAAGCCGCATTTAAGCCACAGAAGAACATTAAGGCTCCTCTGAATTTGCCTGCAACATCTCAGTTACCCCCCGGAGCTTCAGGGAGAATTTTCTACGGACTAATCCGAGCACAGCTTTCCACTAGAAGAACATCAGGCCTACAGACAAACATGGAGGAGGTTCAGTCCTGCATGCTTTCCTGTTCAGGGCCAGGACAAAATACCACGATCAGTATTCATAAGACATGAATTCTTGAAAGAGAATGTCAGGTCATCAATCTGAGATGGAGGTGAAGAACATCTGGGTCATCCAGTTCAATGATGATCCCAAGCAGATGAGATATTTATTACCTCACAAACTCTCAAACCTTTATTTACAACCCTGAAAAGTCATGGATGTTATGGAATCGTCATCGCTGCGTCCGCACATCCTCCTCGTTAACGTGATAACGCAAAAAAACTATTTCCAGGATAAATTCCAAAGATTACATGCTCATGTAATCGTGAGGGCGAGGAAGAGGGTGAATAGATTTGGGATAGTCGGTTGTATATTTACAATACTAAGGGGAGCTTTATCTACAAAGGTTTTCGAGCCATAATTACTCAACCGTTAGTCCGATTTAGTCTAAATTTGGTGCATGTGAATCGACTTGACGAGGTTTACCTTGTATACATTTCGTTTTACTCTAATAGTTCTTAGTTTACTCACTAGGATGGGCTTTTTACAAAAATCTGTTTTCCGGAGTTATTAACTATGACATGGATCATTTTCAACTTTTATCTGCCCACAGACTTCGGTACAAGGAAGAACTGGAGTGGTTTTGGGAAAGATTTTTTTTTGTATATTTCTCAACAGTTGGTCCAGTTTAGTCCGAATTACTATGAATGGACTCCAGGAGATCGATCTTGTTTATATCCGATTTTTCTCACTAAGACAAGCTTTTTTATGAAATGTACTGTGGATATAAAGAACACATTTAATTTGAGGAGTTCAATCATAAGGATTGCTTGTACAATGCAGGGGATTAGGGACTTTTCGGGCATCTGCCCTTACTGTCGGGGAGAACAGCATAGGCATATTCATCACCCTGGGTGACATTAACCTCCTCCTAGAGCATTATGGGTAAATCTGGTATCTTTAACCCCACGTATATATTTTATTTTTGCTATCTTTCTCTCGTATATTCCTGAAGGTATTTCAAATATCTCGTCTTGTGTAATTGCAGATGCGGTATCGCTAGAATTTCCCCAGTGGGATGAATGAAGTAGAATCGCATCTTATCTTATTTTTGCTGAAACAAAGAGCTCACTCAGTAATGAAAGTTTGCACCTCAGCTGCATGAATGTTCATGAGGTTGACAGGAACAGCTCAGAGGGTTTACCGTAGTGTTACACAGCAGAACACAGCGATCAGCTGAGGATCAGACATTTATTTACCGTTTGTGATGTTTTCATTTACAAAACACGTGAAAACTTTCAATCACAAAAGAGGATCTGTTCTAAAGGAACGTATCGTTCGGTATCACCAACAGTGAACCATTCTCAAGTGCATTGCAATGAACCACACGCATGTTGGAAGATTGCCTCTATTACTCGTCTCAAATCAAAAGAACCGAAGTTCAAAAGAAGTCAGAGGTGGATCGCTTTAGCGTTTCTCAAATCCAGGAATTTATATTTTTTCATCAAACACAATTCAGTTGAGCAGAAGAACGTAAGCTCTAGATCTCCAGTCATTTTCAAACCCTCTGATTTGATTTCTCCTGTCTGGCAGCACAGCATCCTTAAACCAAAAGATCCGTTATCGCTCCTCTTCCAAGCCATTTCAATCTGTCCTCTCTTACTTTGTCTCCGTCTAACCTGGGCTGTCCCTCTGATGTGCTCCATTCTAATCCTGTCCATCCTCATCACTCCAAAAGAAACTGAACATCTTCAGCTCTTTAGAGCTGCTCTCTCTACCATCTTGGAAACCATGCCCTTCACTCCTGGTGCTACTTTTCTGTCACAGATAACTCCTGACACTTTTCTGCACCCACTCCACCCTGCCTGCTCTTGCCTCTTCACCTCTTTTCCACACTCCGTGTTGCCCTGTTGACCTCAACTACTTAAACTCCTCCACCTTCTCCACCTTGCAATCTCACTTTCATTCACTCTCACTTTCATTCATTCATTCTTCCAGATACTGCCTTCTCTCACTACAGAACACAATGTCATCCACCCACATCATAGTCCAGGGAGACTCCCGTCTGACCTCATCTGACAGCCTGACCATCACCCAAGCAAATAAAAAGGGGCTCAGAGCTATTCCTTGGTGCAGTCCCACCTCTACCTTGAACCAATCCTTCTCCCCTACTGCACACCGCATCGCTGTCATGCTGCTCTCATACATATCCTCTACCACTAACATACTTCTCCATCAGCAACCAAACAATTTTCTTTTAGTGTCTTTGGTGTAAAACCTGAGGACGTTCCCTCCCCCTCTCTAGTTGCTCCCTAAATAAAAGATCTAGCTATGGAAATTAAGAAAGTGGCCACTAACATAAGGTTATATGATCTTATATATGCCAATGATTTAGTAATGTTGGCATAATGAATGGTGATTAGAGATAAACAAAGACAAAACGCATGTTATGTATCTTGAGAAAAAAAAGGAGTTTCAGGTTTCGCCTCTTCCATACACTGAGCATTACAAATATTCTAGATGACACTCTTACCTTTGAAAACAGAATACGAGGCAATAAAAACAATCTTATCCTAGATTACAGCACTGGAGCTGCCCTTGATAAGGTTAAGGTTATGTAGGGATCTTGGTTATCAAACATATATACAGTCCCAAATCTAATTTTTCTCTTGTTTTAGATTTTTGTGCAGGAGTGTGAGAATAATTGTTTTTCCATTCGGAGCTGTGTGTCAGCCTTAACCTCCTGCCTAAGTGGTAAAGGCCTAGAGTGAAGCGTTTTTCTCTTTAAGTAAGTCGATTTGCTATTCGGTCTGACAGTATATGACCTGAATAGAAGTTAATACGTATGTTCTTTTTCTCTCCGTGTGATATTTCTCCCTGCTTGTTTGTTATTTCTGATTTGTAGAAGGCTGGGTATTGAACACCATCTGCATCTGTTTTGGACTGTGAACCTGGACTCCCTCCTGATTTATTTTATGTGCATCTCATACAAAAACTGTTTTGAACCTTCAAACAGAATTTAACATAAACCCAAGGCAATCTGAGTAAACACAAAATGCAATGACAATTTTATTTTATACGGCAAAAAAGGCTGTCTAATACCTGAATCACCTGAGTGAAAAACAATTCACCCTGTTAACCCAACGCCTTCATAAACGGCATCAAATAATGTCCAACATGGAAATGTTTGGCGTCATTCTTTGCAGCAGAACTATACCTCTATTAAACATCAGCTATTTCTTTACTTCAACCCTTTAATGTCCTCACCAAGAAAAGAAGAAAGGGAATGTATTTCTCTGTGCATTTTATTTCTTTGGGGCATTTATTCATGGAATATATCAATATCTCTAAATTTACCATAAAATGGGAAATTGTTTGGTAAAGCATGTTTTTAAACATAAAATGAAAAATCAGACTTATAAAACTATTTCATGAAGACATTTGAGTCTCGTGGAAAATAGTCTTTTTTAATTAGATACCTCAACCTCTTGCCATCACTGTGGTTGAATGTTGGACCATTTTTCTGTGTAAAACTGCTTTATGCAGTGCACTGCTTTTTTATTCTTCTAAAACCACAAACTCCCCCACGTACAGAAATTACAGAAGAGCACTGTAATAATTTCATGGTTTCTTCAAATTGAAAATTGACTCAATCCGTTTTGTCCTTTGTCGTTCCTCCACTTTATGGTTCCTCCACTCTACCTATTAAGTCTGCCTATTCACAGTTTGAGATCTCCCAGCCTCTAAAGTGCTTCCAAGAAATCTCACAGCTGGAGGTTGATGATATCACAAGGACGATGAAACCCTTCACCTGTGCCCTCGACCCCTTTCCTACAGGCGTAGTGAAAACAAACATCTCTTACATCAGTCCCCTGATCACCACTGTAATAAGCCAATCCCTCCAGGCTGGCTTTGTTCAATCTGCCCTAAAAGCCGCAATAATCCAACCACTCTTCAAAAAATCCAATCTTGACACAGAAGTTTTTGCAAATTACAGGCCCATTTCCAAACTCCCATTCCTCTCTAAAGTTCTGGAAAAAGTCGTTTCTGCTCCACCCACAGCACAGAAACAGCTCTGCTTAGAGTCACAAATGACCTACGGATCGCAGCAGATGCTGGTTCACCTTCCCTCCTGATTCTCATTGTTTTGTCTGCTGCCTTTGACACAGTTGAAAATGGAATACTCCTACACCGCCTACATCACACCACTGGACTCACTGCCACCGCCCTAAACCGGTTTCAATCCTACTTCATCAACAGAACATAATACATTTCCCTTGGAAGTGCGAGGTCCGGGAAACACACCGTCACTTGTGGGGTCCCCCAAGGATCAGTCCTTGGCCCCATTCTCTTCATACTGTACATGCTCCCCCTTGGCCATGTCATCACACGATATGGACTCTCATTCCATTGCTACGCTGATGACACGCAAAACTGACACATGTTCCTTCAAAGCCTTCCCATCCTCATCGTCATCATCATCTCCACTGTAAACTCTACCCACTTGTCTGGGGGAGATAAAGGTTTGAATGAAAAACAACTTTCTCCAGTTAAACCACAAAAACAGAAACAATTTTAATTGGCACCCCACATCTGAACCACTATTCCTTCATAACCAGCATTACTTTCTCTGGTCACGACATTCCCCTCTCTTCATCAGGCACCAACTTGGGTGTAAGATTTGTTTCCGACCTGGCAGCTCGTAGCTCTCTGATACGATGCAAATTGCTCGAGAGTAAAGTGGGGGTTTAGCACGTGTTCCCAAGCACAGTATATCTACAGTCATACAGTTTCCCTTATGAGTGTGGTGTCACTCCGACATCATGGGGGATTACCAACAGATTCATGATATTCCGCAAGAACGATCCCTCCCTGGATTGTTGTCGGCACTGACAAGCACAGATGGCGTCAGGAGCGGAAGCAGGTACGATGATGCCAGGCGATGATCCACGAACCCCAACTACTGAGCATCTTCCTCGCCAACGGCAGATACATTATCCACAAGTGAGACATGAAAACATCTTCGTTCCATATTTTTGTGTAATGGACATCACAGAAGTCCTGCTAAACCCGCGGATCCCCGACACTGCTACGCAGCTAGCGGGCTGCTCCATCTACTGTCACAACAGAAAAAGAGACTCAGGTAAGAGTAGTGCAGGAGGACTTTGTAGTATATGCATTATGAATATGTGTCCTAAGATCATACACAACCACTGCTGCCCTGCCCTAAAATTACTTTTTGTCAGATGTAGACCCTTTAATCTGCCAAGAGAGCTCACAGAAGTGATCATCACTGCCATCAACATCCCAGCAGATGCTAACATTAGCATAGGTCTCACTCACTAACATGACCTAATTAACAAACGACAGCTGGCTCATCCTGATGGAGTTTGCATCGTTGCATCAATCCCTAATTTTAATCTTCCTAAATATGCCTTTCGGATCCTTTTCACAGATCCTCATCTCAGTTTAGCCCTACAGGTCTAGATAACCTGGCCGCAAACAAGAACTTTATATTTGAAATAATATAATTATTTATATGAATATATCTGAACAATAGGAGTTGGAAGAATACACGGAAACTGTAGTGTTTTACATAAAGAGCTGTATTGATAATATTATGGTTGATGCCGACGCCGCAGTGGCAGAGGAACTGAAACATTTAGTTGGAGGCAGGAAGGCCCCTTAAAGTCGCAAAGCCCATGCTGACCCCCTGCTCAGGTAAACGTTCCTCTTCAGAAACATCAAGGGAGACGAGTGCTAAAGAAGGTGAATGAAAGGAAAGGCGCTGGACCCGAGGGAGTCCTGGGGAAGTACTTAATGCTCGCTCTGATCAGCTCTCAGTTTCATGGTTGTGGTATTGTTTATGGTTTATTTTACTATTGTGAGTGGTCGTGGCTTCGGTTGTCATTATTGCTTCTTGATTTAAATTCAAGTTAATTGCTCATGGTTCTGTTGTTGTTCTGACGTTCATTCTGCAGGAACATTTCATTGTTTATACAGGTTGTTTATCCTGTTTTATATTGAAGGTTTTAATTCCGTGTTTATTTTCAGTTCATCTTTTTCCTTCCCGTTTTCTGATTCCCCTATCATGTTTCTTGCTCCGTCACCTGTTAAACTTCTATTTGTTTCTCTGTTCTCAGTTCTTCCCCTCTTGACTCGGGGATAAACAGAATGTCTGTGACTCCATGTGTGGGTGTGTCTCCTGACTCCTAGTGACGCCTCCTTGATTGTTTGAGCTAAATGTTTTTAAGTCTCTCTCAATTCGTGCTTCAAGCTTAATCGCATGTCTCGTATTTTGGCCTTTGTACTTTTTACAAAAAGTACAAAAGGCCATAAAACTAGGCTTGATTCCTAGTTTTTTAGATTCATTTTTGTTGTTGGACATTTTGACTTTTAGTTGAATTTTGGCTCACTAAATCACTTTCACTGGCAGAACTCTGGCCTCCTACTGTCTGTATTCTGGGTCCTACTTTTGATCTGCATATAACGCTCAGGGTCTTTACCAAGATTTTCAATATTTCCCTGACACAAGCCACCATCTATTCCCCTCTGAAGTGGGCTTTAGGCTTCTATGTTGCTGTCCCCAAAAAGCCTGCTGTCAATGTCTTAATGACTACAGACCAATGGAACTAAGACCAACAGACATTAAATGCTTTGAAAGCTTAGAATCATTGCACATCACATCAAATCCTGCCTCCAGCCAACCTTAGACGCTAACCAGCATCTCATCCAACACAGATGCCACGGCCCTCCACGTAGTCTTGAGCCACCTGGGACACCGGGAAGCAAGGATGCTTTTTTTTTTTTTATCATAACTAAGCGTTCGATTCGGTCATCCCTGAAAAACTTAACTCCATGCTGCTGGAAATCGTTAGAATTTTTTGGCATAGTGTTCTCCTTTTAATGAACCCAGCCAGTACACTGACTTGAGTGGTGGCACAAGTCAGTGTACTTCTAGTACCGGTCCTAAACATGGATTAAAGGGGAGGGTTGCATCAGGAAGGGCATCTGGGGTAAAACTTATGCCAAATCAATATGCGGAACATGAAACAGATTTCCACACTGGAACCGATGGGGCCCGGGTTAATAAATACCATCACAGGTACTATTATCAAACAGGATACCGGCGGTAACTATGAATGGAAACAGAAGATCCGCTGTGGCGACCCCAAAAGGGAACAGCCGGTAGATGAAGAGGAAGTGCTACTGGTGAGACCTACGGGGTATCTTCCTGCTTTTGAAAATACTTTATTTAAGTCATGAAGTGATTTGACTGGTAGTAATCAGGTCTGGGTATGTTCAGTTCAGCTGGAACCAGTAATTAAAATCCGGTAGATTTAGTGTAGTCTGGCATATATGCAGTTTAGGTTAACAGGTAAAAACGCCCGAGCACATAATTTGCATTAAAAGTACGATTCGAATCATGTGGAATCCGCTATGCAGGTAGTTGTGGGTTCTGGTACTGCTGAGGGTGTAGGTTGTGTTCTTAAATGTGGCCAAGGACTAATCTGCCTAGAAACAACATGGTCAATAGTGGCAGTGTTGACTCGCGAATGTGGAATGAGTGATCTGAAATGCATGATGGGAATATTCATACCTAGAGTCCTTTTCTGATCGCATCATTCGGCTTCGCGGCACTTCTGACAAGCAGTGGCTCGTGGCTGACAAGTGGTTTCTTTCCAGCGTTGAAGAGGCACATTTTTGCCTTAACTTATCACTTTGAATTAATCCTTAATTGTGCAATATAATGTCTTTGGAACAAAACACCATCTGTCTTTAGATTGGTATTCTATAAACCTTGCATCATTATGCATACTTGTCTCCCACCGGCTACAGAATCTCCCTGGAAGATGAAGGCGGACGGGAAATCCAGTCAAGCTGTTAGCCTGGCATGATTTCTCTCTGCTTTGACTTCTCCATTACAGATTAACTGGATGAATAAACTCACGCTTTTGTCCTGAGTTGTTGGCCGCCGCTACCCCGAGAAAGCCAACTGTGTCTTTGTCGCTGAGAAGCAGCAATAATACCTTATGGAAACATTTGTTTGACTCTGCTTTAATGAAAGACTGATGGTGGAACTTAGGAAGAGCCAATAATGGCACCGCCTGAACTCAAGTCATATTATGAACTACCTAAAGACTATACTATACTTTTCAGTCAATGTGTGGGGAGTTCTTACGATTACGGAACGTCTTCCATGCTAGCACGAATTATTAAATTATTAAAATGACGCTGTCAGACTTTCATTTGGGTGGTTGGATTGAAGTCTGTTGGTTTGCCCTCCAAAGCAAAACAATCATGAAATTCGCCTACAGATATAAATGGTGTCCATGACGTACAGTAGAAATGATAAGGTTAGTTAATTTTTTTTTTTACCTGCCTAACGTCTGAGCAATAATTGAACGGCATTTCTGTGCACATGACCTTCATTTACATGAATCTTCCGTTTGAGTTGTGTCTTTGTGAATTCAAAGCAAAGGAGGTATTTCTTAGGGTTCTTTATTGTTCCATGTCTTCTTCATTTGTAGACAATTTGTCTCATTGTGGATCTTTGGAGTCCCAGAACCTTAGAAACAGCTTTGGAACTCTTCGCGGACTGATGGATTTCAAATCACCGTCTTGAATTTCATTTAATTTTGGCACAGTGTGCTACTCGTGACATCTACGAGCCAACTTCTTTCTCCCGAAGATGGTCTATTGAGGGTATGTTGGGTTTGAACAGGTCTGGTAGTGATCGGGGTCTGGTCGGGTCCAGTCCAGCATTCGTTTTTCAGAGGGCAAATACATTTTCACACAAACATGGTTGGAATTCACCATTATTATTCAAAAACTGTATTTTGTGTTTGCTCAGGTTCAAGGTCTGGCACAGTTTAGTATGAGACACCAGGAGAGGCGAATCAAATCAAAAACTTTGTGTCGATGTGAATTTTTTTCAAACTCACTTTCAGGGCAACTTCTCCATTTACCATAATTTTAACACGAGGCAGTGGTGGAGACTTTGGTTTGAGCTTATTCCCAGAGGAGTTTTAAAAAATAAGGCACACAAAATAAAGCATTCCGTTGGAGGACTTTGCTGTCTGGAGGTTCCTCTCTGAGAAATGTTTTTTTCTGACTGTTTGAGAAAAAAGTTAATGTTAATGAGAATTTGAACAAATATCTCTACCAACATCCTTCTTTGCTGCCTCTGCAAACCTTCATTGAGGTGTTCAGCAGGCATGTCACAACAATTAAATCTCTTCGCTGGGAGGGTTCATTCATCACGCCCACGACATTCCCGCCTGAATCCCTCCCCCCATTCACGACAGGAACTCAATCTAAAACACCCCGGGGATGAGTAGCTAATGCATCGCCAGGGTGACTCTTAAAGTAGGTTAATATCCTTTTGTAATTTGGTAAAGGAGTTTGCTGTGTCTTTCTCTCACTTGGGGGGGGGGCCTTGGTGTAGGTGTGATATACGCTCAATTAAACTTGGGATTAAACAAGTCAAAGAATAAACTTAATGTGTTGCTTCATCTTATCTCTTGATGTTTTCTATAAATCAACAACTAATGCAACTAATTATCAACATCAACTACATTGATATGGAGATGTAATACTGACCAACAATGTTGTTTCCCAGAAATGTCATAAACATAGAGATCAAGTTGCAAACACATTGAACAGGAAGCTGTTTTCTGGAAACTGTTTTCTAAAAACTGGGCTTATGCTGTTGGCCCTGACAGCCAGGGTATATCCCCAAAAAGCCCCCAACCCCCTGCCTTGTATAAGCAATCCCAATAACTAAACTCCTTAAATTAAATGTGAATCATTAATAATCTCAAAAGGTCCACATTAACTCAACCTATTTCTGTGAATTCAGCAATATGGTCTGAGATCAGATCCCAGAGTGACTCAATAATCAAGCTAAATACAGTTAACTAGTTTTTCTGAGCTCAGTAATAAAACAAGACAGACTTTCTTTTTGCGATTCATAGCGCTCAGTCTCAATTACCTGTGTCACGGTTTGGGATATCAACTAATATCAGCTGACCTCATTCAGTCAGCCCCATCTATCCAATATCACTGTGACACACCTTCATCATTAGCCTATCATCATCAGCGGCTGTCTTTTTAGATATGATCACGATTGTGATTGTCTGTTGGTTTGCACGCCTTCCATCTCCCAATCTCCAACTAGATCCATCAGCCGCATCATTCATGTCCCTCAGCAGAGTCATCCGCCACCACCACCAGTATTCAGACTCCAAAGGGTGAGATATTCCATGCTGCTGCTCAGGGCAGCGACCCTTTGACCCCAATCTCCCTGAAAAGTCTGAGCACCAAAGACTTTCTAATAGACTATTTATCACCCATCATCTTTTGTTATGAATCATTCATTTTTTCTTCATCATTCTCCACCTCTCCTTATTGAACTGTTTTTCACACTTTTGTGATTTATGAGGTGAACTTTACAGATTAACTGTTGTCCATCAGACCAGTATCGTCATCCAACCCAGCTACAGTTGTGCTGACCTTTGACCTCGGTGCAGCTCAACGTTTCACAACCCTCACCTATTGTCATGAGCTCTGGGTAGCCCAACTGGGCTTCCTCTCTAGAGTGGCTGGGCTCAGCCTTCAAGATAGGGAAATCTGCAGAGAGCTCAAAGTAGACCCTCCTGATCTTTTACGTTGAAAAGATCCGGTGGAGGTGGGTCAACTCCTGGTTCCCATCTGATTGACTCGCTTTGGTGGTTTTCTGTACAAGTTACGTCTCGGATAAAACCCCAGGGTTGATGTCAAAGTTTTTTATAGGAACCATCTTTTGTCATCTTGGTGGATAAATCCTCTGGATTCCACAGAAGGAGACGGAAACTTGCTTTGCGGCTCTGCCCTCTCCCACCATGACCCCCGACCCCAGATACTGATGAATCTAGTCAGCCATTATATTTTCATTATTAATATGTTTGTTGTTGCAAATAAGTTTTGAATAAACTTATTTCTAGGAAAGACATGAAGCGGAACACAAAATAAAAACGCCATCGATGATTCTCCGTCTAGATCTGGAGATTAACTTAGAAACAACGAATGGGGAGCTGGGCTGACCTGACGATACGGGTTTAGACTCCATTTAAGCAATTCTCAGCTTGTTTGAATCGTCCTTCAGGGAAAGACTGCAGCCAGAACCAGGCCTTCCTTTAGAATTTAATGCAAATAGAACCTCCCCATTGTGACCAATAAGAGATTGTTGGACCATTATTGTTATAATTAGTAACCCAAGTGGGATTTGACTCATATAATGCGCATCACTATGCCAGCAAGATCTCATTGTGAAGGTTAGCGGCCCGGCTTTCATTGACAGAGCAGCGGTATTATGTTTTTACACGAGTGCTAAAGAGTTGATATAAAAGGCTTATGTGTGGGTTCATAATCTTATTTTGTATTGAACAGATTAAATGCAGCTCAGCGTTAACGGTGGTCTCGGGGAGATATTATAACGGGAGTAGAGAGATATAACACTATTAAAACGTTGCGTACTTACTCTAGACAAGCCCCTGCACTGCAGCGTTCCATCAGTAGAATGCTCTTTCACTCAGTTACAGAAGGGAAGTAAAAGCCTATTCATTAACCAATCAGAAGAAATATTGCACCATGAAAATGATAGAAGGGATTATTTCCTGACTGCGTCCTGCAAACCATCGTTATCGAACCAGAGCAATTGGTTCTTAATACAAGCGCTCATAGGGGTTACAAATACTGGATGCCTGGACGGCAGGAAATCAAGAAATAACCAGGCCTTCGCCGTCGTCCCCAGCAGCAAAGGTACATCCCTGACAAGTCCCCAATCTCCTGCGTTGTATTAGCAAACCCCTGATTGAACTTTTGAACAGTTTTCTCTCTTAAAAATCTTCCCCTAATAACTATAAAATGAACTATTACAGTAAAATATGAAATATAAAAGATAGATCTACTAGACTTCTACTAGAAGTTTGTACTGAATGGAACAAACGGTTAGGAAGCATTAGGAAGCCTCCGGAAAACCGTGTTGTCCATAAAGAAGCAGCCCCTAGTAAGTAAATGATGAACTTAGATCGTGGCGTAGGATGTCTTCCCAGCATATTATTTTATATAATCCTTATATAAGTATCCACAAGGGTTAGTTAGGGATTAATCTCAGTTACACTTATTCATTTCGGGCCTCATCATATCAATATGCGTGCAAACGTTCTGTCCTTGTGGACCTCTTCTGAGCAGAAAATAAATTGGAGATGAGGCAATTTATAAGATGGTACCTCCTGAGGTCAGAAAGACTTCTTCCTTATCAATATGAGCCTAGAAAAATCAGAGCAAAGAATTTGAGTAAAATATGATTTCTAAAAGTTAAATCTCTTAAAGTTGATTTGTGTTAATGATCCCACACATTATTTCAAATTACTACCCCCTTTGACTTAAGTGAGAGGAAGAACTGGATTGATTTTTAGGAAAATTCGGTTGTATATTTCTGACAGTAGGGGAGCTTTATCTACAAATGGTTTTCGGGCCATAATTTATCAACTTTTGGTCCGATTTAGTCCAGCTTTGTTGCATATTAATCAACTCAAGGAGATCTCGCTTGTCTGTATCATATTTTTCTCTAATAGTTAATAATTTACTCACTTCTTTGACTTAATTTGAGGAGTACAATCAACAAGTTTAAATGCCCTCCTGCTCTCGTGGAGTGGAGATGGTTGTGAGTATGAGATCTTAGACGCAGCATTAATCTTGGGGTACCATTTGAATCTCAGACACTTTCTCACAGGGAAATTTTGCTGACATGGTTATACTTAAAGTGCTTTTTGAATTACGTCGCTCTCAGCAAATAATTAAAGGCTCCTTTATCTCTTATTAACACGGAGGATAATTTCTCTTTTCTCCTTTTTATGAACCAGATGACGCATTAGTAGGACATACAGATGATCACCCATAGGTCGGCCGGTGGATGGGGTTAATATGCCCGATGGATAGCGGTTATGTGGCCTGAGATGCTCTTTCCAAAGTCATGAATCTGCTGATGGGACGAGAACTGCAGCACAGGGACCCTGCTGTGTGGGTTCTGCCTCTTTCTGGCAGGAATTACAGACAATGTCCAGCAACAATAAAGTCTCCTGAGAAGGGAGCAGGAGGATGCGATTATTCAGAAACGGTCTCTGCAGCCAAACCTGCGTAGATCATGAGAGCCGCTCTTTGGTGTCTCTGCTGCAGGATTAGTAAATATACATCTGCCTCTACGCTGTAGCTGGTGTCAACGCTGTTGGGAAACGGAACGCCAGCGTGTGGAAAATAATCAGGGCTGTTCGCAACTCAGAGTGGGAAACCTTGAGGTTTAACTTGGTCAAATTTAGAGATGTTGGTATGGTGGCTCAGTACAGTGGGACACAGACGGCAAAGGTGCCAGCAAATGAAGGATGAAGGTTTTTCTCAATGTGCATACATGTTTATGTGTGTGTGTGTGTGTGTGTGTGTGTGTGTTTGTGTGTGTGTGTGTGTGTGTGTGTGTGTGTGTGTGTGTGTGTGTGTGTGTGTGTGTGTGTGTGTGTGTATGTGTGTGTGCGTGTGTATGTGTGTGTGTGTGTGTGTGTTTGTGTGTGTGGCAGTGGGGACAGTGAGTCTATGTGTGGGTGGACGGATTGTTGGGCTTTCACCCAGATGGAGAGGAAAGACTTATTACTGTGATTTGGAGACACTCTAATATTCCCTCAGTGGCAGAATCCATACTTACTTTGCCAAAAAAAAAAAAATCATCACATCATTAACTTAATTTCATGTGAGCACAGGTTTTTAGGGAATCAAACCGAGTGCTTTAAATTGCAAGAATAGTTCAAATACCATGTAAACGAAGGGAACAAATAATGGAATGTGATTCTTCTGCCATCAGTAATAATGATAAAGAACTGTTTGTGATTGTGACATTTTGGCTTAACAAGTCTTTTTCTTTGCTTATATCTTCCAAAGTGGGGGTGGTAATCTCTGACGGCAGGCATAGAGAACAGTCTGTCTTCTCATACAGCGCTCTGGTCTCCCATGCTCCATCATTGTGCATTATTATTATTAGCTTTGGCATAAGATGCTAAATTAGAAATCAGAGTCGGATAATTAAAAATCTGACTGAATCCATTCCCTCAGGAGAGAGCGCATCGGATGGCCGACGGCCAAGTCAGAGATATGTGATTCTGGAGGTTTGATGCATTTAAATGTTTGTGAGGGTAACCTTGGTATAGTGAGTATGATCTCTATCCATCACTGAGAAGTTCTCACATCTGTAACTCATCCCAAGTCTATCAGTTGTGCCAAGAAGACCCCAAAATCTCACAGGTCTTTCTATCAAGGGAGAGAGAAAGATAAGATTTATAGTTATTTCTCAGATACGTATTGATCTGCTGTAAAGACCAACACTAACACGACTGATGGTTAATAGATACCATCAGTCAGTGATGGGTCCAGGCAGTGATTGGCTGACCGCCCACATTGTTACATTCTGACATATAAACCCAACTCTCATTCAGATTACAGTTGTGCTGGATTGTTATTTACCCTGCAAGTACATACACAGCAAATCTAAACCTATGCTGTCGTCCCCAAAAAGACCCCAATCCCCAAAGCTGTACTAGCAACCCCCATGATTAAACTCCCTAATTTAAATGTGACTCATTGATCATTTCAAACAGTCCATCCTGACTCAACCTAACTATTTCTATGAATTCAGCAATATGCTCTAAGATCAGATCCCGTAGAGACTCAATGACGACGTTAATCACTGTATCAATCCTGTTTTTGTTTTCGACAAAAAGCTTCCACTTATGAGTACAATATGAACTTTTGAATTGAGATCATATATTTACAAGAAAGATCTCATTGTGTGGATTCATATGAGCCAATTTGGACATAATCGAACCGATGGTTGGGAAGTAACGGTCAAAAGACTGTTTTTTGCAAAGAAGCTCAACAAGTGAGTGAAATATGATCAACTACAGTTGGAAATCAATTTTGTATTCCGCATATTGATTTATAGATCTGCTGTGGCAACCCTAAAAGGGAACAGAGAACAGAGGAAGAAGACAGTGAAATACCATAAATATTTTAAGATGGTTTGTGTGAGTGAATTTGGACCAAATCGTCCCAATGGTCAGGGAGTTATGTTCGAAAAAAACTGTCTTCTTCTTCTTCGTCTTTCCACTGTTGCCTTTCGGGTTCGCCGCAGCGGATCATCTGTTTCCATCCATAGTTACAGTTGGTACCCTGCTGGCTCACAGTACCAGTGACAGTATTTATTATCCAGAGCCAAAATGGTGAATTTATCCGGGGTTGAGATCGTCACTAGAAGTCCACTGGTTTGTGACCCCTTCATGGCTGGGTATGTTCAAAAAACAGTATTTTTCTTTAAAAAAAAGAAACTCCAACTAGTGACAAGAATGTATGATATTAGAGTAAACTATGATATACAAAAAACATCTCTTTGAGCCGATACGTAGTCACCAAACAATCAATGAGGAAGTTAAATCCAACAAACACAGTTTTTGTTAAAAAAGAAAAAAAAAGACCAACTAGTGGCAGAAATATGCAGCACACCTTTCCCCAAAATCATTCCAGTTCTTCCTCGCACTAATATTTATAGGGATTTAAGATTTGAAAATGATCCATGAAATCGTTTTTGAGTTTTGCGTTAAGACGATGGATCTGCAGTGGACAGATTGATTATCACATTAAAGCCCTTTTGCAGGGATATAATATCATTATTGCTCGAGAATACTACTATGTTATAAGTCTATCCATGCTGCGGCCAGCAGTTACGTAAATTCCTGTTGTTCGACACATAATACAAGTTTCTTCAAGATTTCTTTTGATTCATTTTGCGCGTGCGAAGGGTTAGTCTATGCGCATCTCCTCAACAGCCAACAGATACGATTCACTGACATTTATCACACCCAATTCATCGGGTTCCTAAAGTTGGGTATGTCATAGTTGGATTCTTCCATTTCCTTAATTCCATGATTATAGGCAGATTTGAATTTAAGAAATATCCATGTCAGTTTTCTCACATTCACCTTTATGTTCAATCCCCGTCAGCACCACATGACTTCTTGCTGTAGTTTGGCCATCTGTGACATTGAACACCAATGTTCTAGTTTGCCCTCCTGTTTAGCATTTCACTGTCAGCACTCTCACTCTCTTCAATGACAACAAAGTCAAATTAAGTTTTAAATAAAGTTGTCTAATCTCATTGAATCTGATCGAATTGATTCTCCACAGATTCTGGCTTTTAATCGCATCATGTCTGAATCACTTTGACCCCGTGGTCTGTCTCCGTGGGATCTAAATAAAAAGTGTCTGAGAGGCATCAGTAGGCCTAGTTGTCCTGTGAAGGAGCTGTCTTTATGTTGAGACAAATCTATTACAGCCCTCTGCTCCAGAGGTGACAGTCCAAGACCAAACTAACTCCAGAGATGCTAGAACTGTAGTGACCACAAACGCCATGCCCGTCTGTCAGCATGTTGAAACATTAAAAGCCATGAGAAATAATCACATGAATTGTTTAAGTTCCTGAGCCTATTAAATCTATGCTGACGCAGCTAAATATCCTGCGTCAGAAGCATTTCATTGCCTTTTGGAGTCACATCTCATGATGGATATCCTCGAGTCATGCTGTGCTTTTATTGTTGCGGGGGTTCAGATGTTGACACCCAGCTGAGGAGAACACTGAGCTCTCCAACAGACAGCCTTTTCAGATTTATCAACCACCGACTGTTCTCTCATCGAGTATATCCTCTTCTTCTTTCAGCTGTTCGCTTTCGGAGTCAACAAAGCGCATCATCTGTTTCCATCTTGCCCTTGCTTCAGCATCTTCCTCTGTCACACCAACCAACTGCATGTCCTCTTTCACCAAATCCAGAAACCTCTTTGGTCTTCCCCTTTTTTAATCCTCCCTGGCAGCTCCATCATCCTTCTACCAGTAGACCCAGTATCCCTCCTCTTCACGAGTCCAAACCGTCTCAATCTGGCCTCTCTTACTTTGTCTCCACGATGTTTAACCTGGACTGACCCTCTGATGTGTTCCTTTTTTAATCCTGTCCATCCTCCTCACTCCCAAAGAACATCTGAACATCTTCATCTCTGACTCCTGCCTTTTGGTCAGAGCCAACGTCTCTAATCCATCCAGCTGAGCTGCTCTAACTACCATCTTGGAAACTTTTCCCTTCCCTCCTGCTCACACTCTTCTGTCACAGATAACTCCTGACACTCTTCTCCACCCACTCCAAGCTGCCTGCACTCGCTTCTTCTACTCTTTCCCGCACTCCTCATTGTTCTGAACAGTTGAACCCAAGTACTTAAACTCCTGCACCTTCTTCAACTCGACTCTTCGTCCTCATCATTCCACGTGCCTCCCTTTCATTCACACACATATATTCTGTCTTGCTACGACTGACCTTCATGACCTTCATGACTTCAAGGTTTTTTTTACCAACATAGACCTCAGTGCGAGGACGAGATGCTAGATCAATTTACAGAAAGGAAGGTTTCATTTTCCTGACAATAGAGGAAGCTTCAGCTGCTGTTGCCCCGATCAAATTTGTTGTATATTATTTGGTATATATGTATTGGACTGGCTGAGATCTCTATATTACTCAAATAGTTCCTAAATTACTCACTAGGGAGAGCTTTTTCATTTTTCATTTATATATATTTTTTTCAAAAAACACTTATCTTTTGAACATATCATCACTTTTAGTTTGAGGAAATCAAACGGGGTTTGCTTGTACAACGCAAGGGAATTGGGGAGTTTTCTGGGATATTGCTGATGTTGTCGCCCCTGCTGTTGGAGACAACATCAAACTAGCGAGGAGTTTGTAACAAGAAAAAGCCATGGAGCGCCAAGCTTTATACATTCCACGCCAAAACTCTACTTTTATATATAGAATCCACTGGCAGCCCGGAGGATTCAACTCGGCTCAGCCAACGGATTCAACTCGGCTCAGCCGGCACTGGAGACAAATTTTACTCACTGGACCTTTAAGTCTTTGAATGGGTCAGCATCACTATACATTTTTAACCCGTACATTTCTGACCTCTCAGGAAAGTATGTCGTCGAGGTCACCAGGGTCCTCTGGACAACTCTCCCTCATCAATGATACAAAGCTGGAAATATGGAGAGAACCGTTTTTTTCTGTTGCTGCCCCCAAACTGTGGAACGTGGAAGGATGAGATTTGAACATTTGCCTCTCGTGGTCTTCCTGCTGTCTTTCAGTGTAACCTTTGTGTTTTTATTGCGTGACTAAACTATTTATTGACTGTGCAGCACAACTCTGTTCTTGCTTATAATTAAAGTTGAGTTGAGGTGAGATTTCCCCTAGATTTTATACACCGCACGTTCTTTTTGAAAAGAAGATGGACAAGGTTCAAAAATTCCTCATTCACGTAAATTGACTAAATTGAGGACAAGACGTTTGCTCGCAACTTTGAGAGATTGTACCGAGGTATTTGGTTTTGGAGTATAAACAGCAGCAGAGATAACGAACACATCATCCATCCTATGTGACGGCTGGCAAGTACAGACGCAAGAAGCGCTCTCTAACTAAGAGGCTGTGGATCCCCGCAGTCGTTTCCTGGAGAAATCGAAGAACATAACTGGTCTATTTCTCTTGTTCCTTGCACAAACCTCATCATCCCAGCCTGAGATATTATCCCTTCCTCACTTCAGCACCGTGGCACCTGATGGATATCTTCTCCGTCACACAATTTAATCCACGACTCACCGAATGTGGGTAATAAAGCGTCTGCTTCCAACTTCCCCCTCAAATAACTTCAGTGGGTCTTTAGTTAGTAAAAAGATCCATCAAAACTGGATTAAACTGGTGTGTGGTGCCCATTTGTGATGAAGATTATTTTTTCTTCACTTTCCTTAATCCCTACAGAAATTCAGATATGATGGCGTTAAGGTATGTGTCGTTAGAAATGAATGGTTTTTGCCTCGTGATTTACGACAGACAGAACTTGGTAGTTAGGGAGCCTATGGAAAGTATTAGTGGATGGAGGTAACATGGGAATTTTCTGTCGATTTTACTTTTCTTTCTTTGTGGGTTTTACCGTAAATAATTATTTTGCGGGCCCCGAGGGTAATAAATGTATGTTTGGTCATATGCAGGAAGGAGTGCCTTCATATGAGCACTTTATATTCTCATTAAAATCAACTAGTAAAACCAATATGTAAGCCAACACGGCCTGTTATATAGGGGAAATAAACTCTTTGCTTTGTTTGTATTCCTCTAAAACAATCACAATTCTGCCTTTGGCTGCAGCGACAGTCCTACTGAGATATAATGTCAGGGGAAATTGTCGTTGTGGATCATTCATACATGGGGAGAAAAGCCCCAGCAATAAAATAAATAAATCCCAGCCAAGGAAAATTAAGGGCAAGATCAGAGAGAGCTGCAAAACAAGAGGCTTTGTTGTTGTAGCCTAAAGGAGAATAAATAGTGCAGTGGGCTTTTCGTCTAATAACCTGATTTTAGCATAATCAGGATTTCAACTAGTACAGATTAGTGACCCTTACCTTTGACCAGGAATTCTGGGTAGTGATCTGCTTCCAGGAAGTTTTCCGGGAAGAACCAGCTGGGATGAGACCCTGTGGAAACTCCAGCTGGAGAGTGTAGCTGGGGAGAGGGATGCCTGGAATACCCTGTTTTGCCTACTGCTACCACAACCGGACCCCCGAGGTAAAGTAAGAAAATGGATGAGTGGATGTTAATGAAGTTAAGATAATTAAGTATTCCAACAAATCCTATGCGATAACTAATTTGTCAAACACCCTTTGATGCTTTGTGTCTTAAGGGAGATTGTCATGGAATGGATTATGTCCAGAGCAGCAAAACAGGGGTTGTGGTGGCTGATGACTCTGCAGAGACCGGTGTAATTAAGAAGACTGGGCAGTGATGGTGATTGCATAACATGACGGCAGTAATTAGGCTAACAATGAAGGTGTGTGATGGAGATAATGACATCAGGAAAGGATGACGGAGCGAGTGAGTGACAGCGCGGTTTGAGATATATACTGCGTCGTGAGTCTGAAAAGGAGATGTAAAATATTTGCCCGAAAAGTTGGGGATATTATGGAATTGCCATCACTGCTTCCACCTTTATTTCTACGTGTTAGTATCATAACGCAAAAAGTAATGGATCATTTTTATAATTTTATATCTACACAAACCTTGGTGTGAAGAAGAACTGGATGGAAGTCCAAAATGGTGCATGTGTATCGACTCAAGGAGACCTATCATGCTTTTCTCCAATATTTAATATTCTACTCACTAGGGGGAGCCCTTTTTTTTTAAACTAAAATCTCTCTGCTTTTTGGATATAACATATTTAATTTGAATCAGGGTTATTGCTTGTACAACGCACAGGATTGGGGGCTATTTGGGGACAGCGGTGGACCTTGGGTTTTCAACCTGGGGCTTCTGTGCTTTACTCCCGGAAATAAGCTGCCCTCAAATACCTTCACAGTAACATTACAGATGCACTCTGTTGTCAAAATACATGACCAACCTATATTTAAAGAGAGTAACATTTATCTAGTGAAATAAAGCATTTAAAACGAGACTAAACGTCATCAGACAACCACCTAGAAAACGATAATTCCATCAAAGTGTTTCCGTTAGCATAGACATACGTGCCATCAGATATTCTGGCACCGCCAGACTGCTGAATCTGGACCTCATTCACACCACAACACCATCAACCATTGCAAGTAAACAACTATCAACAGCTATTTCAGATGTTTAAAAGTTAGACACACCAAAGCTGTTCCTCATCTGAAGTTTAAATATGTCCTCTTTTGTTTTAACTCGGTTGTGGATTACATTGGTGCGTATCAGTTCAAATATTTTTTTTTTTCCACTGGAATGGAGGCCAGTCCTATTTCTCCAGTAAGTTATAATTTGTTGAAAGTGAGCAGGAGCAGATGATATGAATGAAGCACCTTCCTCATACGTAATACTGACGCAGGACCGGCCTACCTCAAAAACACGGCCAGCCTAGGTATCATACTCGAATAAATAACAACTTTGAAATCTATTTAGTTAGAAAACGTGACAAACATCAAAATCACCCCAGTTATTTTAGCGGCAGTGGCATTCGTCTTGAATTATGATCGGATAAAATAAACCTCCCTTATGTGAGGTCCCTGGAAGCAGCGAGGAGAGAAGCAATGAAATGACATCAAATAACGGATTCAGATACATGTAGTCGCCATCCAGTGTTTATTAAATTAGGATTTTATAAATTATTATCTGACAATTATCTGAAAAAGGCAACCAGAGAATGCCTCGATTGCCCTGACGGCCCACCACTGTCGGGGGTTGTACATTTTCTGTCGACGGCGCGACAGTGTCGGCTTAATTTTATTGTGAAGTTAACCGTCAGAGTTGTACCTTCACCCTATGAACTCTTTGGAAGGCGACTGTCGACGAATAGTACAATGGGGACAGAGAAACAATACCTGAGACCTTAGAAAAAGAAGTTAATCACTGGCAGCAGGTTTAGGGGTCTCTCCTGGAGTAAAGTGGCCAGATGGGAAACATTGAAGTATCGTACCACAGGTTTGAAATTATCACATTTTCAGAAAGATTATCATAAGTGTTGGATTAAGACCTGAGAAAAGGGGCAAAAGACTAATGGAACATCTTGTAGCTTATCCATCAGGATAGCTGGCACTCACTCTCAGTTTGTCTGGTTGGTAACAGTCCGGTGGAGGTCTTAGAGGCGGAAAAAGATCTCATCCTATTCTCAAATTTTAAATAGGCAAGAATCCTGGCTTGGTGTCTAGGAGACAGACAAGATTCAAAATAAATGAATCACAACATCAACATGAAAATCCGAAACATGTTCCACGTCTAGATGAATTCCTTAAACTGATGTCTGACCAGACACTTCCTGCATTTTTGTTTTTTCATCGGATAATAGTCGTATAAATATTATGTAAAATAGAAGAGCTCTTTTGATGGCTGCCAATTTAGGGTCACCATAGAGTATTTTTCTTCTCCACTGAAGTGTCCCATCAGGGTTCACACCAGATGTCACTGTTGATGAAATCTTTCCCAGCAGAAATGAGAGCAAACTGAAAAATGCATTTTGGTTAGAGTGGAATCACTGGAATGTGAACTACGATGACTTCCTGTCTCAGAGAAGACTCAAATTTACCACTTTGACTAATGCTGGAGTTTTATATGACTACAATTCAGAATGTTATTGGAGTAAACCTTGAATGAAAAAGAAACTGGATGATTTGAATGATATAAAAAAAAAGAAGGAATTTTGATTAAGACCAACGTTAAACTAAACTGGGCCTATGCTGTCATTCCTGGCAATGATATATCCTTGAAAGTCCCCAATCACCTGCTTTGTACAATTTCCCAGATAGAATAAAGTCTGCCAGCCTTTAGAAAAATGTCTTTCATGACAAGAACTGTGCACAGTTTCAGAGGGTCCTAACAGCTTCTAATGTGTTCAGATTCATGCAACTAGCAACGGGGTAAGGGTATAATTAGTATTTCTATCTTGTAGGTTTCAAGCTTGGATTATTTATTTGTTTGCCAGCAGGGAAAAGCTAGTTTACCGTCAACTTCCTTCTTTCTAACCGCAGCTTTTGCTTTTTAGTCTTGCTGTATGTTCCCATACAAAAAGGGGCATTCAGGGCAAATTTGTCTCTTCCCCTCCAGGGGTTTCCTCTCATTTCAACTGGCTGGACCGAGTGGCACACTGGTAGTCACTTTAATCAAACTCACATACACCGGTCAGCCATAACATTAAAACCACCACTGGAAGGGGATCTCAAAATAGGCTTACCACTACCAATGTGCTTACAAGGATAACAAACTGTCGGTAGGTGGGATATGTCAGGCAGCGGTTTAACTCTCATTCTCAATTTGTTGGAAGCAGCAGGAAACATGGAGAAGCGTATAGATTATAGCGACTCTGACAAGGATCAAATAGTAATGGCTAGAAGACAAATGGGTCGCAGCCTTTCCAGAACTGCAGCTTCGGTCCGGTATTCCTGGTCTGCAGTGGTTAGAACCTGTAATTTCCTGTAATTGTTTCTTTGTAATTTCTTTTGCATTATTTTTTCATCTGTCTTGTCTTTCACCCCCCACCTCCCTTCCTGTACTTTGCCTCTCCTAGTATACTCATCATTCCTGTGTCCCATGTTTGTTAACCTTTGTGTGTTTTTCATGCCTTTCCTGTTTAAGTATCACATCCGTTGTGCCTCCAGCTCCAATTGTCTGGCTAACCCAGCGTATTTAGTCTGGGCTTCCTTTTCCTCATGTGCAAGTTCGTTCTTGATGTCTACATCGTCACATGTCCCATTCATTCCAGTTCCCCTAAGTTTTTTAAGTTTTCTGGATAATGTCCCGGTCTGTCTGTTAGATTCTTGCTTTTGTTTGTTGTATTGAATTTACTGTGTGGGTGGATTGCCTTCCTGATCTTGACTCTGGCATGTTTGATGGATTATCGTTTTTTTTAAATTTATTATTACTAAATGACTGAACCCCACCTCCTCTGCCTCCGCCTAGTATCTGCACTTGGGTCCAGACTCTAGTTCTACTAGAAATTCTAACATCTTTAACACAAATTTCTAAAAAAAGTAAATAGCAGTGGCGTTGGGCAGCTGTAGCTCAGTGAGCAGAGCGGCCGTCTTCCAATCGGAGGATCGGAAGGTAGCCGCATCGAACCCGAGCAGGGTCTTCTTGTCGTAGGGTCCTTGAGTAAAACCCTGACGCCATAGCTCCCCAGGCGCTTCAAAGGGGCGGCCCACTGCTCCCTCAGGGATGGGTCAAATGCAGAGAGATAATTTCACTATGTTCTACTTGTGTGGCTGTATGTGATCAATAAAGGATACATTATGCTGATCGTTATTGCTACTGTAATGCTGGATATCTCCAAGTTGTGGGACTCATAAAGGTAAATCATCTCTAATCTTAATAGACGCACCTTTTTGCCCGCATTTTGTGGCATATACAGCAAAATGCCAGAGTTTGATTTGATTTGATAGAAAAGTATCAGAACACACAGTGGATCACAGAGCTGTAATGGGACCTACACGATATGTTTTAGTGTCATGACCTAATGGTGCATGTGACATTCACAACAAACTGTTTAGAATTTCTCTTGAGCCTTGCTCTTGGATCCAGTCGATTGAGTAAATAAAAGCACAACGCACAGCGAACCCTTGGCCAGCCACCTGCTTCAGTCAAGAGGAACACTTAGATATACTGGAAAGCTATGATGAATATAAAACACCGCAGAAAGAACTATTGCTACAAATAAGGCAAGACTGGAATCCTGGCAGAAAATTGTTGTGTAAATTCATAAGTTAATACACTGTATTCATTTTATGTTTCGGTGCACTCTCAATGCTCCGACTACTTATAATAATGATAAGTGCACATCATGTAAAACTCTTAAATCTTAAACCTTCAGCACATTTAAATCTCACGTTAAAGAAGTGGTTGAGAGCTGACTCTGTCTGATAATGAAGGATGAGTGACAATTATCCGGCACTCTATTAGCTGCAAATGTCTGCAGCGTTTCCACTGCTGGACAGTAACTAAGTACATTTACTGAAGTACCGCACTGAAGTACATATTTGTGGTCCATTTCCATTCGGTGTTACTTGATGCTATTACCAATTACACTCCAAATTTGTTGATTTTGAATGTTGGTGATAGTCAAAACATGAAGTGCTTCCTTTAAAGATAAATAAGTAAATTAAACTTTGAAACAACCTTAGATTATCTGGGAAATATCACAAAGCTGAAAACAGTCTGATATGGTGAAAACAAGGTTCCCCCTGGTGGAATCATTCATTGCTTAAGCGTACTTGACCTTTGACACTAAGTCAAGCCCATCAACACGTTATGTGGGAGGATGTGGCTCAGTAGGTGGCTCGTGTTGTACAAAACCTTTGACCCTGTTTAGTCTTTGTAGGCGATGTAAATCGCCTATTCTGGGCGATAGAATCACATGCGGAGGCGAGACTCATCGCTGTTTACACCTGTGTCTATCATACGGCTCTGAATGTGTCCAGCTGACCACTGGTGTTCAGATTTCCTTGCTGCCTACATCACCTCCGCTACGAGGTCTAAAGGGCGTTGCACGTTGTTATCAGTCAAGCGACAGAATTGTGTAGCTAGCTAGCACGAGCTACCTCACAACTGGAAGAAGTTTCAAGAGCTAATAAACATTTACAGACTATTCCAACCGTTGAAACTGACAGGCCAAAGTCATTTGCATCTCGCTAAAGAGCGAATATTTCTACTGGTTGTTTTCCTGTTACATCAGGACACATAAACGTTTTCACTACAAAATATATGTGATCAAATGCATCTGAGACCATCTTGGCAAGTGGTTTGAGTGATTGGATCAAAATGAGTCTTCGGTTGCGTTTCCACTTTTATTTAGCGATTTGTCTTGGTGTCCTCTTTTGATCCGATCACCCAAAGCCCAGATCCCAGTTTATTAACTCAATAGACCCTTGTCACATTGAAATACCTCCTGCAGACAATTTCCCATCTACATCTCTCTTCCTACAGTCTAGATATTATACAAAGTACATTTTTGATGAAGTTCTGTTTCCGCTATTGTCAGTTTATAAACTCAACATCACCATCCGGCCGTTCCCCGGAGGAGTTCAAAGCTGCCTGCATCCAACCCCTTCTAAAACAATCTGGCTTTGATCAATGAAATATGAACAATTACAGACCCATTTCTAAATTACAATTCATGTCTAAGGTCCAAGGAAAACAAGGAATTGATAATAATATTAATATCTTTGACAAATTTCAGTCCGGCTGTTGCCGTAATCACAGCCAGAGTCACCATCGACGTCCTCTTAAGAGCGGATGAAGGGGAAACCATCCATCCTGGTACTACTAGATGCATGCGCTGCTTCTGACAAGACCGATCACTCCTCCCTTTTAGACGGATGGCACAGTTATGGCGATTTTTCACGTAAAGCCCTCCGGTGGTTCTGGTCATATCTATCAGACAGACATTTTGTGGTGGTCATTAGAAATCATTCAACTTCCCCTGACCCTCTTTTATATAAAGTGTCCCAAGGCTCCGTCCCTGGTCCAATCCTTTTCTACGTCTACATGCTTCCTCTTGGCCCGATAATCAGCCGTTTTTTCCTTTACATCATACCACAGTTACGCCGACGATACCAAGCTCTACATGTCAGTTAAACCAAATCACTAGTCCAACATAAAAGCTCTCCATGAATGTTTAGCCACAATAGGACCAGGACAGGATGGCACAATATTATTTATAATTGGATCAGAAACCAAAGACAATCTTAAGAACATCGGTCCACCTGCCCCCCTGTCAGAACCTTACGGCAAAAATCTTTGTATCACACTCGATCCCCTAAAATTTGGATTACCATGTTAATCAACTGATCTAATTCTGCTACTTTCAGCTGAGAAACTTTGCCAAAACCAAAACCTTACTTCTAACTTTTGATCTTGAACGTATCATCAACCGGTTTTAGCCTCACTGCACCGGCTGCCCGTCAAGTACAGGCTAGATTTTCAGACGCTCCTAATCACCTACAAAGCCCTTCATAGCTTAGCTCCAGCATATATCACTGAGCTTCTGAGCCCCTACACCAGTAAACCGGCCCCTCAGGTCCTCCAGCCGGCTCTTGCTTTCTGTATAATTAATGATTCTCAAGACACAAAGGCAACCGCTCATTTACTGCTCCAGCCACAAAAGAATGGAGCAACCTCCCTCAACAGACTCGGCAGACTCAGATCAGCCGAGTCTGTTGAGTCTTTGGGAGAAACTCCCAAAAAAACATCTTTACAAACTAGCTTTTTCATAATATAATTGTGATCAAAATGCAGCGTTTTTTGATGTTTATGGTTCTTATTTCGACGAAACACTTTGTCGTCTAACGCATTCTAGAGATCTCCTTGTGATCTCTGTTTTGAATGGTGCTGTATAAATACATCGTCGCGTTAGCTCACCTTACCAAACGCATTTTAAAACCAAGTCTAAACAGAGTCTTAGGTCAACAGTCCATTTACCATAACTTGGTCACAAATTCCGAGCTAATGAGGACGGGACAGTTTTAGAGGCCTGGAGTTAAAAATAACAACAAAAAAACCCCCCGATTAAGTCAACTATAATATTTAGCTGCACTCAAGTAACATTGGTACAGGCTTTATAGATATATTCTATTTAAACTTGCATTCCAGCTGAATCGTCATTCCTATTTTATGATATGCAAAACTCTGGGAGTCACTGAGATCTGAGTCACTCGGTTCATTATCCTGAAATATGGCACCATCACTTTAAGCATAGTAGGATCACACTATAATGATCAGACTTGTTTATTTTGGTAAAACTTAGCATCCAGGATGAAACATGCATAAATTCATTGTTCCATATTTTTCCTAATTACAAAAGATGAAATCAATCTTTTTTGGTTTTTGCTGTTGTTTCCAATTACTTCCTGGACCAAATCCCCACAGTCCTCTTGTACCGGAGCCCAAGCTCAACAACAAGCCGCTGCGTTGTATCGCGCGGAACATTTCTCTGCAACGTGGAGGTGTAAATATATTTAATAGCGACTCATTAGCAAAATCTGATTCCACATTCATCGCCGTAAGTTGACTTTGACTCCTGCATGAAAATGAGGCTTCACAGCCGCTCCGGGTCGGAACTAAGGGCTACCGTCTGTTTATGTCTCATTGTGGTCTTAATATTCTCTTCTCATAGCCAAAACAGATTCATCAGTTTTGAACTGCGCAGCAAATAATTGAGTATTTTATCAAGGAAAATAAGTGCAGGCTCTGCATGATGTCAGCCTAAAATGCGGCGGATTGACGGTGCAGGAAACACCATCTATAAGTCTTAAGTGTGTGTGACGTGCCTTTGTTAGTGCCGATGTGATATCTACAGCGACTGCACAGGTACTGTTTCGGTTTTTATGCAATCTAGTTCAGTAGTTATGCCAAAAAGTTAGTGGAATTAAACGTGATTATGTGCGGCGTTGGTGAGCGTCCTGTGGTGATGTATGATCCCAACTATTCTACCTCTGGCTCACAGGTAACGGCGCAGAGCCAACGTCCTTCCTGACGCCATTCATCTCCATAATCCGCCCGCTCACTAAGAGAGCTCACGTGGAGCCAGAGGCTGCAGAGCGGCGGAGACACAGGTGGTGTTTGTGATGTTGATAACTTGGCTGTCACCATAGAGTCCTCATCAAAGTTTACTGTGAAAGACAAATGAGCTGCTCTGAGGATGAGTGGAACCAGAAAAGGTTCAAGAAAATCTAATGTGTGTTTGAGGGAGAAATTGAAGTACCTGGACTGTTTCACTGTATGAACCTGGACTGTTTCACTGTATGAACCTGGACTGTTTCACTGCATGAACCTGGACTGTTTCACTGTATGAACCTGGACGGTTTCACTGTATGAACCTGGACTTTTCCATTGTATTAACTTGGTCTGTTTCACTGTATGAACCTTGGCTTTTTCACTATGTAAACCTGGACTATTTCACTGGTGGACCTGGGTTTTTTCACCCTATGAACCTGGACCATCTCACTCATGAATGTGGACATTTTAACTGTATGAACCTGGACTGTTTCACTACATAAACCAGGACTGTTTCGCTGTGTGAATCTGGACCATCTCACACATGAATGGGGTCATTTTAACTGTGTGAAACTGGATTGTCTCCTCATGTGATCCTGGACTGTTTCACTGCATGAACTTTGTCTGTTTCGCTGTATGAACTTTGTCTGTTTCACTGCATGAACTTTGTCTGTTTCACTGCATGAACTTTGTCTGTTTCACTGCATGAACTTTGTCTGTTTCACTGTATGAACTTTGTCTGTTTCACTGCATGAACTTTGTCTGTTTCGCTGTATGAACTTTGTCTGTTTCACTGTATGAACTTTGTCTGTTTCACTGCATGAACTTTGTCTGTTTCGCTGTATGAACTTTGTCTGTTTCACTGCATGAACTTCGTCTGTTTCACTGTAGGAAAAATTGTAAATTGTGAGAAATGGTATGGAAGAAAAGAGTCAAAATGAAAATGAGAAGTAGTAGAGTAAGTTTAGTCGAACAGCAGTCCGCGTTCTGAGTGCTGCTCACAGAATGAACTGATCTCAGTGCCAGACAGATGAATAAAACAACAAACTAAATACCTTATGGTGAGAGTGCGTGAACCCAGGAATGCAAAACCTAATCCCTGCCCTCGCACGAACGAAAACACACAAACACACACACACAGACACCCACACACACTAACACACACATTTTAACAAAGCTCCCCCAACCTGCTCTTCATCTCTAGTTGACAAAGAGATGCTTTCCAGTAGAATTTCTTGATTCTTTGATGAGTTTAGCCTCTTTCATCGATCTCCTCCATCATCTTCACCTTATTTTACAGAAACCTTACTGTGAATTGCATCCAGGTAATAAATAGAATTAATTTAAGAGTAACCCGACTGTTGAGAATGGCTACCAGTTAATTACTGTAATTTACTATATGTTGACTTTCTTGTGAATCATTGCCAGTTAACTACTGTGATTTATTTTACAGTAACATACTTTGGAGTCATTGAAAATGAATTATTATATTGTTATAACCACCAACCTGTGAATAGGTGACACCGGGTAAATGTCGTGCGTCGTAGCAGTTTTACGGTATGAACTGCTGTTATGCGCTGCACATGACAAACACGACGCGGTTGAATTGATCGTAATCGAGCGTGTAAGTTGTGAGAGAATGAGATCACGTCGGCCGACATTGAGGCTCATCCGGCTGCTGCCTGCTGGAGACCGGACCTTGTATCCTCCGACAGCCTCGTCAGGAATGATGGACGCCTGAAGGCCTCTGACAGTGTTCACGTCTCCGAGCCCTGCTGAGGTCTCCAGGCCACACCTGCTCACACGGAAGCCCTTGAAGACTCACCTTGGACACGGGCGCTCTCTTTGGCGTGTTGTACATTAATGCGCCGATATTATTCAAACTATTTTTAAGGATTACTTCTGATGATTAGGGGGTTAATAGGTTTTGCTCAGTTGTTGCAACACAATATCATTTTTCTTTCCCAGAAAAACTAACCACCTACCTCATTATCCCACATTTTGTTCACCTCTACTTTCTCCAGTCTCTCCTCACCCACATCATAAGACCCCCACGGCGGACACGCTCCAGCTTTTTCCTTGATTGTTTGGCGTGGATAATCTGACCCTTTGCCTTGTGTACGATAACCTCGATGGACTGCGGTACACTGAACCCTTTATCCTCTTCTTATGCCACACACATACGCACATAGGGCTCTTTCAGCTCCAAAGAATTTTAAACCGCCCAATGTCCTGATACTGTTGCATTCTTCATTGGTATTTTAAGCAAAGATTTTTGAGGTCTTAGAAGTCAGCTGGCATTAATTCCTCCGAGGCAGAGGAGATTCAACTTCTCCCTGGAAAGAGGCTTAAAAGAAAGTTCTCCTGCTTCCAAATGACGGCATTTCTCCTTTCTCACATATATTTTCGTATTCCTCAGTGGACAGGTGAGCAATAGATGACTGGACGTGAATAGAGATTGGTCTGTCGTGTTTTCACCCGTGATCGTGTTTGCGGTGGCGAGTATTGAGATCCATGTCTTCAGAAAAATACTTATGCCCCTCTATGAAAATACTCCACTACTAGTAAAAAAAAAAGCTGCATTCAAAAACATACTGTGTATATATATGTAAGTCCTTACAGCCTCAAAGGCAAATTATGCAAATTATGAAACGGTTCTTCAGGGACGGGTTTCAGAACGCACTGGATCGGTTCTGCTGAGTCTGCAGCGGCTGGCATGAGAGTCAGCGCCTCCAAATCTGGAATGTTCTCCGCCGGATAATGATGCACTGTCCCGTTCAGGTCGGGGGTCAAATGTTGCCTCAAATGAAGAATTTTAAGTATCTTGGTGTCTTGTTCTTAAGGGAAGGAAAAATGGACCGGGAGATTGAAAGACGGTTGGATGCAGCATCAGCAGTAACGCGGCAGTTGTGTCCGTCAGTTGTGCTGAAGTGGGAGCTGAGTTGTAAAGCAAAGCGCTTGATTTACTGGTGGATCAACGTTTCAACTATGACCTATGGTCATGAGACCAGAAGGCTGAGGTCAAGGATGCAAGCAGCTGAAATGACCTTCGTTCATAGGGTGGCTGGGTTCAGCCTCAGAGATCGGGTGAGGGGCTCAGACAACAGGAAGCGGCTCTGAGTTAAGCTGGTGGACCAGACGCCTCCTTTTGGAGGTTTTCAATGCATCTCCTGCTTTAGGAGAGTTCCTCCGGTAGACCCTCAACTCGCTGGGGTCTCTGAAAACTGAGTTGAAACTTTTTATTTACCCTCTGATATCCGAACCAAGAACGTTACTTTGGAAGACGTATTTCTTCTCATATTTTATTCCTTTTGAGCATGTATTAATTCCATATCTAAGACACCGTCATTTTACCATGAAGTCACAATCAATTTCCTCCAGCATGTTTTTAAACAGTAAACCAAAAAAAAATGATTATAACATTTTTTCTTGGCGACTTTCATTCAACTTTTTTTTGCTGCTATCAAGTTGAATAATTAATAATAATAAAGTCTTAATATGCCAAAAATCCTACTTAATAGGACGTTTTCTCAGTAGCCATGGTTAATGCCACTGAGGTCCTCTTTGGCCTGAGGTGTACCCCAGGGCCCAATCCTCGGGCACATGTTCTTTTTTCTTTAGCATCTTCAATCTGCCACTTAGTCATATTGTAAACAAATTCAATCACATTTGTCAATTAGAAAAAGTGACTCAAAATGTGCTCAACCAAAGATTTGAGCGAAACGTTAAAGGGTTAAAATGCAAAGTGTAAGCATAAGCGGTTCTACGTCTCGATGAGTCGGCCCTGTGACCAACTGGAGACTTGTTCACGGCGCCTCTCGCCTGACGTCAGCCGGGATAGGCTAAGTGGTTCCAGATAACGGATGAATGAATCTGCTGTAACTGTTTAAATTTGAGCTGATTTAACTTCTGTACTTGAAATGTCTCCATTGATCTAAAGGATCGTTATAGCCCATTTGTGGCGTCGCCGATCTCTGAGAACCGAAATTCACATTTCATATGGTCAGTTTTCAGATCTGTGACTTTTTCCAGAAGAATAAATAGTTTATTCAGCTTTAGACGTAGAATAATTCCCTCAAGTACCTCAAATTTGAATTAAAGTATTGTATTTGAGTGAATGATTTTAGTGTCCGTCACCAAATGTGAGCTGGTTGGGTTTTGTCGACAGGATCAGGAGAACTCTACTGGAGGATCATCACCAACTCTAAAAAGGGATCTATTCTGACCCACGACTCATGCCCACCATCAGGGTTTCGTGGAAATCCTTCTTGTGGTTTTAGCGTTCTCCCGCTGAAAGAACAACCAACAAACGAGAGTGAGAATAATCTTTTTGCTGGAGGAAAAGATCATGGATTAATCTGCTCCCACATAAAAATGTGACATTAATTTGACCGACTATAAGACGAGAACAAATACAAAGAAAACTGAAGTCATTAAATGCGGATTTGTGGTGTAAAAAAAATACTTAAAATGTAATATATACGCATTCAGACAACCATGATAGCGAGCTGGAGACAACGACTAGTTTGTTTCTCGGTGCATGATATTAAAGTGAAGTGAAAAAAGACACCAAAGAAAGACATGATAAACATTATTTAATGTGAAATATAAAGGCTCAGGGTTAGGTTTTCATTCTGTTGTGACCTCAGACAGCGAAGGGTTACATGCGACAAGAAGTACACTGGTCAGCCTTAACATTATGACCATGTGGCTGGTATTGTGTAGGTCCCCCAGTATGAACTTTTTCAGCAAGCTTTTGGCGTCAATGATCTTTTCACCGGACAACCCAACAAGCCCTTCAGGTTTGGAGATGTTCTGACTCAGACGTCTAGCTATCATAATTTGGACCCTTGCCAAAGTGGCTTGGATCCTTCTGCTGGACCAGAGTTCATACTTTGAGGACAAAATATTCACTTCCTGACTCATATATCTCACCCACTGACAAATGCCACTGGTTATAATGTTATGGCTATTGTATTGTATTGGTCTATTGGTTGTATTGGGTGCCACATCCATTTGACATTATATCAGCTTCTCCATTCTCGTCACGTTTATTCGGGCCAGTTTGGAGACCCAGCGGTTGGCGTGTGTGTTACTGTGGCACGCCGTTTGAACAAAGCCAAGTTTTCGGAAGAGGGACGACGCTGCCGTCTGTGGCGAACTGACCTCCAGAGCGAGGTGGGAGTAGCCTTGCTCCTTGCAGAAGTCAAGGGCTGCCCCCGTTAGCTGCGAGCCCAGGCTTTTGCGGCGCCAAATATACCCCACAACCATGAGGGTCATCTCGCCATAACGCTCATCTCCGGCGTCTTGATCAATCTCTCCATCCACCACTCCGCCGTTGCAGTCATCAAACCTCTCAACTTCGTCCTCCTCCCCCTCCTTTCCTGGTTTCCTCATCACTGAAACCACCCCCACCACCTTGGCGTGGCCGTTGACGTCCGCCTCCGCCACCCACAAACCGTTATCTGGGTTCTCCAGGTAGTTGGCTCGAATGTCGGCCATGTCTGTGCTCAGCCTCTTCATCATGTAGCCCTCGTGGATCTCTTTACAGCAGTAATAAACCAGGCTGGCCCAGGCGCCGCCAAATAGCAGCGCTTGGAAGTAGGAGCTGCCCCCCAGCACATAACCGGCCATGGAGACGCTCAGAGCAACGCCGATGTGATCTGGATGGCTCATGGCCTTGAAGAACGCCGGGTAGATGTGTTCGAGTATCCCATTGCGAAAGAGCGACAGGACAACATGTGCGTCGGAGGGTCTGTATTCCCTGATGGAGAAGTGACCTATATGTTGTGCAAGGAGCGAGAGAAAAGAGAGAAGGACGGAGGGAATGAGAGCTCAGTGAGACTAATCTGTCTGTTGTTGCAACAAGAAATTCCTGCAGGATTTGACAATGGGCTCAACGCGCTCATGAATAAAAGAAGAATCAATACACCTCTTACAGAATCTTACCCTTTTGCTTTTTCTAATATAATATATATAATGGATATAATGGATAAAATATAATATATATAATATATATATATTATGGATATATATATCCTTTCTACATGAAAATTTTTTTTTTTTTTAAAAGGCCGGGGTATGACATCCTGAGGTGAAAAGCACAATGAAAATGATTACGGCCATGTTTTGCTTTAAGACTTGCAATAAATTGAGCTCTCAAAAGAGCGAAGTGAGCTTCCTCAGGCAACAAAGAGAAGTTATTTAGTCTGAAACATGTTAGCCGTCATCCCGGCGTGTTAGTACTGCCACTCATTTACTTCGCTCCCTTTTCTCGTTAGTGCTCTTGTTCCTAATCACTTGAAAAAGGTATAAAAGATTAACATAACATCAACTTACAGTTATTTTTCTGGGACATCGCGACTCTCTCCCCTCGTCTCTCTCGCTCACTCTGGAGAACTTTATCGCCGCTGCTCCGGCTGGACTTTAAGCCACAGACTGCGATAATAAGCCATTCACAAAAGGGATTAAAATTAGTCTGAGCATGCTCACCTACACACAAACGCCCACACCTACACGCACACACCCACACACACACACACACAATCAAAATGCAAAAAACTGATAGACCTTAAATGACTTTGAATTAAAACTGCTATATGAAATATTGATTATAGCAGGAATTTTACAGTCAGATTGAGGCGACTTGAGGTAGGGTGCTTCAAGTTTAATTGAAATTAATCACGGCGTCGCTCTGATTGTGAAACACGCGTTTCAGAAAAAAAAAAAAACTTAATTAGCTTAGTCAAAAGCGTGAAGACGTTTATCATTGGATTTCTCAAGCAGGACGAGAACAGATCCTGAATATATTAAATCCCACCGCTCAGAGGAATGTGAATTCACCGCTTGCTCTCGAGATTGTTTACCTGGTTTCGAGGTGTTTCAGTTCTGGCTGCTCTTATCTTGAGGGAAACTGGTGCCGTTTCTTCCCCAGAATGAAGGCAAAATGAAAGCTGTCCAGCCCTTTGTCGTGAAAGTGTCCAGAAAGCGTCGGTGACAGTGTCTGGAACAATCAGCGGATTCTGACATGATTGAATTTTCTCTGCAGGCAGAAGAAGGGCCTTTACACCTGTTTAAATCAATAGTGCTGCCTCATGAATCTGTGAGTTCTACAAGGTCGAGCAGCTGCGGGACTTTTCTCAAACTATCTCCATGAATTGTGCACCCTGCAAGTGAAACTCTTGGAAAATACAACATTTGATGATATTTCATGCGTTTGCACATAGGGGGCTGTTAAACGAGGACACTTAGGTAAGTTAAAAGCACAATGAGAAAGTATTGGACCCTCTCCTGGTTTCTTCTTGTTTCATGTGTCTCTGACTAAACTGTGTCAGACCTTCAAATAAAATCTAACATAAATCAAAGACAACCTGTGGAAACACAAAACACAAGGTCTGAATGATCATTTTATCTATTGGCCCAAACGGGTTGGCTAAAAAAACAAAAAACTAAATAAACTGCGTTAATAACTTGTTTTAGCTGGACTGCACCCACCCATATGTGATCGCTACCAAATCATCACCTCATTAGACCATCTTTGAGGCAGGAAGTTGGCTCGTCGGTCTCACCAGTAGCACACTATGCCAAAATCAAAAGAAAGTCCAGAGGGTGTTTGAAATCCATTAGCTTGTGAAGGGTTCAAAAGCTGCTCCGATGTTCTGGGACCCCACAAATCCACAGTGACACACATTATGATCTACAGCTAATGTAGATATGAAACGATGGTGAATTCTCTTAGGAGTCGGCCAAAAGTCCTCCAGGGGTAGATTGGAAAGGAACTCAGATCACAAAAGATCTGAGTTCATGATCCAGTTTTCCCATGTGTGTCCTCATAAACACATCAGAGACAGATCTCCATTTATGGGAGAGGTTCGGTATAAGATGTGGTTCCATTTTAATTAAAAATACGAACCATTAGAGTAAAATTTGATGCCTTCAAGAGAGACCTCCTTTAGTTCATTCATATGCAACTAAATTAGGACTAAATCGGACAAACGGCTGAGAAATGATGGCCTGAAAACGTTTGGAAATGAGGCTGCCCCTACTGTCCGTGATTTACAACTGGCCATTTCCAAAGTCAATCCAATTATTCCTCTCAGAAACATCTATGGGGTTATTAGATATGAAAATGATCCATGGAACAGTTTTTGAGTTACCGTGATAAAACAAAGAGTAGGAGGTAGAGTGTTGGATAAGGTTTGTGCTTGGTGCCTCGTTTGGTCGCCTCTGAGAAAGAGTAAGAGCAGGAATGTGAGAGTGAAAGCGCTTTGAGTGGTCGGAGGGATTAAATACAGAGCAGAACTTTTTCATGTATTACCATTTTGTTCATATTTGAATAAGTTCCTTTTCCCTTTTTCAAGGCCAGATCGAGTCAGTAGGTCTGATTTGTATGCTGGGAGATTAGCATAGAAGCTCATGAAAACAAGGTTAAAAACACAGACAAGTGAAAAGCTTCTTCTCAAAATGTTCTAGAAAATTTTAAATTAAAGTGGATCTGCTCCTTCGCCCAAAAAAAAAACGATTTCTTTAATGGATACTTTCCTGAACTAAACTCCATAATTGGTTAAACCTTCCCGAAAGTCTTTCGAGCAATCCTGCTAACAATTCAACCAACCAAACAACCAACCAACATAAAAACCACCAATCCAATCAATCAACCAACGGACTAACCAAACTAGGGTATATCCTCGAAAACTCCCCAATCCAGCGTATTGTACACGCAAAAAAACCCTGGACTTTGCGTGTACAATACAATCCCTGAATGAAATATAAACTATTAAAGTAAAGAATAGTATACTTCCAAAATAGATCTTTTTGAGTCCATTCACTTGTTCCTAATTTGGACTAAATGGTAAAAACAGCTCAAAACGCTCCCCCTAGTGTCAGAACTACACAACTTACACACAATATGGCTTATTTAGGTCTAATGAATCTTAGTGTGTGTGCCTCAGGAATAGAATAGAATAGAATAGAATAGAATAGAATAGAATAGAATAGAATAGAATAGAATAGAATAGAATAGAATAGAAGAGAATAGAATAGAATAGAATAGAATAGAATTGAATACATCTGGGATGGAAATGTATCTCTGGTTCACCAAACACATGAAACAACACAGCAGTTGGTTGGAAACAAAAACATCAGTGAAATCAAATACTTACCAGAGGGACTCTGCAGCGCCTCCCAGATTCATTCATAGCCTCAAAGTGACTGAAGAGAGGATCACGGCTTTCTGTTACGGCGCTCCTCGCCTTCTTCTTCCTCCCCTCTGTAAAGAGTTGGGTCAAAAGCTTTTGCGATTTGCCAATTAGTTTACTTGGCCGAGAAAGTTTATTCTGGAGTTTAAAATTCGAGTGATGGTACCAACCAGGAAGATGAAGGGTTAAGGCACCTTCCATCATAGTTTTGTAAACAAGCTCTAAGATCTACTGACCGACACGGGGAGGCCACAGAGTTTCCCCAGAAGATAAAGTAGCTGTGAGCATCTCTTAGAAATATAGTCTGTGTTTCCGTAGAAGCTCAACTGGGAGTCTAGAACCTTGCCAAGGTATTTAAAGTTTTCCACAGTTTCAACATGTCGGCCATCAAGTGAAACAGGTTCTTTTTTCAGTTCTTGTTTTGTGCAATCAATAAGTTCTTTTGTCTTGGCTGGGTTAATCTCTAGATAACTATTGTGACATCATGTTTGAAGGGTCTGAGTGTGAGCCAGATAGAATGTTTCACCTAAAGGCTCTGATTTCTGAGGACGACCAACCAAGGCCATGGCGTCCGCATATTTGAACAGGTTCAAATGTTTTGTCACTGACGATGAATTCAGTCAGTGCAGCCAGTTCTCACACTGAGCACATCTGACATGCCTTCACTGACACAGACGCTCTGTGGGCGGCAAGAAAGAAACTTCTTAAACCTGTATTTATGTTAAGATCAATCAACCTCTTCTAAAGAATAAGTGTCATCTTTGAGTAATAAAGAGCCAGGGTCAAATCAACTAACAAAACCACTGGCATATCCTTAAGGATGCATCGGGTGTTTAGTGACTACATTTAGATGAGTCAGCATCAGCTGTACATCTTACATGCTAAATGCGGAGGGTGGATTGTGGTGGCAGTCAGGTGGCAGTCAGGTGAACCTGCTCCATGGTTTTTCTTAGAAAAAGCTCCCCCTAGTGAGTAAAATATGAACTATTGGTGTAAATCACAACGTATGCACCATAGATCTCTTTGAGTCGATTCCTATGCATCAAATCTGGACTAAATCGTACCAACGGATGAGAAATGACGGCCTGACAATTTTGCCTTAAAGCTCCTCCCAATGTCAGAAACAAACGACCAAACTTTTCCGAGAAAAACTCCTTTTCTTCCTCTCACTAAGGTCTGTGTGGGTAAAATATTGGAAAAATGATCCATGATGTAGTTTTGGAGTTATCGTGATCAAAATCTCTTGCTGGATTTTGATCATTTAGTTATCTCATATAGTCCTATTTTACTCACCAAGGGGAGCTTTTATTTGACAAAAAGAAATACTAATTTGTTTTTGCTTGAGATTATTAAAAGGTCCTACTGTGCGTTCAGAATGAGAACAGAAATAAAACAATATATCTGTAAAGGCTTAAGTAGATTCTCATGGAGAACTCACATGGATAAAGTGAACGACGTTAATAAAAGTTAGGGCTCTTACTTCTAAGCTCATACATGCGTAAGCATCAATCAAGAAAAGTCCATGTGGTACACATTGATTCCTTTTATAATATCTCATTATTAAAGTCCATATTAATTGCTTGATGAAATGACCGTGCTTCCGAGCTGATTGCACGGTGTTTCACAAATGAAGGTTTTAAGTTACTTTGGAAACTAACCTCGGTAGCCAACGAGGGCCCCCGTAATATTCATGGCGATGCACTTGAACAGGGCTTGTAGATGAGAAGGAGCCTGCTCTGTGTGCGGCGGTATCATTAAGGGATTTAACCGTTACATTATTGAATTTTTCGCCCTCACATCCAATGGCTAGCAATAATTTGAACACAACTCATACAACTTTATTTCTAACCTGCTTGAATTTTCTCCGCCTCTAACGTAGGAATGCAGAGCCGAAGCACTCCCCATAGAGTTCCATTTAGTTCCAGCCGTCTGTCATTATTATAGAAATGGATTTGCTCTTGTATAGAATATATGTTCAGAAATGCATCAACCTTTATGAGGCAGTAATATCTGAAAGTGGCTCTGTCAAAGTAAATCATGGAGGGAGTTGGACCTGTGATTTTCAGTACATTAGAGTGGAGGCTTATTGTATTGTCAAAGCTCTGTAAAAACCTGAAGAAAGGGGCTTTTTTCTAGGTGTGGATATTTCCTGTTTTCCTAGAATGAATATTTAGATACCGCAGAACTAAGTTGTTTTCATGTTTTTAGCACATATGTGACTCAGTTCAGTTTTTGTCATACCCACTCCTTCTTCTTCTTCCGGTGTGTGGGAGTGTGGTGGAGAAGAGCGAGGGGAAACTGCTGAGTATAAATTGTATGACCATTGTATTATATCCGATATATTGTGTAAAAGGTTAGTGTTGTTTGGAGTGAGTTTGACCGTGTTTCGTGGTGAGGATGGCGTCCTCTGAGACGCCGTCCTTGTCCCTGAGACATAAGGGAAACCACCGCTCCCCGATCTCCAGCCTCTGCGGCAGGTGACTCCCCTGCCCGGTGCCTCACAAACGTATCTACTGCTCTGCAAGAGAAGGAATCTGAACACTTTTCTGCAGGAGAGGGCTAAAGGGGCGCTGGTTCGGGCCAGATTCACCATGTTAAAGGACATGGATGCGCCGACCAGCTTCTTTTTTAACTTGGAGAGCTCGGAGATCTGACAGATCTGTTCACAGTAATAACAAATGCTGGTCCCTTAAAGATGAAAACCTTCAACCAATGTGAGATCATTGCCTAGGTTTCCCTCCGCCTCTCAATTCATCCACCTATAGAACTTGAAGCCCAGCTCTCATGCCCCTCATCGCATAATTGTTCTGTCTACTTGTGCAGTAACAGAACTTCAGGCCTTTGACTCCAAATGTCTCAGTTTTCTATGTGCATGTTTCCTTTGTGTTGGACACTCCAGTGCTACAAGATCACTCCTCTGCCTTTCCTACAACCACCACCTTCTCAAGTCTAGTGCCTCCTCGCCGTCTCATCGCCCACTCCTACTTCAACCACTTTCATCCGTTGACTACAATACAATCTAAACTAATCCGACAAAATCTGTGTTCAGGCTTTGGATCCTGAAAGTGACGTTTACAACTGAAAAGATAAAGACAATTGGAGGCCTATTCGGAGCCCATTCTTCCCCCCTAACCTACATCCCCTGTCTAACCTAAAATGTAAACAAGGCCAAAAACAGGGTTTCCAGGAACCTCCCAGCTCAATTTAAGAAAGGATTAAACAATGAGTGTCTACGGAACTAAAGGTCTTCCGGCTGGAGGATGAGACAGAGTTTACAGCTCCGCCCCCTCAGCCTTTATACTTTATACTCCAGCCAATGAGCACTCTGTAAGGCGGGGACATTAATGATGGGTAAAAACATGAGTGAGAACGGGGTAGAGTGTGTTCGCGCAGCGGCGTCACAATGAGTCACATTTCATTTGAGGAGTTCAATCAGGGGGATTGCCTGTACAACGCAGGGGATTGGGAGCTTGTTGGGAATATTAACTTGAAGCTGGACGCAACAGCGTAGCCCGAGTTTGTTTTTGTGCTGACAAATATTGCGCATTGATTGAAAAAACGCAGATGCTTTTACTATGCAAACATTATTATATCCCAAAAAGATCATTTTAAAATATTATACCGACATAGAACATAGTGCGAGGAAGAACTGGAATGTTTTGGGAGAGATTTGTTGTGCATTTCTGATACTAGGGGGAGCTTTTGTCCAAATTTGGTGCATATGAATTGACTCGAAGAGATCTATCTTGTATACGTGCCTTTTACTTGATAGTTCATATTTTACTCACTAGGGGGAGCATTTTACAGAAAAACAGTGTTTTAGGAACATAGCTCAAAAGCTATTTAATTGATAATTTTCAGACCTTAGTGTGAGAAAGAACTGGATTGATTTTGGGAGATATCGGTTTAATATTCTGAAAATAGGGACAGTTTTGCCTCCAAATATATTTGGGCCATGGTTTCTAAACCCTTGATGGGATTTAGTCCAATTTTGTTGCAGGTGAATCGGCTCGAGTTGATTTATCTTGTACATTTCAAATTTTACCCATTTAAGCGAATTTTGAGCGAATAATTCATATTTAACTAACATTTTAGGGAGCTTTTTTTTTCTGTGTAAATAACGCAACATTTAATTTGAGGAGTTCAATCAGGGGGATTACTCGTACAATGCAGGGGATTGGGGACTTTTCGGTGATATACCCTTGATGTCGGGGTCGGCAGCAAGGTTCTAGTTGTTGCTTTTTTTAATATATTTTTGCTTAAATGAGTTTGAACTCTGTATCATCAAATTTAATTACATGACTTGGGAAATGGTAAAAGGAAATGAAATTGCTGACCATTAGGAAACATTCAAAGCTTTGTAAAATTGGAGGCAACTAGCTGACCTTAATTATGAATATCTCTGTTTTTTCTAATAGCTACCTTTCTTCTGCACTCTTCTAGTACACGGGGAAATAAGTGTCACAAAGCAAGCAATAATGTCTGTAAGGCAAAGGAACTCCCTGTAGCATAGAAACCTTAATGAGGAGAGGCTGCAGCTTCTTCGGAAACATCCGAGTGTTTCTCAGATAAGTGATAAATATGATCACACAGACTCACGACTCATTTCGACCCTTGATGCAAGAGGCAGAGAAGAGTTTCCCCCGTGGGCCGGTCGGGTTCAGGCAAGGTGAGGAGGTCAGAACAGCGCTGATTCTCCGCCCCGTGGAGAGAAGGCAGCTGGTGCAGACATCTGGTTAGGATTCCTCCTGGGGGGGCTGCATCAACGGCGTCTCCAACAGCAGCAGCTGGACTTTAAAAGCTATTACTTGGTTACATTTACTGTATATTTGGAATCAAAATGTTTACTGTCTTCCCTCAAGAAGTCATAAAACTTGAGTGTGAGATGAAGTGACACTTGGCAGTCCTCCAGTGAAGATCACACCAGTGTTCAGTCGGTCCCTGCCCTCTCTGCTGCCATTTTCTGAATTCAAATGTGATTGACAGCCGGTTGGTGACATCAGAGTTTGACTGACGGAGGCTTAAGGATCAATAATGCTCAGTGTTCAAAAATGGATCTGAATGACGCCTTTATTTTGTACGCTGTGTTCATCTTGTCAGTATTGGTGTACGTTCTCTGAAAGCTGAAGGATACAGATGAAATGGTGCAATACCTCTGGAAACCACAGGGGGCAGTGTGGCAAAGTTTGCAGTAAGATACAACTTATGGAAAAAGACAAAGAACAAGAGGGTGAAGTGAAAAAGTAAAACAAAAACCCCTTCCTCTTGTGTACGTTTTTGTTGTTTTAGTTTGGGCTGGAAACTAGTGCTAGTCCTGTTCTTCATCTTTTCTTCTCAGGATTTACCTTATTTCTGAGCTGAGGTGGAAAACTCTTGGAACGAAGGTCCATTTCGTTGCTGGCCGAGTGTTTCCCTTCTTTAGTTCCATTTCGCCTGATCCTCCAGTTCCCTTTTTTTTATTTGTGTTGCACTTAAAATCTTGGGCAATAATAAAGCTGGTGTGTAAAAATCTTACTATTGTCTGGCGTCCTCTTTTATATGCTGCGGTCTGTTACCTTTAGGGAGGTCGTAACATCGAGATCTAGTACCGGCCGGAACTCCTTCTCTTTGTCATAGATGGACTACAGCTCTGCTCAGGCGTAACACATTTTTATATATGATGGCATGGAGGCTTGGAGGAAGGACAGTAACCCATGGCTGTTGTGAGGAGGAGGTGGGACAAATTAGCCAGCGGACATGTTTCGGATAGAACCAGAGAAAACCAGGAGTCTCAAGTAACCGTTCTCTTACTGCCGCGGAGGAAGAATAAGGAAATGTCACATCAGCAGATCTGTATGTCTGGCTGCTCGCTGACGAACCAGTCTGTCCTCGCTGTCCATGTAGTGACTGTGACAAATTTAGCCTGCTAACTGGCTTCATAGCAACATTTTCTTCTCTTTTCGGCCGAAGTCGGACATTTATGTAACGTTGGAACATGAAGAAGAAGAGTCAGCACCTTCACTGCGCCCAACACTTGCTGCTGTTCTAAAACCTTTGTGTTGTTTGGAAAGTCTGCAGTCCGTCCTCCAAACACAACTTTTGTCCTTGTTTCCACTTGTGTGAAGTTGATTTTTGACTCTTGCCGTCTGCTTTGGCCGTGACTGACATCATCAGACGGTAGTCATTAATAACTTGTTATTGGCAGCTGTGGGCGTTGCGTGAAGCTCCACATGCTGCACCACACTTCCAGTGGTTTGTGATTTATTCAGGGAAATACGCATAGGATGTACGCGAGCACTGTTTTACTGATCAGAATATTTTTTTGTACGTCACATATCATATGATATGTTCATACACACACACACACACACATTTATCCTATGATATGTTCATACACACACACATGTATCCTATGATATGTTCATACGCACACACATATATCCTATGATATGTTCATAAGCACACATATATCCTATGATATGTTCATACACACACATTTATCCTATGATATGTTCATACACACACATATATATCCTATGATATGTTCATACGCACACACATGTATCCTATGATATGTTCATACGCACACACACATATATCCTATGATATGTTCATAAACACACATATATCCTATGATATGTTCACACACATACATATATCCTATGATATGTTCATACACACACATATATCCTATGATATGTTCACACACATACATATATCCTTTGATCTTCTGGTGTGTGGTCCACGTCTCCATCTCTCAGACCCTCGGCCTCCTGGTCAAAAGCCTTCAGAAGGGTCTCGCCCTCACTCGTGTTCAGCGTACGGAATAGGCTCCACCTTGAGTGGTGAATGTCACTTGTCCTCACCTGTTCTCCAATTGTCCTTGTTCCTCCTCATAATTCATCTTTATGATTTGTCCTCTGCCAGTTTGTTGTGTGAACTCCTCATGACCTCTTGAACCTCAGCTCGAGATTATCTGGGTAAGCTCTTTCATCTCTTCAGTGGTCTCTGCTTTCTTCCACATAATGGAAAAAAGACCATTGTTTGTTTGTTTGTTTGTTTGTTGTTGTTGTTTTTTGGGGGGGGGGGGGGTCTATCTAGTTTCTGTCATAATTACTCTAGTAGTTCATATTTTTACTCTCTTACTTCTAGAAAAAAAAGCTTTTTACAAAAAACTCTGTTTTTCAGACATTACTTTTTTAACCGTTTAGTCCAGATTTAGTCCAGATTTGAGTCCAGATTTGGTGCGTATGAATCAACTAATAGTTCATATTTCACTCACTTTGAGGAGCTATTTAAGAAAAAAAAAACCTTACGGACAAAACATTTAATCTGAAGAGTTCTATCAGGGGGATCGCTTGTACAACGCAGGGGAGTGGAGTCTTTTGAGGGATACATCCTTGCTGTCGGGGATGACAGCATGTTAGCCTTAATTACTGACATATTCATTCAAGTAGTTATGTTTTTTCATAAATCAGAGTGGTCTCTAGAAATCACTGGGAAATAAAGGTAATTTTGACGTAATATTCCGAGCAACAACTTTAAGTTTCTACTTCAAAAAAATGAATGTTTTGGGTAACTTTTGGACACACCTCTGATTTATCTATGCCGGATGCAATTATTTGCAGTTCGTGTTTCGCTCCTTTTCATCGTCGATCGTAAAGTACTCGTACCGAGAATCCTGGGAGCACATTACGCTTTGGTGATTCTGTTTTATATTATGAGAGATAAGAAATCTTGAGGGCAATCTGAAATCTCAACAAACCCAAGAGCGGCGGGATGTTGTCTCCTCCAAAATCTCATTTTATGCTAATCCTACTTCATCACCATCCAGGTCCTGCCTCCTTCCTTCAATCCGCCGAGACACTTCAGCCACCGTAAGATGACCAGAGTGGCTGCCTCACCTCAAAGTGAATATCTCAGGTAGATCACATAGTGGAAATATCCGTTTCAGAGAGGCAGAATCTGTGGTCTACTGTATTCTGCTGCATACTAAAACCGTCTAGACACATATAGTTCAGAGAGATGATGGGGTCAGTTGTTCAAAAGCCAAATAGGCAATCGGCAGTACTGAAAGTTCAAACTTTATATGCAACATAGACCATTCCATTTAAAAGTTTTAAAATAACCCCAGTGGCTCCGGGAAGTTTCTTTTTTTAAACCTCTTTTCATATTTTTTTCAGTTTATACAGCAATAAGTGAAGATACGGAAGCCAAATTTGCTCTTTCATAAATAAGTCATACAATAATATAAACAAATGAATAAACTCGGGCTGCACTATCGTCCTTGAAAGCAAGTGAATATCCCCGAAAATCCCCCAATCCCTTGCGTTGTACCATCAATCCCCCTGTGGGAACTATGAATTAAATGTTAGTGTACAAGTTATGTCTTAAAAACATGTTTTTTTGTAAAAAAACAACAAACCAAACCCTGGTGACTAGAATAAGAACTATTACAATAAAGTTCCAAGCATACAAGATCTTTCAGTCGATTCATATTCACTAAATTTTTGACTAAGTTGGACGAATAGTTAGGAAGTTGTGTCCAAAATAACAATGTTTTTTGTGAAAAGCTCACTTTGCGAGTTAAACATGAACTTCTAAAGTAAAATGTCTGCGCAAACCTGCTTCCAATGTGGACTAAATCGGACCAACTTTTCCCAAAACTAATCCAGTTCTTCCTCACACTATTGTCTAAGTCAATCACGTTAACACGAAGGTTAAAATGGTGCGGTATCAGCGTTGAAGATTCCATAAACACGCTGTGGACATGTACTACGAATACAGCGCACAACTGGAAGTCTTAAAATAAGCTACTAGCATTTAGCAGCTAACTCGAAGAAGAAAAACGTAAACTGAACATGTTTTCAGTTTTAGAAACAGCATGACAGGAGCTCCTTTCCCTCTGAGCAGAGGAAGAGATTACCATGTAACAGCAAAGGTAAATAACTGTTTTATTCTCACGTTAGAAAGCACTGCTGGATGCATATGTCAAACATTACACCAGACTTTAGTGCCATTTTGCGTTATTTCTTGCCACTTAAGCTCGTAGATCAGCAGCTCACTATTTAAAAACACACCCGCGATGCTGTTCCATCAGTGTTTCGTTCAGAGTAAACAAAAAAAGGGCTCCTAAGGGAAGAGTGTGTCTGTGCAACTCATCAACCTGATAAATAAGAGCCTCAACTCTCCCACCGTTACTCAACAAATAATACAGCTTTGTGGCCTTTTCAGATTCTTTTTACTTGTAGAATACTTTTCATTTCACTGTCTGTTTCGATTCTAATTCATCCGGGTCACGGTAAACCATGTGGATTGAATCCAAATCAGCTGGACTTCTGTTTCTCCTGGATTAGAGTCGGAAACCTCTTCAAGCCAAAACAGGAGACAAATTGATTTGGATTCGATCCACATGGATTACATTTCACTCTGTGCTTTTTCCCAACGTACTGTGGAATTGGCACAGTTGTTCTCCTTTTGTCCAGGATCTGGTCAACCGCCGGGAGCTCCTGTCTTTACCTTCTTTCATCCTAGCAGTCTTCAATAGCCCACGTCTCAACCAAGCAAAGATATGTCCTTACACGGCTAATATATGCAATCTAAGAGTAAGAGAGACAGAAAATGAGGAAGAGAGGCATGAGGAGGGGCTGGATGAGGTTATGAAATGGATTGTTACAGGAAGAAAAGTCAGAAAGATGACTTGTTACCATCTGGGGGACACTGAGTTGGTCTTTACTGTATATCCATAAAACTCTGACTGCTCACACCTTCACAAAAGTGGAATCCTGGGAGATAGTGGAATCTCTGGAGCTTGTGTAATCGCTAAACATGTCAACCGCTGGGAATAGAGCGGTCTTTTTTTTCTTCTTCAATTTCTTCCTCTCACCAAAATAACTGTTTTGATCAATATTGTGCATCATTTCTTTTCTTTCTTTTTTTAATTCTATATGTTCTTTCAAGATGGATTGTGATTTGATCTTTTTGTGGTTGCTTTACCATGACAAATTACCTCCACTAAATGTTTAAATGTATTTTAAGTAAAAGTTTAATTTTTTTACGCAAGGACCTATCGCTAACGGGCCTGGTTGACGTTGTTATTGGCTAACAGAAGCTACCGCCAGGTTCATTATCAGAGGAAGCAGGGTAGATGTCTGGATGGAGGTAGTGAGGGGCTAGGTGAGTCTCTATATCACCAGCAGGAACAGTCCATAGGGTTTTTCAGCTCCTTTGGGACTAAGGATTGGACCCTTTTAAAGGAGATCTGGTCTAATACTCCTGTACAGAATAGTTCTAATAACTATTCTCCACCCTGGACTTCAAATTCTGGTTCCATTTCCAAAGTAGTAGATGTACCCTTCAGGTAAGGTTGACTCAAAGGCTGGTGTCAGACATTGTTTCCATGTTTTTGACTCACTGTCTGATATTCAGGTCTCGCCCCGGGTTTCCTCTGGAGATGGTTCGCGCCGTCTCATAACGCTGCAACGGAGCATCTGCTAATTAGACAAAAATCTCAGGAGGTTTTGTGACGTGCTGCTCATTGAACACAGAACAGAAGAATCTCTATTGGTTTCCCTTTTCTGACCCTTCCTGAGAAATACTCAAGCAATTCACAAGAAAACTAGAAAAAGTTCATGTTGAAGGTTGGAGATGTAGGAACGAGTGAGGCGGATGTATCCCTGACTGCTGTCAAGAAACGTCAGATTTATTTGTTGGGGCCACCTCTGTGTTTGATACAGAAGACTGAAAGTGAATTCATTTTTAAATCAATTTTGTTTGTGCTTTTCTTCTCAGAGGTGGGGATTAGTCTGGTCTGTTTTGATGAGATTGGAACTGATTCCCCTGCATTTTCTACTTTGACTTTACTTCATCAAGATTTTTGTTTTGGGTGTGTTTTCATGAAGGAATTGTGGTCAATTTAAACGCCAAGCAGTGTCCAATGAGCTGGTCAGTTCCTCGTACAGATACTCAGCCATCGGTTAGGTCATCTGTAGGTCAAGCGGAGTGATGTCTATCGTTTTGTAGGAGTAGCAGCACAAAACACATTCACATGAAAAGGTTGCTGTCGCAGATCACTCCCAGGCTGCAGATGTCCTGGGAGTGAGTATGGACAGTGAACTTGAAAGGTATGGGGGGGGTTTTGGTGAAGGATTTTGAACTATCAGTGTGGAGTGGGAGTTTTCTCCTTGGGTTTCTTCCAGGTCCACAGCATGAAACCGGCAGTGTAGTTGAATATGTGACTGATATTGTCCTCAGGTGTGACTGGTGGTTTGTCTAGGCGTGATGAGCTGCAGAATTGTCGTAGGAGTCCTGCCTCTCCTTCAATGTCAGCAGAGATAAGCTCCAGCCCCCTGCGGCCCTGCAGCGTCTAAGCAGCTACAGAAAAACGATGGATAGAAAACAACCTTATCATTGTTTTTACTTTTTTTCTCCCGCCAGCAATGCCGGAACACAGAAATTATCTTTATTAAAGGCATTTACGTGACATAAAGCACTGATTAGGGAATTCCTGCCTCTTCTTTGATTATTCATTTAGTCTAAATAAACTGTATGAACTCGACACATTTAAAAAAAAAAAAATCAGGTTTCTGTTTGTTCCACTCCTGAATGCAGATTGGACGACTACAAAAGGCTTTTCAGCAGAACTATGTTGTGGCTCAGGCTCATCTCAGGCTCTCTTGGGACGTCTGGCTCAGAGAGGGAAGCTGCATGAGCATCCGCCTGAAACTAAACTCCATCTATCACACTTAAAAATCGGCCCACCTCCACCTAGCCAACAATATGCCAGGAGATTTTGGCAATTACAGAGGGCTTTTTTTGCAGCGAGATGAAGCTGTGAATAACCATTAGCAGATGCGAGTAATGTTTAAGGTTAATTCCCAGGTTGGGTACACGGCTCTAAAGAATATTGGCTCCGGTGTGGTTGTGCTGTGGTTGATTCCTCTCCGTCGGGGTACATCTTTAAGAGCATCTTCTTGAGTAAACCTAAAGCAAAATACTCTGATCAGCTATAACATTATAACCTTTGACAGCAAAGGAATCCTATTATCTCACTGCAGTCTCACCTGTCACTGGGCGAGATAGATAAATGAACATTTTGTCCTGGAGTTGATTTGTTTTGAAGCGGGAAAATGGGGATGAGCGACTCTCAGAAGGAGTAAATTGTGAAGCTTAAACGACCGGGTAAAACCAGAACTTTGTGTTCTTGGTCTGCAGTGATTGATACCAAAAATGTTGTTTAAGGAAGGAAAACCAATGGATAGACAAGAGGATCATGGACGCCCAAGACTCACTGACACTCTTGGGGAGGGTAGGCTCGCTAGTGACAACGCAACTAGCTGAGTGTGACACTACCTAGTGGCCAGGTGTGTTTACCTCAGTTGGCTGGGGCAGAAATTGCACCAGGGATGCACTATGGGAAGAAGGGGGAGGTGGCCTGATGCGTGTAAAACATTCTACTGGGGAACCTTGCATCCTGTCATTCATGTGGACGATCCTTCGACAGGTACCACCTACCTTAAGACCATGTCCACCCAATCATGGAAACGGTATTCCCTGCCTCTACCTGCCCTTTTATGACCCCTGACACACTGCAAAAAAGGTTCTGGATTAATTTGAGGAACACAACAGCCAAGGTGTTGGTTGATTCCCCCATATACCCAGGATCTAAATCCATCCAGCATCTGCCGGATGTTCTGGACAAAGTAGTTCAATCCATGGACACCTCACCTCAACATTTCCAGGACTTAAAGGATCTGCTGCTAATGTTTTGGTTAAAGGTACCACAGCACATCTTGGGAGGTCTTCTAGAGTCCATGGGTCGACGGATCAGAGCCGTCACGGCAGCTTTGGTTGTAGTGGTTATAATGTTATGGCTGTTTGCGGTATATTGATGACGAATAAAATCCCAAACGCTTTTGGATCCCCTCTACTCTACTCTATTACTTTGCAACCTTGCTTGAATCCTATTATTCTGAACAAAAGAATTACGCTTAAAAAAATCCTTCAAAGTAAAAGCACGCGAGGACAAAAGCAGAATGACGTGAATTCTTTCCCAACATGTAAACTTTTCTTGTTTCCTCTTTCTTCCGTATCAGAGAGATCATCACGGATCTGCTTCTGTAAGAATCGGTGACGCACTCTGGATGTGGATTAGTCACAGCGAGGTAATCACAGGAAACAAATCAACAGCTGTGGTTTTTACTCACGTTGTGATTATTTTTAAAATATGTTTGCATCCTCACTACCGCCTATGACAAGCATTTAACATTCCTGACTTTGGTTGCGCTCTGAGCTCTCCTGAGATTCACCTGGAGCATCTGTTGACGGTTTCACCCATTCGCTCATTTTAACATCATTATTATTCATGTGTTTTATTATTTTTGCACGACAATCTGATGGAATACTCTGTTTAATGTTAATTCTTCAGAGCTGCGCTGACAGCGGAGCGGAGTCAATTATAGGCATTTTCGGCTATTTGTTTTTCCATGACCTGGTGGCGCTCCGAGTTCATTTTAAAAGTAAACTCTGTAACATGCTCTGCTGCTGTAATATTGCAATTTCCCCATTGTGGGACTAATAAAGGCTATCTATCTATCTATCTATCTATCTATCTATCTATCTATCTAAACAGCCTCCTCGTCCACCGAGAGGATTCTTTCTTTTTTTTTTTATAATGGACACTGACAAACCGTCTCTCTAAACTGGATTAGATGTAAAGCTTTTTAAAGTGTAAAAGGTTTCTATGCATGAAATTATTTGCTCTTATATAACCTCAGAAAGTCAGATCCCATAATGCACTACCCATAAAAGAGCAGCTCTTTTTTTTTTTTCCTCTTAAGGTGAAAGCTCTATTTGGAAATGCAAATGAAAAACCTGGGATTCAGGGGACGAATTTAAACAAAAGGTAATTTTCTCCATCAATCTTCCATTTTTTTTTTGCGGATATTATTAATCGGCAGGAATTTTTAAAAAGCAAACAGAACTAGAGACGGCATCACCTTGGCATCTTCCTCTTCATCGCGGTGACCTCCGCTTCAGCCAATCTCAACGCTGGACTTTGAAGTGGACTCATTATTAGTGAAGCAGATGCGGCAGCACTCTGCGGTTGTTGTTGGAAAATCAATGAAGGCAGTTTCTGAAAGCAACAGGCATCAGAGTTCCCCCTCTTTTCACGGAATCATTCTTCCAGGACTTCTTCAGCGATGATCTAGCTGCTGCGGTTTGACAAACAAAGGTTATCGTGCCATGCACTCATACGTCCACAACGTGCTCTGGAGATGTCGTCTTCTACAGCTGCAGCTTCCTTTTTGTATAATTATGGAGAGTCTTCGCTTTTGTCAGTTTGGGAGGATAACTAAAACAGAATTTGATTTGTATTAAAAAAAAGGAGGCATTATAAGAGCTCTCGCTTCCGCCGACTATGAAGTTGTATTTGTATGTACGTATGTGTATATGAACGTTGGGTTGTTGTACAAATGTACGAAAATGGGAGAAATGATAATATGACAGAAATAACTGAAATCTGAATCTTGCATTGTTCACTTTCATTTTAACAAATTGCAGCTTCTATTCTTCTCCCGCCCCCAGATGTTTGATTTAAAAGATGTGTAGTGTAGAAACAAGGGGGGCGGTCGAGTTTGAGGCTAGTTAGCTATTAGCCTAGTAGCCGTTAGTATGCTGTTTCGCATTGCTGCCTTAATAATCTTAATATTCTTTACTTTATTTTATCACACTTCACACAGTTGTGAAATTTATCTCTGCATTTGACCTGTCCCTGAAGGAGCAGTGGGCGGAGTCTGGGTTGCGCCGGGGAGGGCTGAGGTTTCAGGGTCCTGCTCAAGGACCCACGGCGTGTTGCGTCAGGGACTGGGCTTGAATCCTGGTCACCCGGTCGAGGGACAACCACTGTACCCACGACCCACAAGGCTGGGGGCGGATTTAGCCTTCAGACTCAAGGCTTTCCAGAACATTTGACCTTTTTTCTCATTCTTCATGTGTTTTCCAAGGATTGAGGAGTTCAGTGAGGAGGAATGCTTGTAAAACACAGGGGAAGGGGGTCTTTTTGGAGATAAACACTTGCTGTCGGGGATGAATGCATAGGTTTGACTCCACCAATCAGTGGTCAGAATGTTTTGGCTGATCAGTAGCAACGGAGCGAGTCAAGTATCTCTCTTGGCGTTCCAGCTGTGTCAGATCAAGCATCATCTCTTTTGGACATACAACCTTGAAATGTGGACAAAACTCACAGCTTCAAACGGCACACGACTGGAAAACGAAGAAGAAGGAAAGTTTCCATTCGCAGAATTTGCAGATCTCCCATAAATTGTACCAACAGAAATGTAGGTTCCCCGTCTTGAAAGACTTTAATCATTACATTCGCACATAAAGAGACAGTTTCAGCGAGAACAAATGAGGATAACAGCTTCTCCCCCGGCGCAGCAGTGAGACCCACGTTGTTGGGAGCACATTAGTGGGTTATTTAAAACATGCTGTTGCACCTAATGTGTGATGAAACGCGCCTCCGAAGTGTTTCGACATCCATACGCAGCGTGATTAAGCACTTGTGACTGACACATCTACACCTCCATGATTGGAATTATTCTTTATATCCAAGGAAAGATGCTCAAGTAATCAAATATTAATCGATGTACATTGTGCAGCAGATCTGCTGATCCGCAGCGAGTGGGATAGAGAGATAAAGATCTATGTCATGATGAAGGAAGCTGGAATTCCCGGGATGAGATGCTTTCTGATCCTTTTTGTACTGGTGGCCTCTGTAGGCCCGGAAACGCTCCAACCCATATGCTCAATTGAGGTCAGCGGTACTTTCAGCAGAAAGAGCATGTAATGGACACATCTTTAGAAATTCATGAAGCTCTTTCTAACTCCAACTGAACTTCATCCAAAAGCCTCCCGCTCCATTTTTAACAACATGTATTATCGCAGAAACGTCTCAGAACGGAAACATAAAAAGTTCCCCCTAAATCGGACCGCAAATGAATCAGACCCGATGAACGGCGTTTCTGGGACGGCCCCCTAACCACATGGCGCTGCTTTTTCAATTTCATGCCACGTATCCACTGTACAGCGGGCGAATCTTTGGAATGAGTTTCTCTTGTAAACATGGATGGGGGGGGGGGGCAGACGCCGAGACTCCATAGAGGGTCCTCAAGCCCCGAAGAGGATTTCCTTTCCTGATAGAGGATTATACCCGCCCTGTGTCTCTTGGAAGCAATGAATGCGGAATGACTGGACCGGACTGCCAGGGATGCAGGGAGATTATTTCCCAGGTGGAAGACAGGACATGGAGTGCAGTGTGAAGATTGGAAGAGGAAGATGAACCCGAGCCGATCGTATTACCGCATTTCTGATTAATGTGTCCAACAGGTTCTTCAGACTGAATCGCCGTGACGTGCTCGCGACAGTCATCCCTGGGGAGACAGACGGAGGTCGATTAGCATTGCTGATATCAGAAATCTTGTTTATTTCTGTTGTTATTTTCAGCCGTAACATTAGAACCACCATCCTGATATTGTCTAAGTTGTCGTTTTGTTGCTGTAGTGGCGCACCTTCTCCTACGGGGTCATTTCATTGGCTGTCAGGCTAGATGGGCGGGCTTACCTGGTCAGATGCCGACTGGGGACGGACGGAGGAGCAGCAGTATGTGTCGGGGGCGTGGCCCCACACACCTGTATCCAGGCTCTGCTGCACACCTGTACTCCATTACGTCATCTGCTGCTGCTTATCAGCTCCTCCACTCATTAATCTACAAAAACACTGTTTTTAGGACATCGGTCAAAACATCATTTTCAAATGTTGTAACCACATAGACCTTAGTGGGAGGAGATACCGGATTAATTTGGGGAAAGGTCAGATGTATATTTATGACACTAGAGGGAGCTTTATCTCCAAAAGATTCGGGAAAATACTTCAACCTTGGGTCCAAATTTAGTCCAAAACTGCTGAATGTTAATAAACTTGAGAGAAATACTCAAGATATCGGTTGACTGCATCATATTTTACTCTCATAGTTCATATTTCACCGACTTGTTGGAGCTTTTTATGAGAAATTATATGTGCATACTGTAAGTTCAATCAGGGGGGTTGCCTGTAAAACGCGGGGGATTGGGAACTTTTAGGGGATATATCCTTGCTGTCAAGGACGATAGTTACAGTTAGAAGAAAGATGGCAGAAAGAAGGGAGGGGAAAATGAAGGTGAGTGGGGAAAAGGCCTTAAGGTGTCTTTACTTTTTGATCAGGCTGCTGCTGGACGGAAAATAAACTGGCATGACGTCATTAAATGTGGAATCACTACAGTCCGTGGTTCAGGCACAGGTAAATTGTACCTCAAACAGAAAGTTACTGAAAAAATGAAATGATCAAACAGGAATGTAGATTATTATCTCTACAGAAAGTCTATGGATTATTTTCTCGTCCCACAATTTTCTTCTCCAGACCGGAATTTAAGTCCTTGCATGAGCTGTGTCTCCAGGTTTAGTAGAAATCCATTCAGTATTTGTTTTTGCATAATCTTAAAAACAGATAAAAATGAGAATAATAACAATAAACACACACGGCGGGAAACACAACCCGAATGGCAGAGGTGAAAATTGAATTTTCTCCGAGGCCAAAAGTTACTGATTCGTTCTCCAACTTAATATAATCCAGACAATTCTTTCTGCTTTTGAATGCCTGAAAATAATGTGAGACAACAGCGGTGAGTATTATCATATTTCCAGTTGTCAGTGTCTTCAGGGTCATTTTATAATGAGTGGCAGAGGGACGCTAGAGTTTGTGTCAGAGCAGTGAGGAGGTGAGGTGACTACTGAGCTCAGCTTCACGATGCCACTTTTTTTTTTAATGCCGTATGACATGAGATATAAACCGATTAGCTATAACATCTAAACACCTGCTTTAACTTGCTCCTTGATGCACCGTGTATCCGGACACCTCTCCAATCTGAGGCCATGGTTCTCTGCCGGGAACCCATGACTGGTAGATGGACTCGCAGTCGTAAAGCAAAGCTCTCAATTTACCGGCCCATTGACCTTCCAACCCCAAGGTCATGAGCTCTGGGTAGTGACCCACAGAATTTGGTTGAGGATTACAGCGACTGAAATGAGCGTCCTTCGGCGAAACTGAATCTCTCCACACTTTCAAATTATATTTTTTCATTATTTTTAGCATCTTATTGCATATCTCTTGCAGAAAGTCCGGCATGCCTGGCCAGGTGTTGAAGAAAGTCGCGGATACTATCTGAACTGGAATACAAGAGAGTAAACATCATCTCCCAACACGGCAAAACATCGCTTTTGCCTTGCTGGGTTTTCCAGAGCCCGTTGTTAGAACGACACTCACAAGTAATTTTCATCATTATAATATTGACCTGGTTGCAGAAGGATGAGCAGAACATTTCACTATAAATGTATTTTTAAGCTGATTTCCATCCACAGAATCTCTGTTCCATTGTAGGGAATACAACATTTTTATATTTCAGCATTCTAATGCGTCCCGTAATGAAGCTCCTCAGCAAACCTCCAACGCTTAAGGCGAAGGATTGCCAGCAGTCTCCCACTTTACCGATCAGAACCAGACTCAGTCAGAACCTAAATCTCTACATGCTGGAGTGATGTCATTGCATGCTGAATCCAAAAATGTTTATGCATAAAAAGCGTACAAACAAGGTAACATTTCAGTGTATTTTTATCTAAAAGTATAAAAGTCCTCTGCTCTTTATTTCCTTTTCCAGTCAGGTTCTAGAGTGCAGCCCGTGGCATTGGTCAAAGTTACAAACGACCTTCTCATTACATTTCGACCTTGTCTTTGCACTTTTTACATCTCAGTGTTGCATCTGGTACCATTGATCATCCTGTAAAAAAGACTGGAGCTGGACAACGGCGTTAAAAGAACTGCCTTAAGCCGTTTTAAGTCCTCTTCATCTAACGGATCTCAGATTTACATGTTAACATCCTTTGTGCAGACAGATGAAGCTCCACAAGGTTCTGGGTCCGGAACAATACCTATAGGATTGGAGACAGAACGATAAATGTCTTGAGAGAAGAGAAAGTTCCTGTGACTCAGCTCCTGGCCTTGAGAGGGATCATTACGGCACAACCAGACAGCAGTCCCGTGTTTCATCGATTCCAAAGGGGCGTTTGACTCGAGACACGGGGTTGTGATGACGAGGATACACAAGGTCTACGGTGTCCCTCACAACCTTCTTCGGGCCACAGAGACCATGTACACAAGCACAAGAGCAAAGGATGTGACCCCAGCTGGCATCGGCGAGGAGTTGGACATTTCATCTCGGGGGGAACCCACTGCTCCCTCAGGGATGGATCAAATGCTGAGGAATAAGTTTCCCATGCTGTTCTGTCTATGTCTGTATATGACTAATTAATATTCTATTATTATAGTCCTGGACGGTGCCATCAGTGGACGGGAGCAAGAACTCGGCCTTACTATAACTTCAGGGCGGTCCAGGCGATTCCGTGCTGTAGTCCCAACAGACCTGGACTATGCAGAGGACATCTGCCCACCGTCTGACCGGCGGGCGAGACTGCAGGAGCTTCTTATCCTGGTGAAGTCTGAGTGACAGTTCTAGCGTGGAAGGCTTGTGGCGGGGAATGGACGGGGAAGTCCCTTCTCCAGAAATGACAGGATGTTCTTGCTGAGTGTTTAAAGGTTTGTTTGCTGTAAACTTAAAAAGACTCTCTCCCCATCGCCCCCCAGATCCATCAGTTCATCATTCATTCAGTCTCAGCAAAGTCATCGGCCATCACCACCAGTATCCAGACTCCAAAGGGAAGATATACACTGTAAGAAAATAAGCATGGTGGTTAATTTATGGTACCATACAATTTACAGTAAAATAGCGGTAGTTGCCAGAATGTCACCGTAAAAAATATGTTGACCATGTACCAGTTATTACGGTAATTACCTTAGAAAAAACTGATAAAATATAAACCGGTTTACGAGGACATTAGAGAAAATTAAAGTCAATTACAAAACAATAAACACTCAAATCTACAGCATGCTGTATTTTTGACATATTGTTTCTGCAGAAATTATTGGATGGTCTTGCCAAATGGTTAATTTTTTTTATATATATCTACATAATAAAAAAATCTGTAATTTGAACTGAATAATACCTTTACGGCAACGACATTCTTGTAAATTATGTCAATTTTCCAAAAGTTTATATATTTTCACTGTAAACTTCTGTCAACAACATGTTGTAAAGAATATTTAAAATTATTATTGACAGTGATTTAGTTTCTTTATTTTAATTACTGTAGCCCCGACTGTTTTCAAATTTATCAAATTTACCAATTTAGGCAGTTTTTCTTGACTCTAATTTTAGCTTACAGTTTTTACACTGTACCTGCTGCTGCTCAAAGTAAATACCCATCATTCACAATCTCCCCATAGAGCCTGAGCGCTAAAGACCCTCCGACAGTATAATTATCACAGATCATTTGTTGGGATAAACGTTTCTTGATTCTCTGTTTATCCTGATTGAACTATATTTGTTTTATTCATTTTCAATAAATAATGCTTAAGGCAGTTTTTCCCCTGTGAAAAAATAGTTTCATTTTTAGAGAAGGGCTTCACGAATCATTTTTTAAAGGGTTGTCAAAGCTCTCATCTTCAATTTTGAATTTCCATAGATGTATAATATATGTGTAATAAATGTGTAATAAATGTGTAATAAATGTGTAATAAATGTGTAATATATCAGTCATTCATTTTATTCATTCATTTTATCTCAATTCCATTGTCCCAGCCTCTAGTTTTACCCTGTTCTTACTGTCTTACTTCTGATTATTGGATCACTTTAACTGTTACAAATTAATGAAATTGCAGGTAGCGGAATTGTCAAAAAATGTAATCCTTAGTTAATTCCATCAAACAATGGCGCTTTGATAACCCCGTCGGCTGCATTGAATGGAGAAGCTGCAGAAGCGTCTTCGGCAATGAGCGCCCGGTTCCGGCAGCACATGAGTGTGTGTTCAAGTGACGCAATTCAGATTGTTGTTTTTTGTTTTCCGCTGTTGGCTTTATCAAATGAAGCCACTTTCCGATCGGGCCGGATTTCATTTTGCTGCAATACTCTGATTTCCTCTGCATGCCTTTTTCAACGCTACTCTCCTCAGAGCTGGTCGATTGGCCCAATTGAAAATATTCAATGGACAATTCATTGGCAGGGTGATCTGCGTGCTGGCATACATTAAAGTTGCACTTGCCAGCTGGAGCCGACTGATTGGCTCAAACCGAAGTGGAGAGAGAAAACCCAGCACACATTTGAGGTGTTAATAGAGGAGATTTAGCAACACGGTCAAGGTAAACTGCACCCAGTGACAAAACATGAATGAGGTTTTATAGTAAGACAGGTGAAATGTAACGCTTAGTGATTGAATAACACTTTTATACTCAGCCGCAGCTCCTGATCCTGACAAATGACAAATAAATGAGTGGGTCAAAAAGAATAATACACATCTATTCTCTGTAACGGCTTATTCTGGCAGGATTAGGAGGATGATGGAGTCTATCCCAGCTGACATTGCGTGAGAGGCGCGGTGCACCCGGCGACACACACTCGTCATAATTCATTCTTGTTTTCAACCACTCACTTTTTCCCTGCTTAATTAAGCAGTGTGTGTGTTCTCTAAAGAAGACACCGGCGATTATAGAAATCTAAGATAAATGTCACCCTAAAGGAAAACTATGTGAAATCTTTTGGGCTGTTATTTGCTGTTGTTGGACCATAAATTGGAGCTAATTGGGCGACAGCCGAGCTGAGTCAGTGCCGCACTGATATGACTGAAGGATCATTGGTTTAAGTCTCGACTGCTGGATAATCCTGCCGGAGCCAATGTGAAGCATTCATCCCTCTGCTCTAAGTGCCATTAGAGGAAGATTGTGCAGCTTTTGGATGGGTCTAGCGAAGCTAAACGTATGTAGTGAGGAATGGACCACCAAGGTTGCGGCGCCCCTGCAGAATGTGGGCTTATAAATGAGATTCTCCTATTTCGGGCAGGGGGTTGGATTGAAATACGACTGAAACGCCTTATTAGCAACACTGAGAATCCACAAGTAGCTGTGGGGCTTTGCTTCATGCTCACAATACGGATTTCAAATGTCAACGCGTCCACAAACGTCCAGAACATTTTCCACCAGTCAGTGCTGGCCGTGGTTCTGGTTTACTCTGTGGTGTGCTGGGGGAAGAGTGTTTAAGCTGCTGATGCCCAAAGGATAGATAAACCGTCGAAGAAGTCTGGGTCCATCCTGGGGCTTGGCCTGGTCCCCCTTTTGGAAGCTGTAGCTGGGAGGAGGATAGAGTCCAAACTTCTGGCCATCCAAGGACAATCCCTCTCAGCCACCGTTTCAGACTGTGAACAGCCACAGTAGCACATTCAGTCACACACATATGAAGCATGTTCATGCCATCACTCTACAACCTGTCACTGTCACAGTCATTACCACCACCTCCACATCGTTCCCTCACCCAAACATGTCACCTGTATTAATACACAGTGTATTAACATACACTCACTTTATGTAGAGTCACAGAGTCTCACTCTTTACCAGCTAATGACACCACTTGCTCACTTTTTTAAACCAAAAGCAGATACTATGAGGGAAAGGTTTGGTTTCACCCCTTCATATAGATGTTTCTTGTATCTCTTTATGATCTGTATTACACTTGTCTCTCTCTAACACTAATGTGTGATGAATAAAGTATCTTATATTCAAATCTTTGAAGCACTTGTTACGTTTGCCGTTGTCTCATTTGTTATTAAGAACAACAAACAAAAGTCAAGGGAAGTCAAATCATTTCTATTTGAAATAAAACAAAGAGATGACTATTAAAACCATGTGTGGGTCTGTGTGTGTGTGTACAAGGGTGTGTATGTGTGTGCGGATATGAGACGACTGGTGTAAGTGAATATATGTGAGTATTCGCATGTCTGTGTGTGTGTACGTAGGAATATTTGTGCAAATATAGGTGTACGTATATACCTACATATAGACATATAGGTATATGGGTTTCCTTGTCGATCTATGTATGGGGGGTGGGTGTGTACGGCTGTGGGTGGGTTGATGGGTGTGGACCCCCGTATATGTGTATAATATATGGGCAAAATTGGGAAAGTATGTATCTGCATATTAAACATAGTATTAATTGTGTATTGTAGACGATGTGTATTATGCTGTACGGTAATATTTTGATATTTTCACAATTTCTTATTTCTGTCATAATTGGCTGGTATTCAACACAAACACCGCAGATAATATAAATCCCAGGATTCACGGCGATAGTTGGCACGTCAATCAAAAGCGCCAGCTCTCCTCCCCGCTCCTCCGTTGTCAAATATATCAGCGTTTATCCAGTACTTCTAAAAAAACTTAAAACCGGTCCATAGAAGAGGTGATACGGAACCCGGGAGGGGATATGGATCAGAACACATTTTTAAACACTATACTATGAAATAATTAGTAAGTTTGTTCGCATGTATTAGTAAATACGACGCATGTATTACAGTGCCGTTACGTTAAAAACAAGAAAACATGAAGTTGCTAACAGTTAAAGTAAAATGCACGCGGTGTGTATTCATACCCCTAACTTTTTTCTGAGGAGCAGCTGCTCCTGACAGCAGTAACAGATATTAGAAGGAACAGTCTATTTTCACTATGTTATTGTGGCAGAAGAAAGAAACGGCTTAATCAACCCAGCGATTTACCGAGGGTCGTTTAAAGTTCCTTTTTGTTGATATTGTTAATTAAAAACAGAATGATTTTAAGATGTAACTTCAAAAATATATTTTTCTGGCTGTTCTTAAGACCTGAGAATAAAAAAGATTCATTGGAAATGATTCGGTTGAAACACTGCTGTTAGAGAGGGAGAAATGAAAATGAATTATGCGAGTTCATTTTGTTTTTTATCTATAATTTTCGGGGTTTTTTCTATTCCCCTTGGTTTGTTCAGAATTCTTAAAAAGCCTCAAATCCACTGTTGTAAATGCAAACCCCCCGAACTGACCCCCCCTAGTGAGTAAAATAAGAACTATTAGTGTAAAATAGGATATTTATATATGATATGATAGATCTCCTCTAGTCGATTCATAAGCATCGAATTTGGATTGGATCAAACCACCTGCTAGGAAGTAATGTCTGAAAAAACAGTATTTCTCCCCCGCCAACAAAACCTCCCCATACTGAATAAAGGACGAACCATTTGAGTAAAAAGATGAATAGACGGATCTACTCGTATAGAATAATAGGCGCTAAATATGAACTGAATCTGATCAATTGGTTGTTTTGTTCAGTTGTTAGGAAGTTATGTCTGAAAAATGGCATTTTTCATGATAAAGCTCCCCCTAGTGGGTAAAATTATTAGACCAAAATATGATATAAAGAAGATAGATCTCCTCGCGTTGATTCAAACGCACCAAATTTGGACTTTATAAAAACAATAGTCGAGAAATTATGGCCCGAAAACTTTAAGAGGTGAAGCTCTCCCTATCGGTGGAAATATGAAACTGACATTTCAACAAAAATCAATCCAGTTCTTCCTCACAATAATATCTATGCGGGTATAAAAGTTGTAAATGATACATGACATAGTTTTATGTTTATACGCAGAATCTACGTCATTGATCTCACAATATCCCCGACTTTCCGGGAATAGTGAGAAAAGTTCATCTTAGTTTAGTAAGATTTCCTCTGCAAAATTATTTTTTGACAGAAACTGACTCAAATTGTTTCCGCCACAGGTTTGAGGTGTCAAATCTGTCAAGATCTGTGCGACTAATGGGAGATTTCATTCTGATGTGGATAATGATATTCATTGAAATATTTGGAGGCATTCTACTTCCTCTCACATTTGGCCTGTTGTTTCATGGCGGTTATGGAAATGCATTTTTTGAAGTGCTGGGGAGGGTTAATAAGTGACTAACAAGCTCCGCCTCTGCACATTTTCAGGCTTTCTGGACGGAGGCTTGATGATGCATGAGTGAAAGTTTTAATTTCTGATTCAGCAAATTCATAAATGAATGATTAATCCTTAAATAAATCATTGAATGATGTCTTTGGGACACGGTTTTGTTTTCCAAGCACTTAGTCCTGATTTAAGTCCTGATTGCTGCAGTGGCGCCACACACACACACACTCACACACACACACACACAGCCAAATGCCCACACACATAAACGCACTGCCACACTAAGACCTGATGCCATCAATCAGATGATTCACAGGCCGCCGCAGTGGAATTCCACCTTTATTGTCTTGGCTGATCAACTTGACAGACAGTAATGAAATGAATGACAGATGATATCCCAGCGCGGTGCTCAGCCTCCACTCATGAATCTACAATCTTCGTCCACAGGAAGACATGGGATCAGAGTCATTATTAACAAACCCATTAGTCTCACAAGCGTTTGGTCAGTGTTCAGTTTGAGCCGCGTGGCGTTTTTCGCTGTTTTTCCTCTGTGTTTACACGGGTCTTCTGTCTTACCCTGTGTTATTTTTTCTTCAGTTTCCTCCCAGGCCTCACGATACGGCTTACTTGAGATCCTTTCTTTATGCTAAAGAGCCTCGTATCCTGTTCCATTACCCAGAATTCAGTTCTGTGAATGAAAGGGTGGAGCAGGTGGAACGCTGAGGATGAAGGAGTAGAGGTGGAGAAGGTGCAGGAGTTAAAGTACTTGGGGTCAACTGCTCAGAGCAATGCAGGGTGTCGAGAGAGGTCAAGAAGTGAGTGCAGGCAGGGTAGAGTGGGTTGAGAAGAGTGTCAGGAGTTATCTGTGACAGAAGAGTAGCAGCAGTAGTGAAGGGAAAGGTTTACAAGATGGTAGTGAGGGCAGCATTGTAGGATATTTTAGAGATCATGGCTCTGACCAGAAGACAGGATAGTGATCAGGATAGTGATGAAGGTGATCAGATGTTCTTTGGGATTAAGGAGGATGGACAGGATTAGAAAGGAGCATATCAGAGGGACAGCCCAGGTTAGACGTGTTGGAGACAAAGTAAGAAAGAGTTGCAGATTGAGATGTTTGGACACGTGAAGAGGAGGGGTAATGGATCCATTGATGGAAGGACGCTGGAGATGGAGTTGCCAGGCAGGATAAAAAGGGGAAGACCAATAAGGTTCGGGTTCTGGTGAGAGAGGACATGCAGATGGGTGGCTTGACAGAGGAAGGTGCAGAGGAAGCGAGAAGATGGAAACAAAGGATTTTCTGTGGCGTCCCCTAAAGGGAACCGCCCTAAGAAGAAGTTTTTGAAGGGATGTGGATGGACTAATCCACCTTAGGGACAGACAAGGGTGTTCTAAAAAACTGACATCAGAATTTCTTAACTCACATTTTGCATGTTATGTTAAGAGCCACTTTTAAACTCACTTTCTTAATAGCTGCTGATTTAATGCTCCATTAGTTGTTAAATCGCTCCGTCGCTCTGTTGGACACGTCTCTTTTCTTTCCTGTTGAAATGGGAGCAGGTAATCACGGTAGCTGCCGAACTTTTCCATGATGTTAGAAGACAAGAGGAAAAGTTTCCTCGAAGGGCAAAATGGGGAAAGAAACAGTCCTCCGCGCTGACGGCTAAGAACAGTCTAAGAACAGTGTGCTATCAAAGAATTAGCGATCATCGTGTGAAGAAGGTAAGGAACGACTGGAGCAGCGTGGAGATCATAGAGGTGACACGATGTAAGGCGGTCATTGCACACGATGAACACAAATCTTCACCGCAAACGTAAATATCATATCATAGAAACGTTATCGAATACCAACGGGTTCTGCCTCCTGGCTCCAACGGGACCAGCTGTGTTCAGTGACAGCACCACTTCAATAGATCATCTTCAGAAGCAGGAAGTCGGCTCCTCGGTCTCACCTGTGGCACACTAAGTCAAAATCAAAGGCAATTCCACAGTTGATTCAAATAAATCAGTCTGGTGAAGGGTTCCAAAGCTGCTTCTAAGGTTCTGGGACTCCACGGATCCACACTGAGACACATTATCTACACATGGAGGAGATCTGGAACGATAGCGAACCTTCACAGAAGTGGACCCCCTTCCAAAAATCCCTCTGAGAGCAAAGTCAAGGCTCATTCAGGAGGTCACAAAAGATCCGCAGAAAACTGATGTGACAGTTTCTATCATGATTCATATACGAGTTATGCTATGCTATGCTAACTGACTTCAACTTAAACAGTAGTCTAGTTGTGTGTGTTCTATATTGAAACTGTTTTTGTTCTAGTGGCACCTGGGTGAGACAAACTAAACGCGTCTTCTGTCTGGGAAACTGTCTGTTGGTTTTCACCGGGTGTAAAAACTTATCTTAATCCTCACTCCTGGTCACACATGGCCAAGGAGCATCCAGAAGCTCCTCCTCTGTGTGTCGCTCCAATCATTCGCAAATGCTTTCGTCTCAATAAAACTCAAAAAGACAATTTTTTGGAGGAGCTTCTTTGGATTAATGAGAGGAAAGTTGAACTGTTTGAAGACGGGTTGAAAGTAAACACAGCGTTCCACTAGAAGAGCACTGGACCTGCGCTCGAACGTGGAGTTGGAAGAGGAATGCCTCCTCCGTGTGGAGATGCTTTGCTGCTTCAGTACCAATGTGATTTGACAAAACAGGAGGACAAAGGAATTCTGCTTTCCATCGGAAAATTCTGAAGGAGAATGTCAGGTCCTCCATCAGTTAGGTGAAGATAATTCTAGAAGACAATAATCCCATACAGAGGAGTAAGTCCACCTCTGAAGGACTCACACTAAGGTTCTGGAGTCCTAGTCAAACTCTGGACCGGAACCCCATCGAGATACTGTGGTAGAACCTGAAAATGGAGGTCGGTCCATGCTCACACCCCCAAATGTGGCGGCACTGACACGGTTCTGCAGAGAAGAGTGGGCCCAAATTCCACCACAGTGATGTGAGAGACTGATCTCCAGACATCAGAAGGGTTTTTCCTTTTGTGATTCAGGTATCAGAAAACTGTTTTGCGTCATTGAATTCAATTTACCATCTTTCGCATTTTGTGTTTAGTCTGGGTTCTTTACTTTTTCACAGCAATGAAAGTCTCTTTGGACTCATTTTGTCAGCTGCAGCGTCATTGGTTCTAATGAAACTGTGTGGAAGGGTGAGGAAACATCTAATTGTTGAATAATTATCAAACTGATAATGATGCCAATGTGATAATTTTAACCATCCTGAGGAAGTTGCTCATAGATGCTCATTGCTCATTGGGGCGGCTGTGGCTCAGTGGGTAGAGCGGCCGTCTCCCGATCGGAAGGTAGCCGGTTCGAATCCCACCAGGGTCTACTTGTCGTAGGGTCCTTGAGCAAGACCCTGAATCCTTAGCTCCCCGGGCGCTCCACGAGGGGCTGCCCACTGCTCCCTCAGGGATGGGTCAAATGCAGAGAAGTAATTTCACTATGTTGTACTGTGTATGACTCTATGTGACTAATAAAGGAATCTTTTTTTTCTTTTCTTTAGGTTCAATGGCATTATGGGGAAGCTGAGTTGCCTCTCGTTCGTTATTCTGCAGGAGTCATGACGCACGCTGGAGGTTTTTCACCCCTCTTTATTTACAATGCGCCGCCATATCCCATAAAGTCAAAAAGTTCTCACCTTGATGCTTGTTAGATTTCACAAATGGGAACAGACTGGGGAGACAGAGACACCCTCTGGTCTGATCCTGCTGTTACTGCACGATATCACACATGTGAGAGACACGTATTCCTGTCATAATTTAGCCTAATTAGTAAAGTTTCCACAACTGCAACGTAACAAAAACATCAGATCCTGACAGACTGACTGCTTCCAAATGCATCTGACAATCTTTGATGGGCTTACTTCCGTGGAAATGGCAATTTGAAAGCCGTCAAAGTGGATCCGTGAAAGTTGAGCGCGGCTGATACGCACCCATAAATATCAACATCTGTGCCATTAGAGGGAGGAAGCAGGGGAGAGAGAGGACAAATAGGAATGAACAGATAAAGAGACACGCAGAGAGAGAGGGGGCAGAGTAAACAAGGCCATCTGGGAAATAAGACCAGTCATTTCCATGCGTGCTCCTCCGAGCCGCAGGTTTAACAAGCTGTGCATAAAGACAAGCCTGTGTGGGCGGAGCCCCGCTTAATCATAGCCGGGAATGTTCAGCGGGAAATCTAGCAGGAGGAGAAACTTGTTAATTGAGACCCTGATCCTCCAGTGGTGTCTGCTAGAACTTCTAGCTCGCCGTTTCTTTTTTCTTCTTCCCCAACACAATATTTTATTAGCTTGCACAGGCCGCACTGGAGGGCACCATTTAATGAGGTCTGTGCATCGTAGATGTTTGCCGGAGCGACCGTCCGTCCAGCACAGACAGACACAGAAATATCCGGAGAATATACAGCCAAGGTACGAAGCTTGGTTTTCACCCGGACTCCCGACACTTTAAAGGGTGACCATTTTAGATGCACGCATTGATTTGCTGCAATAGTAATTGCATTAGCTTCGTCAAATTAATGTTTAAGTTAAGCCGAATCCAGAACTATAATAAAAAAAAAAGCACCCAGAGAGTGCAAACCCTCCGCCGCAGCAGAACAGAACCCAAGGTAGTCATTATTGTGATCACAATCAATTAGATCACTTTACTGAGGACAATTTCATTGATTTATGAGCTATTGCCAGCCTTTAAATGTACCGTAAACTTCAACAGACTCTCTCAGTATCTCTCGAGTACTCTGGAACCTAAGGGGCGTAGCGGACAGGGGGTACCCAGGGGACATGTCCCCCACACTTTCTCTAAAACTCATCATTGGTTAGGGATGGTTTCCGAAAACAGGATGAATACTTTAAACCTCAGACATATAACGTCTGACAACTTACTGACTTTCATACGGTAAGACTTTCTAGTAGTTACTAAGGGTTTTCTTTCTCCGTCACAATTTAACTGCATGCATCCTTCATCTTCATCCCTGTCTTCATCGTACACGATGTACACAAACCAGGCAGCAGGAGACAAAACGCCTTCGCCTCGTTCTTCAAAGCAAATCATGTGATATGATTAATGTTGTTTTTGATAAGGTTGGCTAATGACATCAAATTAATTAGATGCTAATTTAGCTAATGCTTACAAGCAGCGCTAGCTACGGTTTCCTCGGTTAGATGGCTAGCTAGCTAACCTCATGCTAGGAATAGACCCACTCACTCATATATATATATATATATATATATATATATATATATATATATATGTGTATATATGTTTTGTTTGTGATTATCCAAAGGGAGAGGATCATTCAATAAATCACCCAATAAAAATCCCAAAAGAGAAGGTTTGGATCAGCTACATGATGACGACAATAATATGATATCTCCGATTTTAATTCATCCAACACCAAAACAAAACTGACAGAGGTTGAAGACAAAACTCTGACCACACGGTGGGCTGCTTGATAATCTTTATTAACTCAAGAATATACCAAGACTTATGTCGGTTAAAATTTCAGGGAATTCAATCCTTTAGTTTTTCCATAATCTTGGTTACAAAATGTTATTATAACGTCAAAGTGTGACATCAGGACGTAGTCTCACCACTTTGTGTCCGTCTCTAGGATAGGCCCAAACCGACCTAAGGGTGACGTTTCATGCAAATCCATCCAGACGTTTTTCCGTAATCTTGCGAACAACAGACGCTCAGAAGTAAAAAAAAAACATGATCTCCTTGACAGAGGTACTAAACTTCTTTAGGATATAGCTGAAGAGTTGACCCCAAGTCCTCAAACTCCTCCACCTCTATTCATTGCATCCTCATCGTTCCACCTGCCTCCCTTTCATTCACACACTTATTCTCTCTTGCTATGACTATCATTCCTCTTCTCTCCAGCGCAAACCTCCACCTCTCCATGTCTGCTAGCAGCATTATGCAGAATCTACTTGACAGATTTCGTATAGGAAGGATGGCAGTCAGATCATGTCATAGCTCCAGCGTCCATGTTGGCTGTACTTTTCCTCGAGTCTTAGGCGGCCTATGGGTGGAGCTGAATCCCGATGAGACTGCACACCTGACCAGGTGGGGCTCAGGACGCTCGAAAGCAGACTTGGCGGATTCTGTTGACCTGGCAGGTCAATTGAACTTTGATGTTTGTGTTTCACACCCATAAACACTCCTCGCTGCTCACACGGACACAGCTCATATACTGACCTTATCGCGATCCTGACAAATTAAACTTTATTATGAGCCCAACACAGACAGCGCCCAACGCTACAACATGTGATCGTTTTCTAGAGATAATGAGAAAACAAAAGGTTGTTTACCGTTATTCTCTAACTGTTCATCAGAGATCAGTCTCTCTGTGTAATAACTGATTTAAGCCAAAAATCAAGGTCGTCACGTTTCCAACGCTGGTGCGTTCATCTGCTTGTCTTAATGTTTGTTTGTAAGCAAGATTACTAACAAAGTGTAGGTAGGGTTGGCATAACCTAGAGGTAATTAAATTTTGGCGTCATTACGCGTTAAGCATTTAAAATAAAAATAAGCCATTTTGGAGCTGGGGACTCAGTGGGCTGAACAGAGACACTGAAATGGAAGGGGCAGGAGATGATAGCATTGGAGATACTCAAGAGTTTGTTGGAGTTGTCCGGAGATTCAATGGCTGGAAATAACTCGGACATCAATGGAGAAATCTGCACGAATCCTTCCTGAACGTAAGGTACTGTTGTTCCGTAGCGGTGGTTTGCACTCTTTGAATGCTTCGTATATTTTTCTGCAACCTGAAGGACCAATTCTGTCTGCTGGGCAGTTCTGTGGATTTCATGGCATGGTTTCAAAATCTACCAACTTTAGGGCCACTTTAAAAAGGGATTAAGTGACGCCTTCAAAAATCTGAGATGAATGTTTGCCCTTGGATTTCTGACTGAAATTCATCGACTCAATATTTCAGCTTTTCATTTCTTGTTGTCTGTAAAGCAGATCGTAGACCAGAGCATAAGTGAATAGATATACCGGATTTATCAATCTGGCCAGAAGGGGTGACGCCACGGGATAATTGTAATGACTTTCACCTGTCAGTCGCGTAAACAGTGGCAGCAGAGTCCAGTGATGGATCAAGCAGAGACATTCACCTCCAGGGCAGTCAATGACTAACAGCATGTGGTCAGAAATCAACGAGGCATTTAGAAAACACTACACAACTGTTTGGTTCCGCTTTTTTTTTTTTTACTTCGGTTTGATCTACAGAACAATAAAAAAACAAAACATAAGGGATAATAATAAGGGACCAATTAAAATATGTTACAAATGTGCATTTATTTAATCTCCACATCTTTACCTTTGTCGTGAAATGGTTTGCCAAAACTAAGACAGATACGCCATGTCCACATGTAGACAAAAACAAAAAGGCTGCTACTCTGAGGCGTTCATGCAGAGTCGGATTTGAAGGTTTGTTTGGCCAACGCCCTGGATCCGATACGAGTGCTGAATGAAATAGTTCATCTTGGCGCAGCTGTCAATGTCCACTTTGACTGCTCAGCTGCTTTCGTCTGCCTCCAGGTTTATGTTGTTACCAAACTTGGCGTAGAGCTGCACCTTCAGATCGCCCAACAGCTGCTGTATCGCCAACACTCGATCCTCAAAGCCTTTGACCTCTTGCTCCAACGCTTCCTGAGTGTGGAACGCAGAAACTCCAATTACATCACAGCAAATACAGTTTCCCCTCATGCAACATGTTTAAGACCTTTTATTGAACTTTATGACAAAATTAGCTCCCAGCTAATCAGAAAAGGCGATACTTGTTTGCAAAGGTGCACAAAATTATGAAAAGCCGACATTTTTGCTACAAGATATGCACATTTTAATTCAGTGTGTGCAGCACCTCCACATAAATTGCAAAGCGCGCTTTGTTTCCTGATGAGACAGCAGACGCGCTCTAATCTAAAGCCCTCTCTCTGATCCTGCCAAACTCTTCTCCCAACGGTCAAACAAGGAGGATGTCCAACCCCTCCAACGACAAGGGTCGTCTGGTCCTATAACACTCTTGGACACCTTGGCTTGAGCCAACTGGGGAACCGCTCTGGACCGTCTCTCACTGCTTCAATGGCCTGGACCAACAATCACTGCACAACTATATTAGAAAATGTTGAGTCCTTGCTTTATATTGTTTCAGGCTGAGGATATGAGGTGAATACAAACCTCATGTTTGGTTGATTACTCGATCTCAGTCTCTGAGGTTGGAAGGCAACCAGTGGAGACACCGGATAGTAACTACGTCAGACTAACTCAGCAAACCGGGACGGTTTTTTTTGAACACGTGACATTGTGATTATTGAGCTCAAGAGTCGCTCTTTGACTCATGCTCTTACTAGGCTAGCTAAGCTAGGATAACCTGCTACAACTTCTCATTCACTCCACAGACAGATATTCTGCTTCCATCAGTAAATGTGATCTGATAATAAGTTGACAATCTCTGATCATTTACAAATTAGGGAATATTAAGCAAAACATTAACATAACCCAATGTAATGGGATTACAAATAGAGAATCTGTGGCATTAAGAGCCGTCAGCAGGAATAACACAATTCCAACTCTTGCTGCAATCAAATATTTCTACAATAAGATTCTTTTTTTTTTTTTTTTTATAAAACTGGGGCATGCTTTCATTGTTTTATCATCGTATTATAAATCTGCTGTCACCGTATAATAATACAAATAGGCCTCATGAAGAAAGGGAGGGTCCATCTATTGATGCGGTCACGTTCATATCTGGAATCTGATTTGAAAGCTTCAGTAAGAGCTTATCTGCCGGATCCACCAGCGACTGTGGTCCTCTACAAAAGTTGGATACATTCGTTGGGCTGTCGCATCTATAAATGTTTTTCTTTAAAATCTATACAGAAAACTGCGGCACATTTTGCTGCAAAAGCTTGTGCGACAAATCAATTTCTTGGCACCGCAAACATATCCTATGAGGGATTTTCAAATGAACAAGCGTTGAAGTAGCAGCACTCCCAGCACGTTCAGAAAATAACTATGACCTTAAGTACATCTGCGTCTCTCAAATCATGCGCTCAGTTAAAGTTCTGCTGCGTTCAGAGATTTCTGCCCATCTTAATCATTTTATTTTCATTTTATTTGGTGCTTTTTCTGTCAAACTGAAATGATAAAAATAATACATTTTAATACGGTGCACAAGCAGGCGAATGATGCATGTGATTAAAATTTAACTAATATCTTTTGAAAGTGTGTCTCATCCGAAGAGACTGAATTTCATCCTCAAAAACTGTTTACGCTGACAAAAGTTTATGATTTCAACACGTCCCCTCGGTGATAACAATGCATGAGTAGTTTTTCCAGCACACGAGGCTCCCCCCCGATTGAAACACATCTTAAGATTCCGTTGGTGGTTTTACAACCCAGACTTGACTGTTTATAAGTATAAAAAGAAAAATACAATCTCGACAGGGAATCATGGAGGCTTTAAAAATGTTAAAGTGAATCCCATTTTACCTGAACATAAGTCCTGTGTCGGTTCACAGAAAATACGATTTATGGGCTGGTAATTTGTTTAAAAATAGGGTGAGAGCAAACTTTGTTAAAACAATCAATCAAATAATAGTTATTACTTTTATTTTATAAACATTTGGCTTGGGGCCAAACACTATATATATATATATATATATATATATATATATATATATATATATATATATATAGCAAACACCATTCGTCACCTTAAGAATGTGAAAAGATATTAGGAGACCGTACCTTTGCAGCCTCCAGCATCTCTTGCGTTTCGTCCTGCGAGTGGCTGACGAAGACATCGCCGATTTGATACGGCATCAATAGAGAGTCGTCGTCTAACATCATCAGCTCATCACTGGCATCCTGTAGGTTCTGCAGCGATTTCTGCATGGAGATATCAGAAAAAACCATCACACAGTGTCAAAGAGTGCTGTCAACGATGGAGCATTAGCAGTTTGGCAGCTGCACGGCCGCTCCGACCAATCTTTGGATTCAATTCATGGATTCAATGCTTAGGTCATTCAAAGGGACGTGTTGAATAGTACTTGTATGAACTGAAGCTGGGCATACACTGTACAAAAGAGATTTGTTGACGTTTGATACCTACTATTACTGTACAAATAAATCGTCTGCAATTGGAAGCCTAAGCTCACGATGAGTGTGATCACACTGCATGGTCGGATTACAACTTGATTGCTTACAAAGTAAAACAAAATAAAGAGAAAATAAAACGCCTCCCCGGCACTTTCCGTGTATGGAACATTGTCGATTAATATCTCTCGAGCGGAAGTTTGTCTTTTAGCAACATGCTTACAAGACAGAAATTAGCTGCCTTGTTCATTTTTGCTATCCTGTGTGCCGGAACCTCTAAAATTAATATTATAAATTAATATTAAGTCGGTCTTACAGAAAAATAGGTTGTACAATTCAAATATCGGGTCAAAAACTGGCACAAAAACGCTGCTCAAAAAAATTAAGGGAACACTTAAATCACAGTTTAGATCTCGATGTAAGAACAATTCAAGTTGAAAATCTTTGATAATTGCATGATTTGGATTCTAAATTACACCAAAAATCACAGTGAAAAAGTGAAATCACAGACTGATCCAACTCCAGTGAATTTCATCACAGCTCATAATGTGACCCAGGAGTGTGTTTGAGCCCAACATGCCAAAGGAACCTCCTGAAAACATCTGGGCATGCTCCTGATAAGATGGAGGATGGTGTTGTGGGGTATATCGTCCCAGACCCGGATCAGGGCTCCTGGACAGTCGGTGGTCAGTGGTGGCGTCTGATGCAGCGATACAGAACGTCTCAGAGGTTCTCAGGTGGATTCAGGTTCGGGGAACATGAGGACCAGTTAATGGCAACAATACCATCATCCTCCCGGAACTGGCAACACATTCAGACCGCATGAGGACGGGCATTGTCCTGGACCAGGATGTACCCAGGGTCCACTGGACTAGTGTACGGTCTGATAGTGGGTCTGAGTTTCATCCTGATACCAGCAGCAGTCAGGGTTCCGTTGGCTAGCCTGCAGCAGTGTGTGAGACCAACCAAGGATGTGACTCCCAGGACCATCCTGACCACCACCAAACCGGTCCTGCTGGATGATGATGCAGCAGCATTACGTTCTCCACAGCGTCTTCAGACTCCGTCACACGACGGCTCGGAACTTAGGTCCTATGGGGATGTCAGGCCCTCTTGCCACCCTCATGCAGTCTGGTGCTGACAGTTTTGTCAGATACATCACACCATTAGCGCACTGGAGGTCATTTTGTAGGGATCCCTCAGTGCTCCTCGTGTTCCTCCTCACACTGAGGAGCAGATACCAGTCAGGCTGCTGGGTTGTTGTCTTTCTACACACCTGTCCAGCTCTCCTTGTGTAAATCCCTGTCTCCTTGCATCTCCTCCATGCTGTTGATGCTGTTGACACTGTGCTGGGAAACGCAGCAAACAACCTTACAACTGCATGCACGGGTAAGCCAGTCTGGAGGAGCTGGACTACAAGTGCAGCGTCAATGGGCTGCAGGCACTGCCTCATCTCACAAGTAGTGACAAAGACACCAGCAAAACACAAAACTAGAGAAGATTCAGTCAGGAAAGATAAGTAGAGAGAAATGGATTGTTGCCGCTACTTACAGAACCATTCCCTTTTTTGGGGTTTGTCATTCTTTTACCTCTCCATCGCACCTGTTATAAATCCCATTTGCACCAAAACAGGTGAAACTGATTCACAATCACTTGTGATTGCTAAATGGACAGATTGTTATCCTTTTAGTTTAACTGCCTTGGTGTCAAACTGCGATGAAAATGTGTTCCTTTAATATTTTTGAGTAGTGTTGTGTAATGTATGCCCAGATTAAGGTGATCATATAGTGAATCCTGAGTGTACGATAGACAGGACTTATCCACAACACATGATTCTTACTTTCTTGGCCTCTATTTCCTTTTTCAGCTCCGTCATTCGATTTGTGTTCCTGGCAAATTTGTTGATCTTCTGTTGGTCTTCAAAGGTGACATTCACATCTTCAACCGCCTGCAAAAAAGAAAAAATTACATCAATCAAGTTATTAGAACGTTTTCCAGGTCAACCCCCTGATGTTGCACTATAAAATATGGCAATCTTAGCCATATCACTTTGAAAAAACTGCATTTATCCCAAAAGGGCAATTCATACTTAGCTTTTCCAGTCTATAGATTCAAGTTCAACAGACAATCAGGCAGAGTTCATTGTCAAAAGAAACCAGTTAAAAGGCATGGGAAAGTAGAAAGTAAGGGGGCAATTTCAATAAATATGATCAGTAAGTAAAAACAACATATCTCATACATATGTTTGTAAAACAAATACATGATAAAGCATGCTCCCTCTGAAATAACGGTTATTTAAAATTCATGTTGTGTGTTTAGCAGCCTAGTAGCAGAAGCAGTAAGGACTTGGAGCAGCGTGTATTTTTGGATTAGGTAGAAACATGAGATGGCAGTTTTAATAGTGTCCTGCCAAATAAACATTGCCACAATTATGAATGCATCTCCATTTTAAGTAAATAAAAAACAAACAAAAAAAAAACAGGTAGCTGCTAAAGCGTTGGCTAACTACCATTATAACCGTGTGGTGCTAGCTGGCATGTTGGAAACTTGATTATGCTTTAACCGAGGAATGTAGGCCAGTTAAAGGTTTTGTCGCATTTCGTTGCTGCTTCAACTGCATATGGGAATAAAACCAATTGTATTTTATTTTAGAGTTGAATCTACGACTAGTTGTGATTCTAAACGATATTAGCCTTTGCTAGCTTTGGCTAGCGCGTGCGTTGGAAGGCCGGTGAATACTTAAACGTAGCACACAACCTAGCTAGACAGGTAACCCTTTTAAAGCGCTCTTTTGCCTTACCTTTTCGTTACGTAAGTAAATGTGTATAAAGAAAATACACGTTCGTAAGTTTTAATAACCAGATATGTTACGGTTAGTGAGCCAGCAATTGCACTCGATAGTTAGCATATTATGGTTTGATAGCTAGCTACAACTTTACGTCGCAATGCGCTACACAAGCATATGTTGTAAATTAAAGTCACACGCAATTGTTGATTTCAATTCAATACACACGTTGTTTTATTAAGGGCTCCAAATAAAACGGCAAAGAAGTACTGGTGACAGATCGCTAGTGCGTTAGCAAACCGGCTAACAATTTGTTGTAGCATGCTAGTTTACCAGTTAGCCGTTATTAAGCTGATAACGGCTGATTTTCTTCCTGCATACGTATGTAAATGTTTTTAGTCATATAAAACATAAAAGAGCGTGCGACATCTAATACTGAATTCTTAGGAAGTTATAGAGTATGTTTGCTACTAGCTAGGTAACATGACATGGTTAAACATTTGGAAGTTAACTGACACTTAACGGTGACATGCGCTACAAGAGCGTGTGATTGTGTATTTTTTTTTATTTCAGACACACGCCATTGAAGATTTTCAATTCAATACAAACGGTTAATTTACAGCAACAAATTATGACAGAATTCACGTTTGTGGCAGCTAGAGTGTTAGCCAGCTGGCCAATGCTTAGCTCTAGCACTAAAACTAGCTAGATTAAGCACCCCATTGCAGTTCCTTCATCATGATATGTGAGTATATGTGCTTATTGAAATAATACCTACAATATATCATGCACTTCAACATCTATCTAAGAACTTGTTATAACGCTAGAATGTTAGTTATTTGATGGAGAGCTTGCCAATGCAATAGACAGCACGCATTCTACGTTTGAGTCTAACATTAAACCGTGACTTAACGAGTGTGCATCTGGGCTTGACCGATCACTTTATTTAATTTTACAAGTTAACTGGTTATTTTTTCCTTTCCGCAACTGAAAAAACAAGGAAGCAATGTCCTGCAACTTAGCTTGGCTGACGCATAATTCCTAAAAGCAATAGCTAAACGAGGGTGTGACCGGGCTGTTACATATCACTGCCTCTTGTGAACACGGGTTTTATGTCATCGTACACAGCCATCGTTTTTTTTCTGGGTTTTTTTATAAATACGACAGGTGGAAAAGCATTAAATTGCATCGAAAATTAACTCGCTTTCTTTCATTTAAACTTACCACAGGTCCCTTCATGGTGGCTGCCATATTGGCTTCCTCGACGGCTAAAAGACAAAGCGACTAAACACAACAATGTCTCCACACCGCCACCGAGCGGAATGGAAGTGTCAGAAAACTATAAAGCACCCGTCAGAGAGCGCAAACCTCCACAAAGGTATTCAAAAGTACCCAAGTTAGACGTTAATGTGATCAAAAATCTCCAAAAGTGCCCTGTATAGCCACGGTTAAGAAAAACATAATGACGTCTTGAAGTCACGACGTTACGTCACCAAGATGTATTTGTATCCAGGATATGCCAGAACCAACCCCAGGGAATATGTGTTCAACGCCTTAGTTGGTTCTTTCTGTAATCTTGCTAACAAAAAAACAAACAAACCAGGGTGAAATCATAACCTCCTTAGTGGAGGTAATTACTTACTAATTCACAAAAAGGTATTTCTGGTCAGTTTTGAAATTTTCAATATCTCAATCTCTTAATTCCTTTATTGTGCATTCTTTTTCCTTTTTTAAACTAAAACAAGTTACTGTAACGTGGCATAAACATGGCCCTTTAATGTGAACCGAAACTTAAACAAACATTATGTTAAATGTGTTAAATAAATCAGACCCCAAATGGGTTATACAGGTTAATTAATCACAATTGTAATTATAAGTGCATTATAAATTAAATGTATTATTATTATTATTACAATGTCTCCAGAAATGGGCAGACTTGCTTGCAGTGTCTCAAGATAGTTACTGTACCAATCCGGAACTGCTGCTCTGTAAATATTTCTAAAGCAAACAGTACTGCACCCAAGATTAAATATTTACTTAATTCATCCTCTAAGGTTTAGGACTACACATTCTGGTTGAATTCATGAGACCACATATCCGCACTGATGGATCATTTCTGTTTAGCATTTGCAACAAGACTCTCCCAGATATCACATTATCTTATGAAATTCCAATGACTCTTAACAAGCTATTTATTCAGTGTTTAAGTCAGTGGCCTTTATGTAACGACTGAGCCTCGAGGAAAAACCAGCAGGCTCCCTGCGTTGGCTAATCATAAAGAGTTTGTTTGGGGTCTCTCCGCTGCATGAAATCAAATGTGCACAATTCAAAGAGGGGAGTTCAACACCCACCTCAGCGAGCTGGCTATAGGCTACAATTGAGACATTGTTTTCATGGATTCCAAGTCATGTCATAGTAAATTCAATAAGCAGAGCTCGATTGTGGTTTCAGGCACAATCTTATTTTGTGTTGTTGTTGCAGATAACTCCATTGCTTTGCGTGGAGTCCCTTCAGTTCTCTCAGTTCCAGGATTGAGCAAAAATTGATAAATTTTGGCTCAAATTTTTGCTTTAAATTGAGCAGATTAGGGCACATTTTTCAGCATTATCATGCCACATTTACTGACAAAAACAACAAATAACAATGGGAATAATTTTAAAAAGATAGAAATCAGTCAAAGAGGGAACAGTTTGTCTTCAATCACTGATCAGCCTGTTTGGATTGATGTATTGACGAGCCCTAAAGACTTTTGGAATGCGGCTCTACAGGCAGACGATTTCATTACAGAGTGCTTTGTTTGTGTTGATTAGCTGAAACCATAGAGCAGAAACCTGCTATTTTCAACACAAATTCAGCTTTTTTTAAATATCAAATAATAGCAAAGCAGCTGATATTTTCAGGCACATGGCAGTTTTTTTTTTCTTCAATTTGATTACAATTAAGACAATCTGAGCCTCTCAGATCGCACTGCCACATTTAGACGTTGGATTAATGCGTCAGATAAAGTCACACTTAATGTTTTTCTTTCATTGCCCACAGGTTTTACCCATTGGTACTGTAAAAAACATGCGCATACATTTTTCTTTTACTAGAGTACAAGTGTTCCAGTGCTATATCCTAAAACACATCCTGTTGGATCCAACCTCAATCTGTCAAACAGGTGTGCACAGTCTCTGCCACCTTATCACACACATCACACAGCGATTGAGTGGAGCGTAACCTCGCTCTGATGTCGTCGCTGTGTTGTCACAGAATTCAAAGAGAGATTAGCATGAGCTAATCATGTGCCTTTGCGAACCTGCGCCAACACTCTTCTTGGTGGATAGCGGGATTTTGACTGGAGGAAATCCAATTGATGACTTGAAAACAGTCCCACCCATTTTTAAGCACACATAAAGTAACCTGTCAACAATTGACTACAGACACAGTGTTGCAGGAGCAGCAAATCCATCTCTGGCCCAGCGACCAGCATATGACTCATTTTTTTTTCATAGGGAGGATATCAGGAGCTTGATTTGCAAACGAGTGGCAAGGTAAGATATTTGAAATCAGAGGTTATTTGCGGTGTCTTTTTTTTTTTGTCAGTGCAACAGTAAGTTTGTTCCTGCTTTTTAACTATTAATTTCTTTTAGGTGAATCTCAGGTAAAACTCCTGTAGGTCTCAACCGGGAAAGATGGGAAACGACAATTCCAAGGTAAGATTATTCTAACCACACAACAAACTTATTGCATTCATAATGTTTCTGCCTCTGGACATTTAAGATGGAAAAGTAGGTGACTGGATGGAATTTGTATGAGGATCTACTAGAACAACTAGTGTTCCTGATTAATGTCACGCTGTGTCGGTAATGTTTGGTCAAATTTGGAATTAGCACGGACCAATATGATCATTTCCAGGTTGAGAATGATCCTGAAAATCCTGAAAACGGATCAGTGAAAGGCCTCGCTGTAAACATCACATCTAATGGGCCGGACATTGAAGGTGAGTTTTCATGATTCCTTTTATTTGGAGAATCAGAGGATGGGAAAGGATTTGGGAAGCACTTACTTTATTTATCTTTCCTTCTGAGAAAAAAGCTCTGCGTGACATAATGAGCTGATCTTTCCAAGTTGGACCAATCCTTTGTATTCTTACAAAACTATGTAAACACAGTGACTCCTAACTAGACAGCGTCTCCAGTCAATGTAAACTAGAGGTGTAGCCTTCACATGAACAATAAGCGACTATTTAACTTGTCACGGGTTGTTACTCTACTGCGACAGTAACACTGTAGGTTTCCCACAGGCACTTGAGTTTGTCTAAGCGCCACTGTTGACGTTGGAGATAAAGGTAATGTCACTTTCTTTTAGTGACTAACCCATGTTTACTTCAGGGAGCTTTACGCAAGTAGTTATTAAGCACAAGTTTAATGTTGCTGGCAAAGAATTTTGACAATGAAATATAACAGCAGCTGTTGATGTATTTGGACTTCATGATCACGAATCCAAGCCTTTCAAAGTGTTAATCTATAGAATCATAATGCATTCACCGGAGAAAATTGCCCTTTTGTCTTAAATGAAGCAAATCTCATATCTCAGGACTTTGAGAGAACACCTCATAAAAAAATATAAAACCTTGCTCTTATTTTTCTGAGTCACCGTGTAGCCAAAAAGCGTCTTTGAAGCATCATCTGATATCAGTGAAGGGCCGCCGTATCAGCTGATCCTGGAGAACTTCTGAAATGTTGGGGTAATTTGAAATAGGCAATCGTTTCTTCTTTATTTTAATCCCCACAGAAGCATTTGCTGGTTTCCCTGGGGGGGTCTTTCAAAAGCAATGGAAATCGAAAACAAAACAATATTAAAGGTACATTTTAAAAATAAGTCAAATTAATTTAATTTGGCTGTGGCGACCCGTCAAAAACAACAGCCACAAGAAGAAGAAGAAGAAGAAGAAGAAGAAGAAGAATATATCTGTTATATTTTTTAAATTCTTCAAATGGAAACTATAATCTGATGTCTCGATAAATCAGTATGTTCACATTTTGATTCTCGATCCTTGTTTTTTGCAGCCAATGGTGACGTCTGTGTCCAGAAAAATGGTTGTCCCCCGTCTGTAAACCTTTCTACAGAATCAACCGATTCTGGTTTAGTTATAGTAGAGACAAAGGTTCAGCCTGTTGAGGCTCCAGTTATTTCTGAAACCCCTGCAGTCCCTGAAACCCCTGCAGTCCCTGAAACCCCAGAACCTCCGGCAGTCCCTGAAACCCCAGAACCTCCGGCAGTCCCTGAAACCCCAGAACCTCCGGCAGTCCCTGAAACCCCAGAAGGTCCTGCAGTCCCTAAAACCCCTGAAGTCCCCGTCCAGAAAGAAAAGGTTAAGAAAAGCAAGGAAGGAAAAGTTCCCCTGTTTGGCAAAATGTTCAAGAAGAAAACAGAACCTCCACCTGAGATCAAGGTTTCTGAGCAAAAGATCACGACTGAAGAGCAAACGGATGTGAGTGTTCCTGCCACTGATCCATCGCCGGTGAGTCAGCTTCAAGTTTTCACCTTCACATCTTTTTTGCAATCATCAAATCTTACGCAACAACAGAACCATCACTGGGGAGATCTGATATGAGTCATTCCTCTGGTTTAGAGGTTTGATGTTGTTAACAGAGGAAAGTGTCATCAATTCTAATAATCTCTTTTGCAAGAGGATTCTGGGAGAGACGGGCAGCAACTTAAAAAAACTGGCTTGCCGACAAACAAATAAAAATTCACGAATTCCAATAAATCAGGAAAATATAAACAAGATTGATCTTTATTTGTTAAACGTCATTAATATCAGGAATCAAGTGTCTAATTCTAACATCTACATCTAGATGTGACTATATGAATGATTAAAAACCAGAGTTCCACTTTGCAATAAGACTGCCTTTAACAAAGATTTATTATAAATAATGAAGACACTATTATATAGAACTAATAACACACATTTTAACAATCAATACGGGTTCACTATTTGGCAAGCAGCAGTTCACTGATGACTTTTTTTTTGTCTTTTATCATTTTATAATGGCTTGTTAATGATTTATAAAGTGTTCACAACTCACTAAACTAACAGTGGCCGCATTGTAAAGTGGTACCATAAATGAATAAAAGAAATTGTATGTAATTTTTATTTTTTATTTTTTTTTACCTCAAACGATGTGCTGTGTGGCTTCTTTTTTGGTTTTATTGGAGTTTTCTTATTTTTGAGAAACTTGAAGCCACGTCCACCAATGTTGATTTCATACAACTCTTTTCAGCATGAACTACGACAACCACAATTGTTATTCATTTTCCCCATAGTCCATTTTTTCCGTAGCGAAGTATTGAATTCAATTGAAAATTAAAAAAATAATAATAATATAAGTTTAGTTTAGTGAAGCTGTATTTGGGATTTGCTTTGATACAAATGAGATACCTGTATCCCATTTATGCTCAACACTGACGACATACACGGATATTGGACGGAGCTTCTTGTCCATTATCTGCGTTAATTTCGTATGTATTTGTGCATATTTTCAAAGAGTTTATAGATACAGAGAGACTGACAAATTAGAGATGTACAACCAGAAATCCTATGGCAGTAGGGCTATATTTTAAAGAATAAACTCTTTTTTTGACTGTCCAGCAAAACGGCGGCCCCCCATCCGTGAACCTTCCTACAGAACCAACAGTCGCAGTCGAGACAAAAATTCAGCCTGATGAGGCTCCAGTTATTGCTGTAGTCTCTGCAGTCTCTGAAACCCCCGTAACCCCCGTCCAGAAAGAAAAGGTCAAGAAAAGTAAGGAGGAAAAAGTTCCTCTGTTCGGCAAAATGTTCAAGAAGAAAACCGAACCTCCAGCTGAGATCAACATTACAGAACCAGAGACCACGACTGAAGTTCCTGCCTCTGATCCACTACTGGTGAGTCAGCTTTATGTCTTCCCTTACACGTATTCTCCGTCTTGACGGTCAACAAATGGATGAGTAAGGAAGCAGGTGGAGTTTTGTATATGAAACACTCAGTTTTTTGGACATAACTTCGTATTAAATTTGAGTAATTCAATCAGGGGGATTAGGGGCTTTTTGGTACCCGATATACCCTTGGCAGCATGGGTGTACTTATTCAATGGTTTCTTGGTTTTGTAAGATTAAGGTTAAGAAGATCTTCGTATAATTAACTTTAACTAATTGGCAAATTGTTCAAGACGAAAGCACAACCTCCACCTGATATCGTGATTAATGAGCCAGAGACCACCACTGAAGTTCCTGCCTCTGATCCAAAGCAGGTGAGTCAGATCTTCATGTTCATTCCACATCTACTCTGACTGTCAACAAATCCCACACAACGACAGAACCAACATTAGAGACTCTTTCAAATGGGATCAGTAGATGAAGTGGAAGCGGAACAACAACCGCCTGATGAATACGAATATGCCAGTGGTTGAGATGGTGTTTAAAAAATATTACAATAGATGATTGGATATGAATAGCATTTGAATTAAATAACACGGTTCAAATACATTTTAGAAAAAGGTTTCACCTATTTTAAATTAAATAATGCACTATACTTCTTTAGCCAGTTTTGAGGAAAGAATAATACAGCAGTCACAAAACTCTGAGAAGAGGACCAGCACATGCCGGTATTTCCATGGGATTTGTTGACAGAAAGAAAACCTTTTCCTTTTACCTTTGCGTTTCCTTAGTCCTCTGGGGTCTGACAGCAGGAACCAAATCCTAAGCCTCAATGTAGAGTGACTTTTTTCAGCAAAACATCACTCGCCTGAGAATAATTTTCCGCTTCATAATCTGTATTAACACCCTAAAACATTAACGCACCAAAACATGCTACCAAGCTAATATTGATCATGCTGGTCTGCTGTCTAAATCCAGAGGGTTAATGTTTTCCCCTAATCACTAAAACAACCTGCCTGCCCGATCACCTGAAGTCACTTCAGAAAGCTTCCTTTCCTTTAACCACTCCATCATCATCATCAAAAAAAACAAAAAACTAATGTAATTGAAAAATAATTAAATAACTAAAATCCCACCTATCTGCATCATCTAATACACAAAACACACCAGTCCTGCAGTAAATACTAGCTGACTTAAAAATGTTGTATTTTCACTGAGTTAAGCGGCTTCATGTTCATGTGGATGTTTTGAAGCATTTGTGGTAAAGTATCGGACAGCAATACTCAAAAAACCTCAAATTCCGTTACACATACTGTATGTAATGTATTCTAATGCAAATGCTTAACAAGCTACAACTGCAATGACTACCACATACTTTCACTAATGCCTGAGACTGTTGCTATGTCAACTGAGGCCCCGTTTCATGACGTCTTATTAGCAAAAATGGTATTTAGTCCTGTTGGTTTGCATTCATACGAAAGCATACTAAACTAGTATTTACTGCAGGATTGTTTCACCATAGGCTGTTCAAAGACATGAGTTTTAATTTTCTGCTGAGTCACAGTGGAACCAAGCCCACACTATGTGTGATCTAAACGGGAATGTTGATTTTCACAATAAAGGACTCAGGTTCAAGTGGAAAAGAGGATGCCGCTTTGATCATCATCTCGGAGGCGGATGGTCCAAATCGAAAAGTTGAAATGGCAACGCAAACTGAAGAAAGAAGAAAGGTGGATATTTCAACGCAAACTGGCGAGGGCGATGATGAAACGGCCACCGAAGGCTCAAAAGAAAAGGAGCCTGCGTTCGCTGAAGGCAATTCTCTCAGTGAATCTGTTGTTGTTATTGCCGAAGATGTTGTTGAAGGGATTGCAGACGACAACCTGACAGCTAGGATCATCATCGAAGAAGTGGTCACCGGGGACAACGATGTCTACGAGAATATAATGTTCAGAGAGGAGCAAATGGACGGTACTGATAAGGAGAATGAGGAAAAGGGCTTGACTGAGCGTGAGCCAGAACATGGTGCCGCCGACCCAAGCAAATCCATCAAACGTAGGATTGTTGCACATGAAATTGACGAAGAAACAATACAAGTGGAGATGTATTCCAGCCTTCCCAAAGAGGAGGCAGAATGCTTCCAGTTGGTTCTCGCTGCTGATTCTGAATCTATGGCCTTTACACCTTCAAACACTTTGGATCTGAGGCGAGATAAAGTAATCACTGAAGACAATGGTTATGAAGCCAGAGACGTGTCACCTGATGCTGTTTTGATTGAAACGAATCCCCTCGAGTCAAATGCGGCCCTATTGTATAAGAGTATGTTGTTCAGAGCAGAGGTGCCGGAATTTTCTGACAATTATGAAATAAACCACTTCAAAACTTATTGGGAGGAGAACCTGAATGAACCGGAGCCAGAGTTTACTCATGGGTCATACCCAAGCAGTTCCACTTTAGAAGGTGAAACTACTGCAGAGGAAAACCACATAGAGGAAACTCTGCCACTGGAGATGTGTTCCGGCCTTCCCAAAGTGGTTGCAGATTGTGTGGAAGCCGTTTTCGCCGCTGTCCCTGAATTCTATGATCTTGTTTATGTAGACAATTCAGAACCAAGTTTAGATGAAGTCTTCACTGAAGGCAAGGAAGAAGGAGCTAGAGGCAAGTCAGCTGAAGCCTCTGAACCGAAGACTGAAGGTGTCACTACTGAGGTCAAGCAAGGAAATGGTGTTCCTTCCATAAATGAAGAGCCAGTGACTACTGCGATAGAAGCAACCTTCGAAAATGTTTGTGAAGAGTCAACCCAGGATGTGCCTGTAGTAGAACATGATGTCACTGAAGTTGTAGTCGAGGTGGAATCTACCCCCCGAGAGGTTACTATTGATAGTGGTGCTGCTGCAGCCAAGGATGTACTAGGAATAAGTGGTGAATTCATCTTAATAGAAGCTCCTTCCAGTGACGTCATCATCATTAAGGAACTTCCTAATGATTCTTTCAATTTGCCTTATGGAGAAATCGTACCTGAGACCATTCCTGACTATTTTGCACCTGTGATAGCTGAAGTGGAAGAGGAACCATATGGCCCTTTCGTTGTCAGAGATGATGCTGATGGGACACTAGAGGTAGCAATCGAGGCTCTCTCTCAAGAACTTAGCGCCATCATTTCTCAGGAACCTCCAGCTTGTAATTTGATCCCCTTGGTAGAAGAATTAATCGTTGCCACAACCTTTGTGCCCCTTTCTGGAGAAAGGAACGCAGACCCTACTGCCACAGAGGAATCAAGTGAGACCGTCACTGTGGAGATGAAAGGAGAAGCTATACAGGCTTTGCCAGATGAAATTGAAGCTGCGCTTGTAGATGTGCCACAAAGAGACACCAGAGAAGAAGCCGAGCCTTGTTTTTCAGTCGAGGAGGAACTTGTTGATAAGAACATCACCTCAGATGCTGATAATGAAACAGCTGCTGCCCCTATGGTTGCTGAGGAAGAACATGCTACATCCAGTCCTGTCACTTTTGAGGAGGAGGAGAGTATGAGCCTTCTTGAGCTGCTAGACATCGTCAAGGTAACTCAGGTTGAAGTAGCAGAAGAGGTAACAGAACATTCTGCATATTATTTAGCTTTTATTGATGAGAGCTCTGAAGATTCTCAAATTTCCACCTCTGGTATGCCAGTTGCCAAGTATCTTAATGCTGTTCTTGAGACCATTGTAGAAGAAACCATCAAAGAAGAATGCAATCTTATGACTTTTGAGGAGAAAACACCAGCGGTCGCGGTAGAGTCTGGGCCTTGTGCTTCAGTCCAGGATAAACCCACAGAGGAGACCATCGCCCGAACTGACATGCCAATGGAAGACGCTGTGGCTGACGCAAAGGAACCAACTGGATTCCTTGAGCCACAACTGCTAACGGTAATCCTCAAAGCAACTGAAGATGTACTAACAAAAGAGATTGCACCTGAAAGTGGAAATTCTGAAAAAGTTCTAGATTCCATTGACAAAAAATCTGATGATTCTAAAATGACATCTTCGGATCAGCTCGTGGAAAAGTGTGTTGAGGCTACTGTTGCCACTATTACAGAGGCAATCACTGCAGACGTTCTTGAATATGACCTTGTGACCTCAGATGAGGTAACACCAGAAAACATTTCAGACACTCAGCCTTGTGTTTCAGTTCACGAACAGCCCGCAGTGGAGACGAAAGGTGCTGTTAAAGAGACTGCGGTTGGTGGGGAACAACCAACTGCATCCAGTCCTATCTGTTCTGAGGAGGCTTCAGAAGAGAATGTGAACCCTCTTGAGCCAGAAGAGCCAAGCATAATTTTCCAGTCGAATGAACATGAAGGTAACGATGAGGCAATAAACGACAAACTATCTAAAGTCATTGCAGAAGATGTTGGCTGTAACTTTGTGACCTCAGAGGAGGTAACACCAGAGATTATCACAGATAATGAGATTTCCGATTCAGGCCAGGAAGATCCCGTGGACGAGAATGTCGTGTTGTCAGAAGATGGTGATAAAGAGACTGCATCCAGTCCTTTCTCTTGTGACGATGCTTCAGAAGAGGGTGTGAACCCTCTTGAACCAGAAATGCAAAATATAATCCTTGAGGTAAATGAACATGAGGTTAAAGATGGAGCAATAAACGACAGACAAAATCCTGTGGATCTTTTAGCCTCTGTTTGCGAAAATTCTCAAATCACAACTTCAAATGAGCCTGTGAGAAAGAGGGGTAAGACTGTTCTTGCTACCATTATAGAGGAAATCATTGCAGAAGATGTTGGATGTAACCTTGGGACCACACAGGAGGTAACACCAGAGATTATTGCAGATAATGAGCCTCGTGATTCAGTCCAGGAAGATCCTACAGTGGAGACTGTCATATTGTCAGAAGATGGTGATGATGACAAAGATGCTGCACCTGCTGATGCTTTCGAAGAACCAACTGTATCTAGTCATGTCTCTTCTGAGGAAGCTTCAGACAAGAGTGTGAGCCCGGTTGAGCCAGAAGTGCTGGTAGTTATTTTAAAGGCACCTGAAGATGAAGCTAAGGAAAAGACAATAAGTGAAATAATACATTTTGTGGATGTTTTGGCACCTGTTGGCGAAGATTCTCAAATCACAACTTCAGATGAGCCTTTGGAAAAGAGCGGTAAGACTGTTCTTGCTACCATCATAGAGGAAATCATTGCAGATGATGTTGGATGTAACCTTGGGACCTCAGAGAAGGTAAAACCAGAGCCACTTGCTGCAATTGAACCTTCCAACCCAGACCATGAAGATCCTGCTGCGGAGACTGCCATATTGTCAGAAGACGGTGATAAAAACAGAGCCGCTCCACCTGTTGATTCTTCGGAAGAACCAGCTGGATCCAGTCATGTGTCTTCTGAGGAGGTTTCAGAGGAGGGTGTGAGCCCGCTTGAGCCAGAAGTTCTGGTAGTAATCTTCAAGGCAACTGAAGATGAAGCTAAGGAAAAGACAATAAGTGAAAATCTAAATTCTGTGGATCTTTTAGCCCCTGTTTGCGAACATTCTCAAATCACAACTTCCAATGAGCCTGTGGAAAAAACTGTTGAGGCTATTCTTGATACCACCGTAGAAGAAGAAGTCATTACAGAAGAATGTAGCCTTGTGACCTCAGGGGAGGTAAACCCTGAGGTCATGGCAGTGGGAGAGACTGAAGAGAGGGCAAAGAATGAATTAAGTGTGAACTCAACAGATTTGACACGAATGATGGACGACAACAACACCACATGTACAGACATTGAGGATTTAGTCATTAGGTTGCAATCAGCTTGTATGTCAGTTACTGAAGACTCAGCATACAGGCTTGATGGTCTAGAGGTTTCTTCACGAGGATACAGTATTAATGTTCGCATTCATGTGACTCCAGGGAGAGAAAAATAGTGAAACGATGAAATATTTAAAACATACCTATCAAACTCTCTATAGGATATCGTGTTGAACAATGGTATGTTGCATTAATTATGACTATTGTTATTAATGTGTTATAATAGTGCAAAATACCTCTTGTTGTATATATCATCAAATAAAAATTGTATTAAATTACTTTAAATTTTTTCCAATAAAATGTTAAAATCCTGCATTAAGGGTGTGCCAACGTGTCTTGTTTATTAATAGTTTTGGAACATAATGGTTTTGCATACTTTTGAAAGAGGATCAGAGACTTCTTTTGAAGAAGTATATATTGTATTCATGTCACAATCCAAAACTCTAATAAACACTGAAAATTAAATTACTGTTGCTTGTCAAATACACCCACCATCAAGACTCAACTAGGTATTTTCCTGTCGTTTCTCAGGACATAACTCTCACACATTGTTGAATATCAATGAGTGAGGGGTGGGACACACACATTAATAAAAGGGCGATTGTTAACGATTCCCCGAGTAGGCAGTGGCATGGTTGGAATTGTGCTCCCATCTCAATGCTGTGAATAAGACTCACCGCTTGCATATCGGCTCTGCTGCTCTAAGATAACTCTCTGTGATGGTGTGTAGGACACAGCTAACCAAACGCAAGAGTCAGAATCACTAACCAAGCAAGAGAGCGTGACTCCGGACCCGAGTCCACTTGAAGAGAAACCTACTGAAAGCAACGAGGCCAACGATCAACCTGTGGAAAACCCAGAGAAGAGTGACCCCGAAGAGAATCCAGTTATGAACTTCTTCAAAACACTAGTAAGTGACTCAGTTTTGTGGAATTAAATGTGGTTTATATTTAATTGTTGCTCATAAACTTGGCGTGCTTGGATAAAATTCATTTTAGATTTGCTAAACTGAAAGAAGCAAAAAATTCCGCCAATGCTCGAACTATAAAAAGTCAGTTTTCTTATTAGCCCAAGCCAATAGATGTAGTAATCAACCTGATAAAGTGGAGGTCAGTGAATATAAATTGAGTAGTGAAGGTGTGTTCAACTTTGTTTGTTGTGTATGTTATTGTTATTTGCCAAGGAGAATTTTAAGTCAGTATCTACAAATTATTCCTCAATTAAAACAGAGCCTGATGGAAAATGTACAACAAGCAGCTCTCTTGTCACTCATGCTGTTTTAAACAGTTACCATCGCCCTGTTCCCAATGCTAATCCAGTCTTCGAACATGCCAGAATGTGGTGGCCTATTGTTCAGCCCGTCCTGTGAGCTCACAAGGGAGGCCTGTACAGTTGGAGGTTGAGATTTGTGCGGATAGTGCGAGGGCTGGCCTACGCCATCTCCAGAGCACAATGGCTGCCACAATGACAGCGCATGAACTGTATGCGTCCTGTCAGGGTCCTCACTGGGTCTCAGTCAGCCCGTCATAAAGGACTGTGTCTGCATTCCTGAAAGGCTTCTATTTCATTTGAATAAATATTTCCCTGTTCATCTTACAGCAGCGGGACTGAAAGTGTTAGATCCCCTCGTGGTCTCTTCAGTTGTTGTGTGTGTCTTATACTGTGCTGGGTCGGATCTTCAAGAAAAACTTTTGATTAAACTTTTAAAACCGGTTCCAACTGAACCTGATGACTACCAGCCTTCTTCAGTCGCATCATAACTTCCATAGACCAACTTCATAAGCAGGAAGTTGGTTCGTAGGTCTCACCATTAGCACACTATGCCCTAATCGAGACAAATCCAGAAGCTCATTGGAATCCATCAGTCTAGGAAGGGTTCTAATGCTTTTTCTACGGTTCTGGGTCTCCACTGATCTACAGTGAGGCACATTATCTACAAATTGAATAGAGATGCAACAAAAGTGAACCTTCACAAAAGTGGTCCATCTTCCAAATCTCCCCAAGAGCACGGTAAAGGCTCATTTGGGAAGTCACAGAAAGATAGAAAGATGGAAAGAAAACAGGAGAAACTGCAGGCCTCTCTTACCTCAATGAAGGTCGGGGTTCATTGCTCCATTGTTACAAAGATTCCAGGCATAAATGGCGTTATGAGAGAGCGGTGAGGAGAAAGCCAGTGCTGACCCAGAAGGAGGTTAATGCTTTTCTGAATTTTGTCAAACCACAATTTGATGACCCTCTGAGCTTCTAGGAGTCAACCTCTCAATGGATCAAAAGATATACAATAAAGACATTTAGCAGTGATTAAGTTAAAGTCTGGACCTGAACCCAATTAAGATGCTGTGGTGGAATGTTTTTTTTTTCAGTGTAGTAAATTAGATATTGAATAACATTATTGCTTTATTGACTAAAATGATCATTTTAACCATTTTTTTGTGTATTAACTCCGTATGCCTTTGATTTCTGTAACGTGTTGTTTGAAGAGAACAGGTTTGACACAGTTTCACAGGAAGGTTAGCAACTATCCAACTTCTCCAAGGCCGGCTATATAATTATAATAATAATAATAATAATATGACACGGAGTTAATTATGATTAGAGTGAAAAGTTTTTTGTTTCTCTTTTATATTTTATGAATAGAAGTTATTGCAGACCGTTAATCCTACCTTCTCTTGTTGCCCAGGTTTCCCCCAATAAAACGGCCAAAAAGGAAACCGCTACTCCTGATGCCTCAAAGGATCAGGTGAACAGATGAAGCACGAAACATACATAATTATTCATCATGATAGCAGTGTCCCAAAGGAGGGCTTTGGACGTTCTTGCTTTATTTCCTGTCAATAAACATTTTTATAACATGCTTTATTTGTTTTGCAAAGCTGTGTCAGGCAACACATTTTACTATAAATTGACCGCAGTGGTTCATATTCATATTTATTCACCTATTCATATCTTTTGGGGGGGACTTTGGGTATCCATAATTCCAAAAAGTACCTTTATTTTCTAAAGAGTTACTAGATTTTTTTTCATAGCGTTCACAGATTATGCAGTCAGGTTTTTTTGCAGATATTAATTTGCTTCTATGTTTAACTTTATTTTCCTAACTGCTTCTTTTTTCTGTTGCCAAATAGTCCCAGAAGGAGAACCCACCGGCGGCAAGCACCACTGTGAGAGCATTGCCCACAAAGTGTTTTAATATGTATAATATATCTTGCAGGTCATTAGAAACGATGTATTTTCTGCACACATTTTCGTTCAGTTTGACATTGAATATATTAATTAGGATTTTACAACAAAGATTGTTATATCCTCTGTTAAAGGAGACTTTGTGGACCGTTGGCTCAGATCTCTTTTCTGACGCGCTCTCTCTTTCATAGGTCGCACAGGTGTCTGAGCCGCCAGCAGCACCCAAAGGAATGTCTGTCCCACCGCCACCCCCTCCAGAGCCACCAAAAGTGGACATCAAAGTGGAACCTGCGGCAAAACCGTCACCAAAAGACGAACCAAAAGCTGCTTCGAAGGACCCCGAGTCCTCCAAGGGAAAGTCAGCCAAAGTCAGTCTGAGCAGATTGTTCCGCCCAAAGGTAAATAAAATGAGACAAATTGTCTAAGGGTGGGTCCAGTGATCAGTGACACGCACTGAATGTGGATTTGAAGTACTGCTGGGTGTTCAGGTGCTTCTGTAATTGCAGCGAAGCCGTAGATTTTTCCATTCTTAAATTTACCATCCTGTCATTAACTAGAGCACGGCCAGATTTCTCTGGAGGTAAGAGAAACTGAACATTTACGTTAGATTGGGACCTGCAGCAAGTGTGAGATGTAGGATAAATACTGATGAAGCTGACTTTGGACAAGAAAGTTTTTAGTTGTCTGTAAAACATATGATACCTCAGTTAGATGTGCAACTTTAAGATGAAAACAAACAACTAAAAAAACAAAATTATAATAACACAACAAACACAAGATTTGATACGCCGTCTTTACCACAGAAACAGTGTAAGTGAATTATTGGTACATTGAGCAAAACAAATAGTAAACCAGTTTCAGAATTAAACTTTTTTGCTTGCTTTCCTAAAGTCAAATGAGTGATTCTACAGTTAGCTTAGCTTACCATAGACTTCAAAACACAGCAAAACAATTAACATCTGTTCAATCCATGCAAATGTACCTGGAAAAGTATTTTTACATTTTTCCGTTAATTCATCTTGTTGTGAACAGTAAATTTTGAACGTTTTTGAGTGTTCAACTAGCTTTTTCCTCCTGCTTCCAGTTCTTTTACGCTACACTAGGCTAAACTTAGCTAAGCTTACCACCCCTGACTTCTGCTCCATGAACACGGTGCTTTCACATCCTCCATAAGTTTCCCAAGGAGGATGTGAAAGTTCTGAAACCATTCCTCCGATGTAGAGGCTGTTTTATATGAGTTCAAACAGCGATCTTGTCTGTGATCTTGTCTGTGATCTTGTCTGTGATCTTGTCTCAGACGTGTCGCTGCAACCGTACATTCGTCAACACAACTAATATTTTGTTTACAGAATTGTTGTCAAACAGATCCAGGGTAAAAAAAATGTCTGTATTCCTGAAAGGTTTCGAACCATTAACTTGTATTTCCATCAAACATTTGTCTGTGATTTTGTTTACAGACGTCAGTGAGTGGCTGCGGTGTCTATGCGTCTTGAATCAGCGGCTTTCGCATCTATTCTCTATCGCAAACTAATTTTTGAAATTGCTCTGACACCGAGTGAAGTTTAAGTTCACAGAGATGAGAGAGCCAGATGAAACTCACCTCTGAGTCAGAGAGATGTTTGCCACGATGTTAAGCCGTTCTTTCAACCAGGCGGTTTTGTTTTCACCTGCCTTTGTCAGTTTGTTTTCAAGATTGAACAAAAACTGCTCGATGGATTCTCATGAAATTTAGTGGGAGAGTTGTTAATGGGATATGACTCGGCTGGTCACTTGTATATCACCAAAAAGTAAGACGCTTTGCAAGATTCAGCGAATTATCGCTAACTATACGGACAAAATCAAATATCACATTGTTTTTGACCAAATAACTCAATTTCAGCACAAACAATTTTCTCTCTAATATTGCCATAAAAACATCTACAAATTGCTCTTTCATAAAACTTTTATTCAAGTTTCCCGACAGAAACTAAATTAGATTACATTACAGATTACACTAAAACACATCTTGATGACATTATAATTTTGCTTTGCCTGAAACCGGTTGTTACTGAGTAGACACTGAACGCATCATACAGTCTATCTCAATGCATTGTCCTGCTTACGGCTACGTAAGCTAGCTCTCCCGATGATGTCAACAGTAAACATTTGTTTGATTTGATTTGTTGTTCACACTTTTGCATTATCAGCCACTTTTGAGGAATAAAATAAGATGGTCTGAAAAGTTGGGACGGAGGGCGACCGCATATAGAACAAAGCTAAACGGATCCACGTTTTGCGCATAAAACCTGACAGATTTTATGAAAAAGTCGGTAACGCGCCTGAAAGAACCCATTCAATGTGGAGTGGATCTGGATAAAGGGGCGGAGTCAAGACTTTTTCTTTTCTATTTTGTTAAAAGGTTTTTCTCCACTACACATAATCTACTTGAAACTATGAAACTTGGGGGAAGGGAAGAGGAGTTGGAAACTCAGATATTTTAGATAAAATCCCTGGAGTAAAAGTACTCAGGTGAAGAAAAGATACCTGCCTGTATTTAGTGGCTAGGCCTAAAGGGAATCCGTACACACAATAAACCAACGTCAGATGGTGTTTAGTAAAAAAAAAAACACTCAACAATTGAATCAAAGATTCAGAAATAAAATGATGGGACTTTGGTCGCAAGAAATTGGCTGCCGTGAATAAATTCTAACTAACCCTTTTCTTATGAGGACATTTCCTTCCCTCCTTGCTGCTTTCAACTAACAACAAATCATTCCTTCGTTGTCCTGCAGAAAATGAAGGAGGAGGAGCCCGAGCCAGCTGTAGAAGTAGAGGCAGAACCAGTAGTAGATGTTCAGGTAAACTAGAGAGAATGCCCCTGAATCTCACATCTATAAAATAAGATAAAATAAGATATAAATAATCCAAAAAGGAAATTATAGCTGTAGTGATTTATTCATTTATAAAATTCATAAACAGAAAGATATGGCCTTCATTTTTTATTTTATATGCCCATTTTATATTGATTTCTTCAGATTAAAAAAGTAGTTTTGTTCTGCAGGACGCACCAGTAGAGGAACCAGAACCAGTTGTAGACAACCAGGTAAATAAAAAGATGGCTCTCCTTCTTTTTCTCTTTTTCTGGGAGGGGAAGAATCCTCTTATCCTTTTTGACTTTTTTGTGATCCTTTATCACGTACACACCTTTTAAATAGAGTAGCTTCATTTTATAGATTCTTTTTCATATGCTTCCGCTCAGACTGAAAAACCCGTTGAGGCTCAGGCTGAAAAGCCCGTTGAGGCTCAGGAGACAGCAGAGGAGGCGGCACAGCCGGTTGTAGAGGAGCAGGTAAATCAGCAGGAAGTGCTCTGGAATATTAATTCTTCATTTTCTTCACTCTGCAGGCGCCTCTGACATGATGTTGTACCAGATGTACCAATTATGATGCTGATCCCAATTTACCTTTCATTCACCTCCATTAACACGAATGATAACTGGCATATGCACTTTAAAAAAAAAAGAAACTGTTTTGATTATTTAATTCAAATTATATAAGCAGTTCCTGCTTGCTGCAAATTTCCATCATGACAGATGATGAGCCAACCTTTTATATATTGCATTTTATTCAAATTTTATTCAAATTGATGGGTAAATAATTTATCTTCCCTGTAGTTGGTGGAGGAGATACCACCGACAGTGGTGGAAGATGAGGTAATTTAAAGGAGTCTGACATTTTGGAAAATTCACTTTCTTGCCAAGACTAGACGTAAACCACTCTCATATCTGTCAAATCTAAACAACGAACCAGCTGCCTGTCAGCTTAGCCAGAGTCAGATGTGTACGTCTTCTGAATCAGAGGCCAGTTTTACACACAATGGTAGGCTACTTAACACTGGCTAAATCCTTACAGCTAGAGCAGGACTTCTCAAAGGTTTAGGGGCTTGAGACCCCTCACAGGGGAGAAACTTCTGTGCATTAGTTAGTGTATTTGGCTTTATAAAGGAATTGTTGGTGGTGTAAATGCAGGACATGGAGGAAAACCTTTCCCTTTAGGTCAGCCTGCCACAGCGACAGGGGCCTCCGCCGTGCACCGATGCAATTTCCTTGGCCGATCAGCGATTTTTTTAAAGTCTGACCATAATGAGTCAGGTACTTTAAGTGCCCCTATTTTGAAAGATTACAGTGAAAGCAAGGTTGGTCAGCTTATACTGACCTGTTGATATTAATGTACTCTGTCCTCCTCGCGATGTGTTTCTTAATCCAATTGTAAGACATTTGGAAGTGAGAATAAAAACTTTCTAAGCCCCCTTCAGTCCATTATATGTTATGTGCTGGCTTTGTTCAGGGACTTCTGGGGCCCGTACATAACTGGCAGCATACTTTTATTCAGCGGGCTCTTGGCTGGCTCTGCACTCCCGCTAGCTTTAGCCGCTCTGCCAATGTTAGCTTTTTGACTAATTTTGATGTGTGTGATAAACTTTGTTATACCGAACGTTTCCGAGGTTTTTCTACCACAGCTTATTTTGTCCTTACTGGTGTTACAAATTGCTAGCTTTGTGTTTTTTTTATTAATAGTGAAAGATTTCCGTACTGCTGAGATGTTTGTAGCTGGGTGTGCATGTACAGCACATGCCTGTAACGGTTAAAGAATAGGTGTGAGGTTAGTCAATGAGGCTGCTCAGCCGATCACAGATCACATCAAACTAGGCCTTTCGGCGCTGATCGATCGGAGCACCTCAACAATTAGTGCATGTCCCATTATCCCTAAAGGAGGCAGAAGGAATAACTGAATAACGGACACGGAGAAGATGGGAGAAGCCATCGCTAGCTGCTAAACTTATCAAGGTTCTAAAGAACAAGTGAACTATAAAGACTTTTGCTAAACTAAAGTTAACTAGTGGTCCTGGATGCCTTAATCTCTGTGATGTGCGAGGGTAGTGAAGGCTACCATGTGTCATCAGAACGCACTGAAGAGATATTGTAGCACAAAAATAGGAAGGTGTTAGAACACCCAGGGACCTCACTGAGCTGTTTTGGTGTCAAAAAGTGAACCAATACCAAAACGCATCATGACTACAGTTACAAGATGCGTTTGAAGTTTGATTAAAAAAATAACAACCAATTAAAATACAGGGGGAATTTCATGGACCAAGCAGATTCCAGCCCTAGCCCCGCCCTTAAATCCTCCCATGAGCATAGCTTAGCATTAATACATAAATAAGGAGGATGAGGAGTGCCGGTGTAAAATCTGCCTCTATAGCTCACTTATTAAAATACCACATGCAATAAAACCACCACATTTTAATGTAACTTTTCATTTTAAATAGAGCATAATTAAATATATGGGAGAATAGGCTAGCTGTTCATACCTTTATGCTAAGCTAACTGTCTCCTGCATCATATTTAACAGGTTTAACATGGTATCAATAATTCTAATGTCTTGGCCAGAAAACTTGTTTCCTAATGTGTCAAACTATTCCCTCTAAAGGACGACACAGTCTTCTTCGGTGGAGCGACGGCTAATTTCAAACTTTATTTTTCTTTTTTAACTGACAGTCTTTACTTCTATGCATGACAGTCCGGGTTTCTCTCTTGCAGGGACAAGTTCTTATCCCATCTTGGCCTCTTTTTCAGCTCTAATTCTAGGTTTGCCTTCTTTTTTCCCTCCTCTTCCACTTCACAGGTGGCAGGTCCTGTAACGATCTAGTGTTCATTTCAGAATTGCTCACGATATCTATTTTTCATCCTCTCTTTTGACTAAAAGAAGGTGGATCCCACAAAAACCAGAACCTTGGAGGCCGTTCCAAAGCCAGAGCCGCCGCCGCCAGTTCAGGAACAGAAGAAAGCGCCATCAAAACCAGCTTTTCTGTCTTTCTTCAAGCCTAAAGTAAGGATTTCATGACTTCATTTAGGCATGTATGGATGGATTTTGAAAGAATCTGAAAAAATATCTGGGTATGAATGGTTGTGAAATAAATAAGAGAAAGTAACTTCAGGCCTTAAGTGGAACTCTGCTCCTCAGGAGAACAACTGGGGTAGGAAATGCAGAAAAATAACATCTTCTTCTTTTCTATTTTGTCCATTCTGTATTATAGTTGACAATTATAAAACACATCAGTGCCTCGATAGTCATTCCTCATAAAGTCGTGTCGCCAAAACCTAAAGTCTTAATGTCAAATTGGAGAGTCCATCTGCAGCAGGATCTGTATCGTTTTAGACAGTTGATCCAGGACCGGGGTTTTTCATTGTGCTCCCCTCTCAGGCTGCTGATGCCAACAAGGCCCCGGCTGCAGCAGAGGCAGCTCCAGCGAGTAAAGCCAAGGAGGAACCCAAAGCTGCAGCCAAGCCTTCAGAGGGCGTCGTAGAAAATAAACCAGCCTCTGCACCCTCTCAAGCTGGAGACGATGCAGCCAACGTGCCCAAGAAACTGGAGAAGAGAAACTCCCTCAACCTGTTGTTTAAAATCCGGGTAATATTTCTGTTCATTTGACAGTATAGTGTAGCTTCATGTCCAGCAGGTGGCAGCAGACGCTCATTCAGGTGTGGGCCCTATTTCACACTACCCTGCTAATCACATCCTGCAGATTGTTTTTCACGGCCTGATTTAAGTTAAAATGAACATCAGGTGAATTAAAAGATACATTTTAAATGCAGTTTTGAAAGATTTGAAGATTAATTCCAATTAGTTAGTTAAGAAGATATTGAGAAGGAAATTTTCCCTCACAGTCAAGCTTCCAGAGCAGCCACTCCCACACTAAGTTAGTAATCCATCTGAACAACCTGTTTGTATTGGAACAAAATCAAGTGACCTCTTAAGTCTGTATCTTGGCTGTTTGATACTAAATGATAAAAGGCTTTTAGATAAAATTGTATAATGGCTAACCCAATATGAGCATGAAGAAATAACAGATATAAAATATTATTATATCCCCGGAAGGTTGGGATAATATGCGTCCACATATCCCCCATGTTAACGCAATAACCCCTAAAGCTTTCAAGCTTAGCTTTACCAACTTTATGAAGGTTGATAAAGCTTGACTATGATGGTCTTATCTTATCCAAAGTCTTCAAAGACTTCAGTATGTTTAAAACAGTGCTGCAAGGCTCCTGATGAGAGTTCATAAACACGAACACATCACCCCTGTTCTTCATTCCCTTCATTGGCTTCCCATCTCCACCAGGATTGATTATAAGATCTCTCTCCTCACTCACCAGTGCATCCATGGTAACGCACCCCCCTACCTGAAAGAACTACCCACCCCACTGACCTCAACACGATCCCTCCGTTCTACCCACTCATACCGCCTCCTCCTTCCCCGGACTAAGCTCAGGCCTTCTGTTCTGCTGCCCCCCATCTGTGGAATGCCCTCCCTGACCATCTCAGTGCTCCAAAGATGACTGACACATTTAAAAAGGGACTTAAAACTTTCCTTTTTAGCAGAACCTATAACTTTAATTAACATTGCTGCTTTTTGGTCAGGCTTTTATATAGTTATTATTTTATTTTTTATTGATGCTTTTATCTGCTTTTGCTTTGTAGCACTTTGAGATTTGATCCAAATGTAAAGTGCATTATAAATTAAATGTATTATTATTATTATTATTATAGATTAAAATTCTCATTGGCATTAAATAGAGTCACCAACTCCATATGAAAGCTGTCAAGTCAGAAATAGTGACTCTAAATGTGCTCAACCAAACAGTTGAGCAGGACATTAAAGGGTTAAGTAAGGTTTTGAAGGCAGAAGTTTTACGTGACTAGTGTTTTTTACAGTGGGCGGTGTGTTACTTTATTAAAAAAAAGGTGTAACAGGAAACTTTGTCCACCACTGATTACAGTACACCACAACTGAGTTTGTGACGTGTAACAAAAAAAGGAACACACACGGAAAAGTATTGTTATATGCAAACTCTTAAATAAGAAAAAAAAACATGTACCTAAATAAATCTAATTAATACAGTCAAAAGAAGTAGCTTTATAAACTGTGACACCTTTCAGTCAGGGGGATATATTTGGCAGCAAGTGAAAGTTCTGAAGTCTGATGTGTAAGAATCAGGAAAGATGTCCAATCATAAGGATCTGAGTGACTTTGACAAAGGACAAATTGTGAAAGTCATATTACAGGGTTAGAGTATCTCCAGAACTAAAGGTCCTGTAGGGGGTTTCTGGTCTGCAGTGGTCAGTACCTAATAACCATTCAACCCCGCTACCGTCACATCAAATGCTTGTGGGGGGCTGACGGCTGGCAAGTGTTGTTGGATCCCGTAGAAAAAAATCAAGTCGCACAAATTGTTGAAAATTCTTGCTGGTTCTGATAGAGGGGTGTCAGAACACACAATAGAAATCCCAGAGCTTCACAATATTAGGCAAGTGGTTTTAATGTTTTGGCTGATTTGTGTGAATCTCCCAAAAACTAAAGTTAAGTAGACACATTCAGTATGGATGACATCGTACTAAACATTCATTTTTATTTTTTTCTTGATCTTTCAGGGCCAGAGGCGTGGATCTTCAGAGGCCGGTGTCCAGACGGAACCAGTCGCCGCTCCGGCAGCCGAGAAGGCCAAATGAAACGGAAACCCGCCTTCTGACGTTCCCCCTGTACAGAAACACCCTCTCCTCTATGTGCTCTCACTCAATCTTCATCGCTCTCATCTCCTCTTCAAACCCCCCCGTCAAACGACTTTAACCCCACGTTTTGTTTTTGTTACTGTTTACAAGTAACTGTATTTAAGGAAAGTGACTGGAGGATAGAGGCAAGTGAACAGATGTGAGGAAGATGAGCAGGGTGCAGGTAGTGAAATGGCAAGTTGGTGGCGAGTTTTGCACGGCGAGTGTGAAAACCTTTCTACAGACTTTTGATGTGGAACCTGACATACTGGGCTTATGCAATAGACAGCGCTGTGTGTCGCTTTTAGCTATTAATATCTTTCAAAATTTATATTTTTACACTTCATATAGAAGGACTTGATCAATTGTGGCGACGTAGAGGTTAATATGGTATATATATTTTGAAATTAACAGCTTCTAACTGAGCTCACATATATAACAAACTGCCCTTGTCTTTTTTTTTTTTACCTTATCTAAGCTAAAACACATAAAGATAAAGTACGTATCCTAACAGTCGTGCATTGGGTCATACGGGAAAATCACAATCTACTCTTCTTTAGGGGCTGAGTGTAAGCGCTACAAAAATGCATCCAGAGGCCAAAATATTTCGTTGTGCAAATGTGTCGCCGTGGTCCGTTCCACATTAGTCATAAATCACCATGGATAAGCGGTTGCAGCACCATGTGTGATTTCAATGGAAGTCTTGCCCTGCAGGATTATTATTGACACCCTTTAAAAGAAATGATTAAAATCAGATGCAAAAAAAGTTTTTGTTCAGTCTATAACCACGAACTTTAATTCAAATTACAAAATCAAAACAACATTCTGTGTGGCTTCCTTTTTCTCTATGCCGCCCCCAATTTAGATGTCTGTTGCCAAGAAGCTGTACTTTGATCTCATATGAACTTTGACCTTCATCCACTGAGAGTTCCAGTGCTGTTTGTCTAATTGTTGGAGCTTTAGCTTTAGTGTGGATGACAGCAGAGGCTTTTTTCTTGCTACCCTCCTATAAAGCTTGTGTGGTGACGGCGCCATCTGGTGGTGGTTAGAGAGACTTTCTGCCTCCTGGATTCAACTGACCCCTGACCTCTTCTCTAGCTGTAATCATTGGAGAGTATTTTGTCAGTCGAAGTATCCTCCTTACAGTTAATGGGGTCAGTTTGTAGACACATCATCTTCCAGACGAATTTTTAACATCTACAGTCAGACATTTTTTTTTTGTCTCTGGCAATGGAGATGCAATTGCATCTCTATAACTTTTCTTTGCACATTATTCAAATACCTCAAAGAGAATTAAGACTGTGTCCTCTCATATTTATACCCCAGTGGAAAAAAGGAGGTCATTGTTCACCAACTCAGAGTTCCAGCTCAAAGAGGTAAAACCTAAATATATAAAATAGGACAGGAGGTTTTCTTCAGTTACCTTTAAATTGCAGGATTTTCTAGGGATGCCAATAATTGTGGCACACATTAATCTTTTTTTTTCTACTTGAATAAAAGGAGTTTTTTGAATAGTTTGAGTGAAAGATCGTGGGTTTAGACAATAAAGACAATTCAGGCATCTCTTTTTTTTTTACTCTACCAAAGTGTGGCAATAATTCCGGAGGTGGTTTGTGTTTGATGCAGATGTGTCGTGTGTGTGTAATGCTTTGCTTGCCTCTGTGTGCATGTGTGCATGTATGTGTGTGTGTGTACGCACATGCGTGTATGTGTAGCTTCAGTGATCTTGGAGACAATAAAACGGTTCACCTTTGTTTGTTCTTCATCATTGTGAACAGAGAAACGTCGCACTGAATAACTGGTTTGCAACAAGGGCAAAAATATTTGCCTGAGCGAGTGTGGCTAAATGTAAACGTTAGATTTCTATTACATCAGAGGACAGGAGGTGATGGGCCTCAGAACCGGGATTATTTTATAGATCTGGATAATATTGGGCACAACAAGAAAACATTATTTCTTTGTTTATTATATTTCTTTGGTTTATCTATATTTCTTTCAATTGTTATCTTAGACTGTCTAAATGTGTCTTAAATTTACAACTTGTTTGGTCAAACCTCAGCCAAACATCAGCAAGAACCACTAAACTTTAATCTGGCCATTACCTGGGGAACGTCCAGGGTTGATCGACTGTGGAGGGTGTGTGGAGATTATCACATCAGGTTTCTGGGGCCACACCCCCCAAAACCAAACCAAATACAGGTGAAGAGAGAACAGCGGTCCTCTTAAAGAGTCAAAGTCATGAGCCAGCCATGACCACAAAGTGTCCTCACTTTGACGTGAAATTTAAAAAAAAAACACATTTAGAAGGTAAACATCAAAGGATCCTACCTAATATAAAATAATACTAGCTAGAAAAAGAACTCAGAAAGTGCAAACCTCCGGAAGTCACAACAGTATCTTAAGTTTAGGCAAGACTCATGCAGATTCCTCCATTAATGTCTGAGTTATTTCCAGCCCTTAAATATCCCAAAAACCACAACAAACTCTCTGAGTATCTCTCAAATACTCTGTAGCTGGTCGTTTCCTGCGCGTTCCACTTAAACGTCTCTGTTCAGCCCACTGAGCTCCTTTTCTCCACCCCCAATGAAACTTGGGGGTGGAGAAAAGGAGCAAAGACTCATAGGCAGTAGTAGATTAAATGTGATGTCACTTCTCCACATGGCTTATTATTTTTATTTTATTCTATTTAAAATTTCGCAAAACGATGTCACCAAAATCTAATCATCCCTAAGAAATGCCAAAATATTATCAGCCGGGTGAAGCTTCTTGCAAACCCGTCTTGTAATTTTTCTGGAGTGAAAACATGACCTCTTCGTTGGGGATATGGATAACGACACACGCCGCATCAATGTAAAAAGGATATCAAATGTATTATTATTATTATTATTATCCCACCCAACCGGACTTTGGGTGAGAGTCGGGATCTACTCAGATTAAGATGGCAGTTTATCACTGAGCAGAAACAAACCATTTACAGTAATGACTAAACACAAGTCGACACAGGGAGATCATGGAAACTACAACAGCTACAGGCGGTTTTCAACCCGCAGCCTTCACGCTGGGAAGTTCACAATTGTGAATGCTTTTGATTTTGCCTAAAGCTACTGTTGACACACTTACTCAGCAGGATCCCTGCAGAAGGATCCCTGCAGCAGGATCCCTGCAGCAGGATCCCTGCAGCAGGATCCCTGCAGAAGGATCCCTGCAGAAGGATCCCTGCAGCATGATCCCTGCAGCAGGATCCCTGCAGAAGGATCCCTGCAGCAGGATCCCTGCAGCAGGATCCCTCCATGAGGATCCCTGCAGGAGGATCCCCGTCCCAGCTGCTGACAGAAACAGGCGTCTTTATTGAACTTGTTTGAACAGTTTTACAGGTTTTACTGTTAATGGACTATTTTTCTTGTCTTTGCTGCAGATGATAAAGTCCGTTTAAACGCTGCGCTGAAGTAGCTGCTGTGGATCAGAGGCATACCTGAGACATGAGAGAGCAGGGTGGGGTTTTAACAGTCAATTGCCTCAGTGGTGAAATCAGTTGGAACTGTTCTCACACACATCTGCTGCTTATCTCAGCAGGTAAGGGAGCAACAGCTTTCAATTTGCATTACGGCGAGCAGAGAGAGAAACACGCTCAGGGTTGTCCATTACTTCGCCGCACCTAAACCAACAGTGACGGGAAAGTTTGAGGATCATTATAGGACCACTCGCCCTAACCCTCACCAAAGTTTGAAATCCCTTCTGCATGATTGTTTTATCCCTACAAAGTCGAGGATATCATGGAATCTTCATTTCACTTCAGATTTTACAGCCACATAGAGGTTAGTGCAAGGACAAGGAAGAACTGGAGTTGTTTTGGGAAAGTCAGCTGTGTATTTCTGACGCCAGGGGGAGTCAGAAATATATATATCTATTTATATATCTATATATAGCTATAAGCAAAAAAAAGTAATTAGCGAACAAAATCATCAACAAATAAACAAATAACATATATATGTCTATATATATATATAATGTATAGACATATATATACTTTATATATATATAATGTATATATATATATATAATGTATAGACATATATATACTTTATATATATATAATGTATATATATATATATAATGTATATATATATATATATATATATACACATACATATATATACAATAAGTATATATATAAATACTTATATATACTTTATATATATTAATATCCATATAAAAACATACATATATACATATATATATTTTCATATATACACACACACTAAAATACTGGTCCATAATTCAAATTAAAGTTGTTGTTTTTTTATAGTGTAACCGTTGCTTTGAAACTGAAAGCTCAAATATAAACCACTGGTGTCCAAGATGCCCGTCTCAAACAAACCAAACAAAAACACAAACAGCAACATGATCAGATATTCAAGCTACCCAAAAACACCAGATGTTTTACAGTTTTAGTTTTCTCAACCGTTGGTCTGATTTAGTTCAGATTCTGTACAGAATATGTACCGACTGGAGTGGATCCATCTTGTATAAAACATTGTTTCCCCTCAATGGCGAGTGGTACTCTTATAGTTCCTATTTTACTCCCTAGGGGGAGTTTTTTTTTTTGTGTGGAAAAGAAACCGACATAACTACCTGACTGTTTGTCCGATTTAGTCCAAATTTGGTGCATATGAATGAACTGGAGCTCTTCTTCTTCTTTTAAATATTGTGAACAAGGTTACTGAAGTTAGTTTCTCTATGCTTGTTGCGAGTATTTCAGATACTGGTATTAAAGTATAGCGTGATTCACTTTTTTTCCCTCCTCCATCAGTCACCAATCATTTTAATGCGCGTAATGTGAAAGAAACAACCAGTGGGCGTGTCCCACCTTGTTATTACGGGTGCTCTGAAAGATCGAACACCTTCCTCCTAGCATCCGTATCCCTGACAGACAGACAGGCAGGTGACAGCTACCTGGAAGACACCATCACGACAAAACAGGAAGCTGACCGCGGCACGTGCCGTCACTCATAACTACGGCTGACAGGGAGATGACAGCCAATACTAATCTCTACAGTCGTCACAGACACCTTAGAGATAAAAGATGTAAAACAAGATTTAAGGGATTGATTAGTTGAGGTAAAGGAAGCCCCTCAAGTCTTCTTTTAGCTTTTATGATGTCATTTCCGTGACGGATGGCGGAGCGCGGAGTCTGCGGGAGGATGTGTTTTCGATAGTAATGTCTGAGACCGACCATTCGTCCGCCGTTAAGTGATGAGTTGCGGCCCCCGGGGGCATAACTCAACACTGCTCCTTTGTTATCAACGAGACACACTCATCTTGCATTACCCTCCATAATGACCGTGATCAGTTTAAATTGGACATCAAAGTAATTGCCGCCGCAACGTAGGAGAAAAAGTGAGTTGGTGCCCGCGCTGTATGAGACATGTGACCCGTCGGCGCCCGCCCCCCCCACCCCGCCTTCCCGAGGTCTGCTCCAAATTGAGATGCTGATTTTTTTTTTTCCCCCTGGTATGAGTGAAGAGTAGCTCGTGTTCATGGATAAACATTCAATCACGACAAATACTATTAACGTTATCGTAAAAAGACCGATCCCTGCCTCTCTATCACTGCAGCTGGAGGAAAGTCTCTCAGATATTTATGCATCGGGGCGTCCCGGCAGAGAAACCGGGCCGCTAAAGATAACAGCTGCCTGCTCAGACATGCAGGCCGTCAGGATCCAGAGGATTTCTTCTGTACGCTTGTGAAAGTCGGGAGGGATGGTCAATCACTTCTGCTGCACGAGAACTAAAGATCTCTCAGGTGCAAACACGCCGCCGTTAGAACGTAAAGGACCGGGCCTCTCAGCTTCATATCTGGTCCTTCCACCTTCAGCAGCAACTTATGGACCAAACCCTTCTGATAGCTGGAGGTCAGCCTCCAGCTATCAGAGGATGTTTGTTTTTGGATTGTTTTTGTGAAATGTCCGTTGTAAACATCGGACACTAGCGGCAGCTTTATCTCTAAAGTCCAAATGTGGTGCCTACGAATCGACTCAAGGAGACCTATCTTTTTTTTTCTTCTTTTTTTTTCATGAAATTTTTTTGCAAGGACATAACTCCAGATCTAATTTGGGAAGTTCAATCAGGGGGACATTTCTGGGATAGACCCCTGCCGTCTTGGACGACAGCATGGCCCTAGTTTGAACGTCTATAAGTGTTTCTCATGATATTATCCAGATATTTAGAAAGTCCTTGTCTCGCATGTTGATGGTTTTTAGCTCCTCGTGATGGGTCACCACAGCCAATGGGTTCAGTCACATTGTTGAACTAGTAAAGGTTTGGACCGAACACTCGCCGCGACTCAACCCTCTTTGTTTATCTGGGCTTGGCGGCCGGCAACAAAAGGAAACGTTGATTGTGTACTCTCAGGTTACAGCCGTATCTAACTCGGCCCAAGATCCTGCCCTGAGCAGACTTCAATCATAATCTGCTGAAATAGATATCTTTACAGCAATCCCGAAGGGGGAGGGGCTTGTTGGGTTTGTTGGCGGTGGCGAGTAGAATGTCATTCATGGAATGCATTCCTCTGCCAAACCAGATCTGGATCTGTACCAAATTTTTTTTTTTTTTATAAATCATCCCACCATCGAATTGTAGGAAACTAATTACTTCAGCTACAAAGTGGTTGTTGTGATGTTTTCCAAGCCTTACGTTTACTACCCAGTGTCAAATAAAGATCTTCACTACAGAACAGAAACACCTGATCCAGATAATCCCTTTTAATGTCCCGCTCAACTGTTTTTGGTTGAGCAGTCACTATTTTGAGTCACAATTTCTTGTAAACATGTTTATAATATAACCCAATGGCAGCTTGTATATGCTTAAAAGAGAAAGGGGCCAAAGATGGAGCCCTGTGGGACACCACAAGATAAATGGTACACTGAAGAGGAGGCATTAAACGTGGTTAGTGAGAAAGACGGATGTTTTTGGGCATATTAAAGGTTGCGTGGACCTAAAAACAATTATTCAAAGTTTTCTAATCACATGTTTTTCCAAAGTTTTGAGCTAAACTCAATAAAATTGACAATTTTTCACAAAAAAAAAAATTCACCCTGAAATAATTTTAAATGTCTGTTTCTTTTCCTAAATCGCAAAATCACTTGACCAAATGATTTATCATTTTATGGTGAATTTAAAGTGTTTAAGATAATAAATTAATAAATGTCTCAAAATAAACACTCTATGCATTATTTCCTGAAAAATTTGAGAAAATCTTATTTGCATGGTTGAAGCAATTTATCCAAAAAAAAATCTGCGCCTCAACCTGGACTGAAATGAAATGGGGTCATCCCAGATTAAGACCCCAGCCCCCCCTCTGTAAATGTCTCAAGAAAATCAGCCTGTTAGTTTTTGCAGACTCCTGCAAAGAAACGAGCCAATGAGGAAACACATAACCTTCAGAGCTGAAGCTGATTCATGAAAGTGAAAACGAATTCAATGCTGCACAGAGACGGTAAACAGCACATGATCCGATGGGCCGCCGTGTTGCGGCGGTTCATCCCAGGACAATGCATGCGAGTGAGTGAATGCGCTGAGCTCAGAGGGGGAGCAAGGAGGGAGCGGTGGGCAGGGAGGCCCGACAGGAGGCCTGCTGTCAGCGCTAATGTGCATCAGGGCTCGGTGGAAGCAGGTCCGATCTGTGGGGAAACAGCGAGAAGAGACTCTTCACCGCCGGGAAGAATAACAGTAATCACTGATTCTGACCTGATGAAGAATCGTTGAGTTCTGATCCAGATTCTAACAGATGCTGTGGGCCGGGTTTGAACCAGGATAATGTTTCAATGCAGGCCTTTTGATGCTGCAGGTGCTCATGGGTAATCCTGCCGGAGAGACAAAAGACCATGAAGTCTTATCACTGTAATTCTATAATGTTCTTATACTTTTTTGGACCTCAGTCGCGTTTAGAGAATGACTTTGATGTTTAAATGACATTTTAAGCTGGAGGTGAAGGATAAAAGTGTTCAGATTCATTTTGAGTCCTTCTTCCTGGAATGTTGGTTTCATCTTATCACATAAATGCTTGTAAACATCAGATAGAAATCAACCGCCTGTAATTAAACTGAAGCAGAGGAGGCAAAAACAGAAATGTATTATTTAAGTCTGGTTATAATGAAGTTGTGTTTTGTTGTTTTGTTGTTGTTTGTTTGTGGGGATTTTCTTCTTTTTATAAAAAAAAACAGTTTAGCATTTATAGCCTGCTAATTCATCAAAACATTTTAATGTCAGTCAATAGTATTTACTTTATTTTATCAATTTTATTCCTATGGGACATTCCTATTTTATTGTAATTCATTAAGAATATTTGATCTATTAGTATTATTTATATTGTTCTAATTCCTATTATTTGGATTTATATTGTTATAATTTCTGTTAATATATTTATTCTTCTCAATGTTAACTGTGAGTGATTAGAATTCACTGTACTTTTTTTTAATTATATGTTTAATGTATATTTATCAATGACACTTAATTTATTTAACGTCATTAGCATTATGTTATTTTTATATTATTGTTATTTTTCTATTATTTTTCTTTTAAAATTGTACCTATTGACACTATTTTATTTTGTTTTTAAAGTGTTCATAATGTCATGGTTTAATCATTTAGGTGCATTTATCACAACACACGTAAATTTGTCATTATTTCTGATGAACTCTATTATTTCAATTATTATCTCCTTTGTGTAATATCTATCTCTTTTTCACCTTTTATCCCTTAAAACACCTCCACCTGTGTGAGCTTTGTGAAAAATGTTGTGTAAATAATATTTTTAACTGTCAATTTAAAGGTAAACACCACTGTAAATCTATAATTTACACTATTAAATAGGGTTTTTTTCCACATTTTTGTAACTGTACTTTTTACAGTGTGGTGATAAAATCAAGGAGGAATGGAAACATGCAAATCTCTCTGAACTTGGAATCTACCAGAATGAAATGTAGGATGATTATTTGTGAAATAAGACATCGAAACATTATTTAACCTTTCATCTATCCAACAACGTTTCATACCTTAAGAATCCCTTCTTAACTAATTCATATTTTCCAGAGATCTGGAAAATCTCTGGATCTCTGTTGTTGACTTGTGTGTGGATTGAGTTTTATTCTTCCGTATGTTCTTATTACTGGCATGAATCACAGTCTCCTACTTGCTTCGGCGGTGGAGTTCATGAGAGGCTCACTCAGATTAGACGATGGAGGCCCAGCAGGAGAACAAAGAGGCTCCGGGTTTTTTTCTCCGTTTGTCCTCAGGAGGGAGGCAGAAATATTTGCGCGGAGTAATTTTGCCGACTGATAAAAGTTTCTGCGACGATCGACAACGCGGCAGCTGCCCTCGACCAACAAACGCGGGCTGACGTGAGCCGAGGAAGGAGATTATATATTATCAGTGTCTCTCAGGAGCGACAGCAGGATTACGAAAGACGTCAGGCTGTGAATGCGGAGGAGAACAAAGCAGTCAGCTGCTGCTGACACGTCTGGGCCGAGAGAAGCCACCGCATTCTTCCCCATTCACTCCTTCACTTCCTGCCCGGGCGTCTGACTGCTCCATATATAAAACCATCCACTATATCCATTTTCTGAGATGCTACCTTTGATTAGAGGTTACTCGCGGTGAAAGGAAACTCTGAGTGTTTTTGCAGGATTTGACCAGGATAAAATCATTAGGATGGAGTCAAACAGTAGAACAAAGCTAATTCAATCAAATCGGAGTCAACAAACCGCGTGTGGCTTTCACTACCTCAGCGGAGCGCTCAGACCCTGCCATAAAAGAAACTAGAGATCTTGAGTCATCGTGTTGACATGAAGGATCTTCGGTCTACTACTGGATGATGTGGCCAACTTTTCCAAGAATCCCGTTTCCTCCAGATGCGGACGGACTTCAGAGTCCAATCCTGGAGATCTGGCTCTCCTGTGTAATTAGTCTGACCTCAGATCTGTGTGCTCACATCGGTAGTACAACTTCTTCTACTAGACAGGAAGTTACCACAGTGCTGCTACAAGGTTTTTTTCTACTTCTATTATAGCTATGTCAATACTTCTACTACTGTTATAGTGGTATCTCTACTACTGCTAGATGCATTGAGGGTGTATACACTGACACAGTCCAGGTTCATACTGTGAAACAGTCCAGGGTCATACAGTGAAACAGTCCAGGTTCATACAGTTAAATAGTCCAGGTTCATACAGTGAAACAGTCCAGGTTCATACAATGAAATAGTCCAAGTTCATACAGTGAAACAGTCCAGGTTCATACAATGAAACAGTCCAGGTTCATACAATGAAACAGTCCAGGTTCATACAATGAAACAGTCCAGGTTCATACAATGAAATAGTCCAGGTTCATACAGTGAAACAGTCCAGGTTCATACAATGAAACAGTCCAGGTTCATACAATGAAAAAGTCCAGGTTCATACAATGAAACAGTCCAGGTTCATACAATGAAATAGTCCAGGTTCATACAGTGAAACAGTCAAGGTTCATACAATGAAACAGTCCAGGTTCATACAATGAAATAGTCCAGGTTCATACAGTGAAACAGTCCAGGTTCATACAATGAAACAGTCCAGGTTCATACAGACAAACAGTCTAGTAAACATGAAATGTTGTGTTCTCACATTTATTCCAATGAGTCTGTTTCTATCAATACTTATATATACTTATACTATATATATATATATATATATATATATATATATATATATATATATATATATATATATATATACTTATTTACTTTACTAGTTAACTAAACTAGGGCTCGCGGTGTGACTTCAGTTATCAAGGACGTATCATCCTCCTGATCCACCATCATCATCGTCGATGATCTTCTTTCTCTGAGCCTTTGTGGTCCCAGAACAATGAGTTGTTGTTTTTTTTTGGGGGGGGGGTTGATGAGCGGGAGGCCCTCAGTGTGTCACATGTGCTGCTGCTGATTAACATACCAGCCCTGTTTGTGTAACAGGCTCTCAGAGTGGAGAGAGAAACCCCCAAAAATACTGACTAGTCACTTCCACGTAGAAGTGAATAATTCTTGCTACTGTAAAAATAGAAACAGAGGATGTTGGTGCTCACGTGTGGTTTACTTAAACCCACACTGATGAGATTAGATAAGCCTGATCTCCTGTGTGACAGTCTCTTGTTGTCTCCGACGTCATCTACTGATCATTACTGCATTGTCTTCATGAAGTCTGACTGCAAACAAAACCTGCAGATCTTCCTCTCGTCGTCCCATGAGTGACTCTTCATCGCTCGGAGCTGTTGAGTAAGAAGACGGACGTTTGATTTCCAAACGTGGAGTCGTCACACGTCGGGCGGCGGGAGCGATGGATGAGGCAACGCCAAACGGCACAACGCCACTCTGTCGGACGCTGCTGAGGGACAAGTGTTTACGTGTCTCCATAGAGGGTACACTGTAAAAAGAACAGTGTGATGTATGGTACAAATGTGCAGGTGTGGAGTAGTGTAATAGTTTACAAACTCACCTCATGCTCTTTGTAGATTCCTGATATGTAAAGAAACTCAAGTTGCAAAGCAATTGAGTAAAAAGAAACCAGAATTGTAGTTGAAGTACACTGTAAAAATATCTGTGTAATCTCTGGTAAAACTGAGCAGGTGTATAGAAGGATAGTGTTTTATAAATAATCCACATGCTGTTTGCAGAATCCTAATATGTATAAAAAACTAAGGATGCAAAGTAATTTAGTAAAAGTACATCAGAATTCTACTTGCAGTACACTATAAAAAAAAAGTCTCTGAGTGAACTACGGTAAAACTGGCACATCAGTGTGATATTTTACATATTAACCACATGGTGTTTCTTAATCCTAATTTGTAAAGTAACTCCAGTTGGAAAGTAATTGAGTAAACATACGACAGAATTGTACTTGAAGTACACTGTAAAAATATCGGTGTGATTTATGGTTAAACCCCAGCAGGTGTGCAGGAGTACAGTATATTTTTTGACATGCTATTTGTAAAATCCTAGTATGTAGGAAATATAATTACTCAAGGTGTAAAGTTAATGAGTAGAAATATATCTGATCTTTACTTGCAGTACACTGTAAAAAAAACAAAAATAAACACGTGTGATTTATGGTAGAACTCTGACAAATGTGCAGCAGGATTTTTATTTTAAACATTTACCACAGTGTGTTTGTTACAAGTAACTCAAGTTGCTAGATTTTAAAGTCAAAAATACCTGAATTGTACCTACAGTACACTGTAAAAAAAAAATCTTTGTAATTTATGGTAAAACATTTGCAGCTGTGCCATATTATTATAAATCTGTACGTCAATCGCATGTTATTTTTGTATAAATTCTTATATGTTAAGTAATTAAGGTAGCAAGATAAAAGAATAAAAATATCTCATAATTGTACTTGCTGTGCACTGTAAAAATGTTATGTGGTTTATGGTTGAACTCTGGCAGATGTGCAGCAGTATGAAATTTATATTTCTTGTTTCAAATGAACCGTATGGTGTTTGTTAAACCCAAAGTCACTCAAGTTTCAAGATAGTAGAGAAAGAATACCACAGAATTATATTTGTTGTACACTGTAAATGAAAATCTGTTAGCATCAAGTGTACTGTAAAAACAATTATGTGTAATTTACAGTAAAGTACTGGCAGCTGTTGTTTCCAAACAAGTGTAAATGTGTAAATAAAAACATTATGTATTCCCCCCCCCCCCCCCCACCTTTCCCTTTTGAGACTTTTGAAGCGCTGGCGTTTTTTTTACAGTGTTCTTGAAAGAATACATCTGGTTCCGTTCCGACCCGATCTACCTGTACGCAGGTGAGCTCACGACCGAACACTGCGTGGACGCTCTCCCTGTTTCCAAATGAAGCAGTGAAACAACAGTCACATGAAGAAGACACAGAAAGTCTGGCTTAAACTTAAACGGTCGTCAGTGAGCCGCTAAATAAGATAATATCAAAGAAACACGTCGGCTGTTTACTTTAACCTGATTAGATTAACTTTGTCTGTCTAAGGAATGTTTTCTTCACTCATGATAATGAATTCTACCTTCTAATCTTGATGTAATATTCTTTTTTTTTTTGTATGCTTTATTTATATTTGCCTCACGGAACTTTTTATCCGTAAATTCTGCATTTTAATTTCACATTTTACTACTTTTTTTTTTTTAATTTTACAGTGTAAGAGTGAGCTCTAATGAATATCTCCACTGATTGTGTGATGTGTGGCCTCAGGCTAGCACCTTTGAGGGTGGAGGAGGGGCCGTTATTCAACTCCTGTTATAATGAGCCACTGGGTGACGACCGGAGGTGAAGGTCCTGAAGTTAAGCAAAGAAAATCCAGTGTTTGACTTTTTGTAGGATATCTGATATTTGAATGATCACTTTACTTATTATTATAACATTGGAAAAGCCCCTACTTCTCTCTCTCCCTCTCTCTCTCTCTCTCCCTCTCTCTCTCCCTCTCTCTATCTCTGTGCTGTAATGGGAGGAAGCTGAAATGTTGCCATGACTCAACCAACCTGCTTCTGCAAAAAAAGTAAAAGCCTCCCTTCGCGCTGCTGCGAGGAGCTGGAGGCTCCCCCTCCCCCATCCCCACATGGTGGCTGATGCATGACATGGGAGCGTGAAAGAAGGGTGACACTTTGGAGTAGTTTCAGGGCAGCATTACATCGCAGACGGTGTGTGTTGTCGTCAAGTAGAGCTCTATCACAGCTCCTAAGTTCACTCTATACACTGTAAAAATCCCAGGAGAGAAAAATCTTTCAAATCAAAAGGGAATTTTCTGAAAGACTTTGTCAAGCAAATTTTTTTGCAATGAAAAGCACCTTCCACTAAAATCTCTTACTCTCTCAGATATATACTATACTTTGCAGAATATTCCACTAGTGGCAGAAAGATTGTCGTCCTTATTTTTAGAGTGAAGCCGGTCGCACAACTTCTCGATTGAAGAATCTTGTGAAATAACCTCATTTCAACGGATCGTCGCTGAGAGCTGCTGCTTCACACTTCACACAGAAGTTATATCACAATACATAAACGTAGTCGGCTCATCGGAACCAGGACATGGTCCAGCACAAGGGGGTCAGCTGATCGGCACAGGACTGAAGGGTTCACCTGCACCTCAGGGACAAAGGACACTCTTTTGAGGACAGATGAGAGGATAGATGGTTTGAGAGAGGAGTTAAGGAAGCCATCTATGTCAAAGTGGGGCGGCCCTCTCTCAAACAGGGGTGGAGGTACCATCCCGAACACGATGTAGCATTTACACCCCCATCGACGAAGGTTTTTGCAACCGTCCTCACCTTGAATCTCATTAGTCAATCGTCTCACAGATGCCCCAGCAGACAATCAAGACCACTCTGTGCCTGACGACTGCTGACGACTCAGGTCCGCCCACGCTCACGCACGGCCAACCGCCATCAACTCCCTCTCTACCAAACATAAACTGGAGGTAGAACGTCCCTGACCCCCCGCCGGGGAGGCCTCCTGGAATGAAGGTGAAATGTCTTCAATTCAAGTGGCTTTAGATCTAACCAACATGGATTACCATGTGACGAAGGAGAATCCACACAGACCTAATCACGTTATCCTCCGTAGAATAATAATGAAGCTGCCGAGAGGGGAAATTTAGCTCGGCTCATATTCAATAAAGCTGTTTAAAGTGTTGTGACAGAAGGACCGTAAGCCTCACACCTGGATACAATCTCCAACGATTCATTTTAAAGTTGGCCTGATGGTCAAACAGAAGCAACTGACCTGTATGAACCTGCACCGTTTCACTGTGTGAACCTGCACCGTTTCACTGTGTGAACCTGCACCGTTTCACTGTATGAACCTGCACCGTTTCATTGTGTGAACCTGCACCGTTTCACTGTATGAACCTGCACCGTTTCACTGTATGAACCTGCACCGTTTCATTGTGTGAACCTGCACCGTTTCACTGTATGAACCTGCACCGTTTCACTGTATGAACCTGCACCGTTTCATTGTGTGAACCTGCACCGTTTCACTGTATGAACCTGCACCGTTTCACTGTATGAACCTGCACCGTTTCACTGTATGAACCTGCACCATTTCACTGTATGAACCTGCACCGTTTCATTGTGTGAACCTGCACCGTTTCACTGTATGAACCTGCACCGTTTCACTGTATGAACCTGCACCATTTCACTGTATGAACCTGCACCGTTTCATTGTGTGAACCTGCACTGTTTTACTGTATGAACCTGCACCGTTTCACTGTATGAACCTGAACCGTTTCACTGTGTGAACCTGCACTGTTTCACTGTATGAACCTGCACCGTTTCACTGTATGAACCTGCACCGTTTTACTGTATGAACCTGCACCGTTTCACTGTATGAACCTGGAATGTCTCATTGTATGAACCTGCACCGTTTCACTGTATGAACCTGGAATGTTTCATTTTATGAACCTGGAATGTCTCACTGTATGAACCTGCACCGTTTCACTGTATGAACCTGCACCGTTTCATTGTATGAACCTGCACCGTTTCATTGTATGAACCTGCACCGTTTCACTGTATGAACCTGGAATGTTTCATTTTATGAACCTGGAATGTTTCAATGTATGAACCTGGAATGTCTCACTGTATGAACCTGCACCGTTTCATTGTATGAACCTGCACCGTTTCATTGTATGAACCTGCACCGTTTCATTGTATGAACCTGCACCGTTTCACTGTATGAACCTGGAATGTTTCATTTTATGAACCTGGAATGTTTCAATGTATGAACCTGGAATGTTTCAATGTATGAACCTGGAATGTCTCATTGTATGAACCTGGAATGTTTCAATGTATGAACCTGGAATGTTTCAATGTATGAACCTGGAATGTTTCATTGTAAGGACCTGGACTGGTTTAGAATTGGCAGATTTTGTCGATCACTGCTATGCTGATTTTTAAAAACACAAATCAAACCCACATTACCACGGTGACATGTCATCTTTATATATTAGAATTAAATGATGTGCAGCTTAAGTTTATTTAATTATCTTTTAATTAAATTATTTACATAAATGTATGTGTAGTATCGGAGTTTTATTCTCCCAATTCATGCCATGCATCAAATTACTCTAATCGGTTTTGTGTGTTTTGTTATGGCCTAAAAGAGGGCGGAGTTCTTCATCTGTCTTTGTAGACATGAGAAAATAAAGCAGATTTCCACTATGTTACATTCTATTTAGGTAAGGAATCTGATTACTTAGTCAACCACTGCTGGTTAACACGAAGTGCAGTTAGACACATTTACACATGAATGACTTTTCACATGAATAACTTTAATATTTCTTAATCAAATATTCAATCCTTTGATGGTTAAAGAGTTGTTACGTTTTTTCTGAGTAAAGAATCTGTGTTTTTTTTTGTGCATGATTAACATTACTTGAGTTTTAAAAAATCTATATATTTTTATACATGCTTTATTTCTCAACTTTTGATGTTTTTAATACATTTTTTCTACATTTTTCAATAAATGTAATACAATTTAACACGATCAACTGTACTAGTACTGGAGAAAAGCATCAATACTTTTTAAGAAAATACTTTTTTTTTACTTTGTAGGGATTAATAGTTCTTCTTCAATCCATACTTTTTTTTAAATGAGTAAAATTAAAGTGGAGTAAAAAAAACAATTTATTTTTACTTGGTTGAAAAAACTTCAGAAGACTAATTGTATTTTTATTTGAGTAAAAATATTATAAATTGTCTTCAGGCTGTGGAAAAAAAACATATTCATAAATATATTTGTTGCATTTCAATTATTTAAAAATAAATTTCTGTTCTTTTATAAGCGTAAAATGCTTTTCTTCTACTTGAGGAAAGAATTAATACGTTTTATTTTACCTTTTATTTTACTAATAGAATCTGTTTATGGTCCATTTGTAACTGTGCTTCAAACTCGAGGGGTGGGGGGGGGGAAATCAACCCTTTCTTTCTACCTCATTATAAAAATCAACTGTTGTCTATTTGAATGAGTGTTCTTCTGCCACCTCCTCCGACCACGTGACTGCCCCATGGGGGATTTTGAGGTTGTCGTGAACGCGCATCCATCTTCCCTTTGAGAGACGTTGGGTAGGAGCAGGAGCAGGAGCGCGCCTCGGAACTCAACAGCTGCACGGAGAGGAGAGGAGTCGCCAAGTAGAACAAATATGACTCAAACTACCGAATAAGTGAGCTGTCCGCCGTCACCGCGTCGGGAAATGAAGACGCCACACACGGCAGACACTGAATCCCGCCGCTCGTAGTGTCTCGTGTCACTTTTGAGGCGGAAATTGAGAGTGGGTAGGTATTTGTTTGGTGACTTTTCTACAGTTACACACTACCCACTGCTGAAGATGTAGTTCGCGCGAGCCTGTGTCTTCACAATGAGACAACTCTTGGATCTTAGCACAACTTTGTTAGCTTAGTGGCTCACAGATGGTGGAAATCTGGCTTGAATCACATCTATGAATACACGAGGCGTGGGGTCAGTGTCAGGACGACGGTTTGGAGTTAGCTTAATTGTGATTCGGGACGTTAACCTGATTGATATCCATCCGCGGCGCCCGAGAGAAAAGAAAACTGGAGGCTCGTGCTCCCGTTTATTATGCAAGTATAGGAAGGTAATAACACGCCACTTTAGATGGAGTGTCTTTAAAATCAACGTGGACGGGTTTTAAAGCCGCGAATAACGATGTGGGTTATACAGAAGCACGCGCGTGCTTTACAAAGCGTCGTGCACACCTGGATGAGAAGATCTCAAGGTAGATTCATCCTGAACTAGTATGTTTTCTAATAATAACAAAAGGTATTTTTCACAAGAGTTTTTCTGTCAGCTTGTCTAAAAAAGTAACATTTAGGATGGTGATCACAAAGGGGATGTTAACTTGATTTTCACCATTATCAAGCACATTTCTCCCAGATCTTAACATATTGATTGCTGAACTCCCATAATGCCATGCTTCAGTGGACTCATGCATGTTAATGCTGTTGTTGTCGTCTTTGAACCTGCTGGGCCAGTCAGTCAACTCACATCACATTTCCATTTCTCAAACTTATACCCATTTTTAAGCAGTTCATTATTCACTAATCTGCCAAAAATATTATAACCACATGCAGCCAGAATAGCATTCATTATGTCCTTACAACAGGAACTGTCAGGGCATGGGATATATTTGATAGGGAGTAACAGTTACACAATCCATACTTTTAATTTAACATGAATAAAACTGTAGTTGAGTATTTTTCTTTCCACTTGGTTAAAGAACCTCTGGACATGACTAATTCTACCTGTACTTGATTACCGATTAAATAACCTTCACATGATTAACTTTGCATTCATCTGAGTAAAAATAAGTACTTTCTTTCTACTTGATTGGTTTGTGATTCTGCTAAAAACAAATATGAATTTGGTAGAAAATAACGTGAGGTTGAGGATTTTTACCTTTATTAACCGCTTTCTCTTAGATCAAACAACATATTGTTGACCAAACTCCCACAATGCCATCTTTCATAAACTTTTACTCCTTGCAATCAGTTCATTATTAATTGATTAGCCATAACATTATAACCACTAGCAGTCACAATAACATTTATAATCTCCTATTAACGGGAGAATCATTTTTCACATAAGTAACAGGGTTTTGAAAAACTCTAAAATTTCATGATATGGATTTCAGATCTTAAAAAAAAGCAAGATATGTGGCAGTGTTATACAAGAGGTTATAAATATGTTGATGCTGATGTACTTCAAGTCTCAAGGACATTTAAGATTAAGATTACTTCCTTTTTTTTACACTCTCGGCAAATATAAGTATGTACATGTAGACTTTTATACAGGTTAATGGTATTCCTCCAAGGTTTAATAGGGAGCAAATGGAGCTTTCTTTTTAAGGCTGAATAGTCTCACCTCGCCTCTTACTGTGAACGACTCTCTTGATGAACCGGTACATAATCACAACAACAGTGTCCCTAACGACCCACATTAGTGATGCATAGTCAACTCTGAACTCTCACTGTATCAAACACCGGCTGGAGCTTAAATAGGCTAACTTGACTCCTCCTCTGTCAGTCAGTTGGAGCTGAGGAAACCCCTTGGATTAGAGGTGAAACATCTTTAGCTTTTAAAAAAAGAAGTCCAGTTGTTTCGGAATTCAATCTGCAAGGTAACTATTAACAATGTTATTGTAGTTAATTGTATGCGATCGCCAAAACAAGAATTTAAGGAGCATTTGTAAAGTGCTGGATAGAATTAAATGAAATAACACTCGTTTTTTGTAGGGGCCCTGACTTATTTTCTTCTGTTTGCTTATCTTTGTATTCTATATGAATTTGGGGGATTTCGGTTTATGGTCGGATTTTTTTTTTCTTTTTTTGGACACATAATGACCTTTTCACTTATTATTTTTGTTCACTGTACCCACATTATAAATTAAATGTATTATTATTATTATTACTTGTCATGCACATCAGTGTTTTACACATAAGCTCCTCTAGTTTCTGTTATTGTGTTTTTGTCATGAATGAAACTCGAGTTTGTGAGTGGATGTGAAGTTAATGAGGGATGATGGATATTTTTTAAGGTTATTAAATAAGAAACACAGATTTAGAAAATAACTCAAATTAATTAACTGAAGCTCCAAGTGCATTTCTGGTTTATTGTTTGGCTCTTTTTTAGGATATACCGTTTCATCTTTTTGTATCAACAAACCTGTTTTATGGTGAGATGGAATGACAGTATTTACCCTAATGTTGGTCTACCTACAAATACTGGAGCTGATAGCTGTCAAACTCAGCTCAACATACACACTAGTTTGTCGCATTGGCCAGAGGAAATGAGCTGTCTCCTCCTTCATTGCTTAAACGTTAGATTTCCTGTTTCAGTGTGAGGAAATGTAATTCCATATGCGATGTGTTTTTTTTAAATAGTTTTATCTCATAGTTAGTAGCTATGTGATCCTCTTTTGACATTCAGCCGACTAAAGAGACTTCACCCTTTGTTTGCAGGTTCTTACTAGTCTGGAAAGTGACTACATCAGACCACAATGCCCACTCACTTACTGCAATCCTGTGTGGAGAGCCCAGATGGACTAACCCACGTTTTTCCTATCTGTAGCAATGCAAACACCCCAGGGCTTGGCTCAAGCATGACCCCACACAGCACATACTCAGGAAATGGTGTGATGCAAGCTGGTGGAAGCGTGCCATCATCCTGCATGTTCTGTGATCAGACCTTTACTCATCAGGATGAGCTGGGACCCCACGTGTTATCACAGCACCCCACCACTTTCTCTGAACCGACAGTGCTTCGAGTAGAAGCAGAATTCAGGATCCCAGGAGAGAGACCCCGGACCAAACCAAGCAGTCTCCCTGTTGAAAAAGAGGAGGTTCACAGCTGCCTGGTGTGTGGTCACGTTTCTCAAGATGCCAGTGAGCTGGAGACCCACACGAGGAAGCACAAGGACTACTTCACCTACTGCTGCAATGTCTGTGGACGGAGGTTTAGAGAGCCGTGGTTCCTTAAGAATCACATGAAGAAGCATGTAAAACCAGGAGCAAAGAGCAAGGCCCAGCAAGACCCGGACACCCCGGTCACAATAAACGGCATCGTCCAAGACCCCAGTCCAGAACCTGTAGCCACCCTTTACAAAATGTGCATGGTGTGTGGGTTTTTCTTTCCTGACCATGACAGTTTGGTTGAACATAGTAAAGTACATAATCGAGAGATTGAACCTGGGAAAGTTAAAGAAAAGGAGATAATGGCTGACACCACTGAATCTCCTGCCACACAGGAAACATTTCTTCATGGTCTTAAACTTGTAACTAAATCTACAGGAAAGAGTGTGCAACAGGAGAGACCATCAAAATCGATCCCCCAGCTAGATCCCTTCATCACATATCAGTCCTGGCAGCTGGCTACTAAAGGCAAGATAGCAGTTGGTCCTAATACTACGAAAGATACTGGCCAGGAAGCCAGCACAGACAACGAATCTGGCTCTGATAAGGAGGAGCTGAATAATATTTGTTCTGAGGGACAAGGAGACAAAGTTGCGAAGGAGGGCCTCGGAACTAAACTGCGGTCTCAGCAGCGGACTGTAGCAGAGAACCCAGAACCACAGCGGAGGTCACTGATGCAGAAAGATAAGGACAAAGAAAGGCCAACCACTTGTGAGGAATGTCAGAGAACCTTCAGGACCTACCACCAGTTGGTTCTCCACTCCAGAGTCCACAAGCGGGAGAGTCCACCTACTGTTGATGGGAAGTTGGCAAGAGCGGGTGGGCAACCCGAGGAAGGGTGTGAGGAAGGATTGGACGAAGCAGCACTGTCAGAAAACCTGGGTTTAGGTAAAGTCCTTTAACTTGTTCTTCACTCATGATTTTAAAGGTGGTGTAGGAACTGTTGATAGTGTCACAAAGTGCTCCCTCTGCTGATGGAAGATATAATTACACAGTTTATTGGTGATTCTTCTTCCTTTCATTTGATTAATTCATGCATCTGTTTTTCAACAGGTGAGGAGGGTATCGATCGATCCAAAGTCAAACCAAAAGAATGCACCTACTGTGGCAAATCCTTCCGATCCAGCTACTACCTCACAGTTCATCTGAGGACTCACACAGGTATAGTCAACAAAGCGTTTGTTTCATTGTCTTTTAAGCAGGCTAAATCCTTGCTGAGATTAAGATCTCTTTTCCAAGAGGGACTGGGTCTTGAACAGGTCAATAAAGAAGGGCTGCACAATTTATTTATTCTTACCGTCCAGTGCCGTAATTATGTCATTTACTACTTTGACCACAGCAGTTAGAGTGCTGTGTTTATTTCTAAAACCATACAGATGTTCTGATTAAATGACTTCATTAACAAGTTTAAAGATTTTCACTAAAGAACAAAAATAATAACAATTGGCATTAACTCTACTTCTAACGGCAGATCCAGTTCTCTGACTTGTGATTTAATGCCTGTTCTGATGTGTGTGTTTCAGGAGAAAAGCCTTTCAAGTGTGCCTACTGCGACTACGCCGCTGCCCAGAAGACTTCTCTGAAATATCACCTGGAGCGGCGTCACAAGGACAAGCCCCTAGTGGACAAGCCCCTAGTGGACATTGCCAGCAGACCTGTGCCCGCAGTGCCGTGTCCATTATCAGGCACCAGCGAAACAACCGAGGAAAGACATGACGCTGTAGGAAACAATCTTGAGAAACCCGTCGTCCAGATGAATGCAGACTTAGAAGGCCAGACATTAGCTCTGACTTCTTACTCAGCGGCTGAGGATATTGTAAAATGCCCCGTGCCTGCTAACCTGAAAATGGAGGATGTGAAAGATGAGAGCTCTGATGTCCCTTTAAATCTGTCCCTAAAAGTGTCTCTCTCCCTTCCTGCCATTGCAGACCCCAGATATGCCTCAATTACAATCTCCTGTTCATTTTGTACCTTCAAAACCTTGTACCCAGAAGTTCTAGTTATACATAAAAATCTGAACCACAAAGACAAGTTGGACACAACCAAAAAGACGGGACCGGTGGCCAGCTCGAGTCTAACACGTCGCACAGGTTGTCCCCCTGCTCTTAATGGGAAAGATGTTGGCCCGCTTCAGTTTGATCGTTGCCACCCGCGTCGGACCAAGTCCCCTCCTCGCCAACCAGCAAAACAGCAAGAAAAGACGCCCATCAACCCACCTCATGGTCTTAAGCAGTCCCCTATCCATAGACCCCTGCATGGTACTGTCCAGGAGACCCAGCGTCGTAGACCTATTATCAATGCGTATCCCAGCCTGGAACCCTCCAAATATCCTGAGCTCATGAGGAAATCCAACACGGGAAGCAAGTATGTCGTGGACCCTAGATCGGGCCCCCCGGATAGAGCAGGGATCAGTGAGAGGAGCTACCCAATGAGAAGTGGCGTCATCTGGCACTCGGATGCTGCCAGGTTGTGTCTGTCCAGTCAGTTTGGGGGCCTCCCCCAGATTGATTTTGGTGAGCCTACGAGCAAGAGGTTAAAGTTCACGGTGCCGTCGGGCAGGCCAACGGACACCGGTGAGAAATCGGGCTTTAGAGGACCAACGGGAGATGGAACCAGCAGGGTTATTATTCAGGGGAGGAGTGTGAAGACTACATCACAAGGGCCTGCTCCATCCACGGTTCCTGACAACATGGGTCATATGAAGACCGCACCTACAGTTATTGGAGGTTTGGACAACGACTGGGGCATGATGAACTTCCTGCGGTCGTACACGACCAATGAGCTGGCGTCTCTCTATCACAGCGCCCCAGCCAACCCCGGACACGGAGGACTGGCCAACCTAAATGCCGGTAAGTGTTAGGTCAGCAGGTTCGGACGAGGTTCATTCAGCGGGACCGCGTCCATGCTAGACTTAAGTTGATGTGTGCTCACTGTAGAGTTAACATGAAGGGTTTTTCCTCAGGGGGCAGAACTGTGCTGTACCAACACTTACCCACTCTGCCCGCCCTGCAGAGGAGAGACCCCTCAGGCTTTTTCCCAACTCAACGCTATGGAAGCACTGACAAAAGTACCTAAAGTAACATCAAGGTAAAAAAGTTGAAAAGTTAGAGCTTCCTCTTATTTGATATTCCAACCCTGAGCAGAATCTCTGAAGGGTTCTACCTGTGAATCCCAACAGCTGTATTTTCTTCACTCCAGATATGAACTGTGCTGCTACCTTATTTTGGAGGAACGTTTTTGTTTAATGTACAGATTTAGGAGAGGTCCCAAAACATTAAATCCGCTCATTTAAGTAATTGAATGTGTTCCGGTAGATGAGTATTGCGTTGCATAGACATTTCAGAGGCCTTCCACATATATTTTCTCTTGTTTGAATGGAAATGTGCAGCTCACTTCTTAAAGAAGATACTCCACTGGTGTGGACATGCTTGACCCACTCTTATGTTTTGACCTATCATTCAGATGTTATGTGGGATGGATCAGCCTGCAAGTTTTCAATGCAAATAAAAAGTATTTAGTAGAGACTTATGGTGCAGTGTGTAAAATTATCAAAATAATGCCAATTTTACATGTGAGATCACAAAAACAGTGATTTGTTCCGAGTTGCGGCAGACATTCGTGCCATGTTCCTTGCCGGAGCCGTACGCTATAGACGCCTTTGTCTCCGGCTTTTTTTCATGATCTAGAGTAAGATGGCCGGCCAGTCAAATATAGAGATCTAGTACCATGCATTCCCTCGCCTGTCAAGATGAAATTTGTTAGCCGGCAACAACTTATCTTTTTCTTCTTTGTTGGTTCTAAGAGCCAAAATGTCTTCTTTCTTCCACTTGGACCTTTAAAGGCCCCTCTAGAGGGAGCTCTAGTAGCTCCTTTCAGGTTACTGTACTAATATGGAAGATGACCTGGTCCATCTGTAGTTGTGAAGGACCGTTTCTAAGCAAGCGTAAAAGGACGATTATTATCTTCCACAATTTCCACAATTTCTACACAAAATAAAACATTGTTATGAAAATTATGCTCCTAAGAGATACCTTTATATTTTACAAACTGCACCTTTAATAAACCACGTGTGTGAGAAGCTGCTGCTGTTAACGCCAGGCGGAAAATAAGCACTTTTCTATGTATTATCTTTATTTTTTTCTTTTCAAACACTGTTTGGGGGGGTTTGGGTTTTTTTTCTGTGGATTACTTGATGGCTTCAGGTCAGTGGTTTACAAACGGACCATAGTGGGCCGAAGAAGCGGTCTACCTCATTCTGTGCTGGCTACACTGTTATTGTTGTAAAGCTGCTGTAGCTGTCCCGCCAGCTGGGCCTCCTACCCCAGACCTCCATCATCTGACTGGAGGCAGATGTTCTGATTGAAAATAGATGGACATGTTGGTTTCCAGGCGCCTCACGAAGCGCCAGAACCACTGCAGGCCATTAACTGTGACACGATGTGGAGCTTTTCTTTCTTTCTCGGTATCTAGCGGCTCAAGTTTGAACTCAAACACACAGCTGTAGATACTTCTTGAGCGACTTCAGCAGCGTTCGTATTCAATGATCAGGCTGTATTTCTCTGTCACAGCTCAGGAGTTTGTTTTTAATCACGCAGAGTCTTGAACGTGTCACCGTGTTTCAGGTGGCGGCTGTCCGTCCCAGCTGTTCGTCCACTGGGCGGTTTAATCACGGTACGACTGTATATTTTTGAAAGAAAGAAAGAAAGGCAAAGCTGCCACGTCGATGAACGGTTTGATTAATGTGAACAAGAAGTCTCAGGTTAACTCCCTCACAGGCCGTTGAGTCTGCTGTTGTTTGGTGTGTTGTTTTTTTTGCCCGTTTGGAAGGCTTAAGTTATTTTCTGTTATTGCTGTCACACATTATGTACTTGTGTATAAACGGAAAATATTATTTGAAATACATTTCAGTAATAAAGTGTGAGGCAAAAAGCTCCGTTGTTTTTTTATTTCACCTGGAAACACACAGAACTCAGGAGTGGATCCACAGATCACATTACGTCCTAAAACTCTAACGGACAGATCTGAAACATCTCAAAGATGAAGACAAAGAACTTTCTCAAACCCTTTACAGAACAGTATTTTGGTTTTTCTTAGACCATATAAACAAACAGATCTGTCTCCAATCTTTTTTTTTTTTAATTTTAAGCATTCTTCTTTTTATTTTGAAACATTTTCTCAGGTATGCAACAAACAGGAAGTGCAATTTAAAAAATTTAAAAAAAGCTTATTTCTAGCTTTCTTTCTTCAGCGGCATGAAACCCTGCAGGGATTCTGAGCGATTCAGAAACAATATTAGCGTCCAAAGAGAGATCATGTCAAAGTGAATCATTTCCTCCCAGGACAGACATGTTTTAATTCAATAGCATTTCTAATTTTACCTCATTCCTCAGTTTCTCCCGAGTCATATTAGGAGTTTGTCCTGCAGCGCACGTGAAAAAACATCCATTACACCGTCAAAATTTAATTATAAATATATCAATTTAAATGGTGCGTCACCTTTCCTTTACTGAATGAGCGGAGCGCTTATTTCGCGGCACTACTCAAAAGTTGTTTTGTTTTTTCTCACCAAACATCATGTACAGATCTTTCCTTTCCTCTCAGGATGAAGGACAAAAGAGCATTTTAAACGAGATTTTCTCAGATATGTAATAAATATTACAATCAACACCAGCCATTTTGTTCTTTTCAGTAACATTTACCTGCGATGAGCCTATTTAAGTATTTCATGCTTGTCAAACAGCGTCGTGAGAAGGGTGGAGGCGGAACAGTGACATCACAGCAAGAAGGTTCTAGGTTAAAATCAGTTGTAGCTCAGGACCCGGGCCCTCTCTGTGTGCAGTGTGTTTGTTAGAGCGGGTTCCATTCCCCCAAAGTCCAACAACATCCATTATAAGTAAAAAGAAAATCCCATATAGGTAAGGTAAGCTTGGATAGGCTCCATGCCCCCAGAACCCTGCACAGGATGAGCGGTGACTCCAGAAGAGAAATTAGTTCAGTGCTGGTCGCCTAGTGGATTTTATAAAAATGTATTTCTCTAGATTAATATAAGTGTTATGTCCTGCAACCCAACTGAAAAATACATGAAACGGATCAATTATTTGTATTAAAATGTGCAATTTTAACAGATTATATTCCGTTTCCCTGTCAATGACTCAGACTGACCACTAGATGGCAGCATTTACAATCGCTGGATTACAGCCTGTTCAGATTCTGGTTTTTAAGCCATGAATTTAGAGTCTGACCCAAACCAGTGCAGTTATTTGTGCTAAATCCGCACAGGATGAGAATGTTAATTAAATGGTAATTACTTGATAATTAGCCTTGTTTGTGAATAGATATTAAACTGCATAAACGTCTAGATCAGAGGACCCATGTACTCCTGTTTTAGGGCGCATGCAGTAGTAGGTCACTAACGGCTCATGTCACACAGGTGCTGCCTATCAGACGTCAACACACCTGCTATGACATCACTGACAGAGGCGCGGCCTAAAAATCAGCAGTGCAGCATTTTTTCTTCTTCTGAGGGAAGTTTGTTTACAGCTTCTTCATCTGCATGACTTGAGCGCACTACCGTTGAATTCCCCCACACTCGTACACGGAGGCTGACAAAAGCCATCACGCTGATGCCTTCTGTAAACAGCACACTGCAAGGGACAATCTTCGGCGCACTGAACACTTTAAACTTTGATATTTTTTTTTCCATCCTCCTCCCTTTTTGAGTAGACCACATCTGTTTGCTGTCTGCTCCCTTGGGCCTGCACTGTCTAATCTATTGCATTAGCTCACATTAGTGCATATCGCCCATGGGCCTTGGTAATCACAAACGCAAAATGAGCATTTCACTTAGCATCAGCCTCATATTCCCCCACTCTGTGGCAAACTTGGTGCACTCTTGGTGACGCTCATGACGTGCAGCTCCTCGCTTTCAATCCCAGCGTCCTGAACGCTGCGAGGTTTTGACTGTCAGAAGGAGATTTCGGAAGCAGAGATACTTTGTAATAGTTAGATGTTTACATGAAAAATGGATCAACGCAATTTATTACCCTCTAATGTCCTGCTCAACAGATTTTGTGTCCCTTTTTCTTCTAGATGAAGGTGTTAACTGACCCTGTTTATACTATGACCCAGTGGCAGCACCTTCATGATAAAGATAAAGGGGCCAATGATGGAGCCCTGCGGGACGCCAGAGGCCAAAGGGGCCCTTTACGATGGGTAGTTTTAGTTTTTTTTGAACATATCAAAGCATGTAAAGGACTTACTAAACAGAATTATGTAACATAATACAACCAATGTAATATAATCTAAAAGGTGGCGCTAATCCAACTAACTTTGACTCTTTTCCATGAAATAGAAAAATGTCATAATGAAACAAATGATTCCTCATGTTCTGGTTTCTGGATGGTCCCAGATATTAAATTATCATTCAAGTTGTTTTTTCTTTTTCTCGCTGAGGACATTAAAGGGTTAAAGAATCACTTCCTGAAATGATTAGATGAAAACGAAAAGAATGAATAAAAAAGAATCTCCATGCAAACATACAAAACAGATTTCTCTTTTTTTGTTTTCGCTGATTAGAGGATGATGTATTTTGGCCACGTCTTACATTTTTGCGTCACTGCCAATCATGGACAGATCTTTTGATAAGGAAGACCCGACACATTACTCTCCAAGCAAACTCATCTGGAATGTTTTTTATCCAAAAGCTTTCGGCTAAAAATAACGAATCACCTTTCTTTCTTTTTTTTTTTTTGTTGTTGTTGCTGCTTGAAGCAGCAGCCGCTTTAGTGCAGATATTTCACGCTTGCGTCGCTTTGCATCCATCCGTTCAGGGTGTTTAGCCCCAGCGGAGGTCGTGTTTACTAGTCCCGGATATCTGTAAGTCAGGATTTTACCGTCTTACCCTCCAGTCGTCCAGCTATCACATGTCCTCCCTCCCTCCTCGCGGAGCAAACTCTCCCCTTACGTGCTCCCTCCTCTTCATCTCAGCCCTTTCATCACTCGTAATTGTTGCCTCCAGTTTGTCAACTTGCATGAATTAGCAATTGGGCCAACAAAGCGGATACGGTCAATTGTTGAATATCCTGTCAGAACATGAGGCAGAAAGTCTGCCGCGGCTGTGATTGCTCATCATCGTCACCCCATTCCTCTGAGGAAGAGGAGCAATGAAACGGTTCCCACAAAAACAGCCCCTGGCCTGAGGAAAGGGATTTGGGTGTCTGGAGACAACAGGGGCCATATGGAGCGGGCCGAGATAGCGAGGCACATGTACAGAATAATGGATGACGTGTCATGTTTCATGTTGCTGGGAAGCCATCAAGAGACCCAGTTTGGGGAAATCAAAAAGCTTACATGCAGCAAAGGCGACTGTTGGATCATTTAGTGTATTTTTTTAATTTTTTAATTTAACTTTAGGATGGTTCTGAACGTCCAATATAGCCCTGATGAATGTGTTGTTCTAATTAAAGTGCTGTTGACCCACTAAACACATGAAGGTAACACAGAACTGTGGAGGACTGGACCCCCCCCCCTGGTTTCCTTCTGTTCTTGTAAGTATCTCATCTTGGACTGGGTCAGAGCATCAAATAAAATTAGATTGATTGAAATAGTTAATATTTAAAATGTAAACAAACAAGGACACCGGAAGAAAGACAAAATACAAGTTTGAAATGATGACTTTATTTTTTTTAGTTTCTCTATATGTGTGATTAATAACATTAATAACTTTTGCATTAATAACTGGTTCAAGCTGGATTAGACCCGCCCAGACCGGATCAGTACCAGCCCTGTTCAGCCACGTCGTCCCTTCAGCGGACCATCTCCAGAAGCAGGAAGTTGGCTCCTTGTTCTCACCAGTAGCACACTACGCCAAAATCAGAATAAATTCCAGAAGGTGGTTGAAATGTGGGTCAAGTGCTACAAAAGCTGCTTGTGAGGTTCTGGTACTCCACCCAACCAGACTGAGACGTCTTATCTGCTAATGGAGAAGATTTGGATCAATGATCAGCCTTACCAAAAAGTCCTCCCAAGATCATCAAGGGCTCATTCAGGAAGTCACAAAAGCTCCAAAGAAACCATCAAAGGAACCGCCTCAATACAGGTCAGAGTTCACGTCTCCCCTCCGCCACCCCCTATCAGCACCAGAACACACCCACAGTCGCTCTCCCCCTCATTCATACTTTTGTTATGCTGACGACTCACAGGATCATCCAGCAGATTATCACGACAACAGGGTCTCTGACGACCCAAGGGGCCCCCTGGGGTGAACCGTGGCCCGTTGTCATGTGACGAGTCTCGCTGCATCAGCCGTTAGTTTGAACTGAGGAAGCTTCCGGTTGAACCTTTAAGGTTCCACAGTTTAACACGTTAGTCTGAGACACTCACAAAAACAGAAAGTCTTTAACGGGAAAGTCTTATTACCTTTAAGGTTATTTATTATCTCGTGGCCATGACTTAGTACGGCGTGGGAAAGCGTTATCTCGTAAAAGAATTATCTCGTGGATATGACTTCATAAGTCCTGGGAATGACTTAATATCTCGCAAAATAATTATCTCGCGGCCATGACTTAATGAGGTGTGGAAAGACATAATATCTCGTACTGTTTTTATCTCGTGGCCATAACCTAATAATGCATGGGAACGCGTTATCTCGTAGAATCATTATCTCGTGGATACCACATCACAAGGCGAGGAAACTACTTTACTATCTCGTGGGAAGGAGTTTTAAAGTTGTGGCCTTGGTTGTAAGTCGTTCCCACGCATTATGACGTTGTTGCCAGGAGAACATTTTTTTCCCGCGATGTCACCGGAAGGGGTCCGTGGAAATCAGGAAGGTTTCCAATAGTTGTTTTTTTTTCACAGCTCTGTTTTTGACATCCCAGCAGACAGCTGAAACAACATATCAAACTATTTCTAGTAGGAATTTGAAAGTGACCACAGAGAAATAAGAGGTATCCTTTTTTTTAATAACAAATAAAGGTACATTTTCCAGAAAGAGTATCATGTGAGGTCCAGAAATGGTCCTTTGGTTGATAACTGCGGTGCTTTTTTTTAAGTTTAAAGGTAGAAAAACCTAGTTATCGGCAGAGGGGACATAATTGGGCTCTCAACAAAGTAAACGTAACATTTAAAAAAATTAAAATAAAGTAAAATCAGCGAAATAGTTGAAAACACTGAATTTTTTCACATTTTTCTTTTACGATGGAACAAATCAGTATTGCGGAATAACATGTAGAATTAAATCATCTGTAAAAATATTATGTTTTTACATATCAAACATTAAAAAAAAAAATTTAACCAATGGTCAGTTCTTTTTCATTTTTGAAAATAATTACATTCTTTGTTGAAAAAGTGACATTCTCCCCCAGCTGAACCTCATTAGGTACCATGTCTGTAATAATAATAATAATGATGATAATGATATTTGAGAAATAAATATTTGATGGATTGATGAAACCCATTATATAGTCAAAACTTTTTCTACAGTAAGATTTTATTATTTTACAATAAATTGTTTTAATGAAATATATACAATCTGTTCTTTGTAATACATTTTGATTATAAACTTTATTTAGTTTAGATAAAATGTATAATTATCATTATTATAATTATATTATTACAGCAGGTATTAATCAACATTTATCCGTAAACTGTCCTTTTATTGCGTTTCACACATTGTGCATTCCATTGAATAAAATACATAACAGGTTGTTTAAATGAAGCAGTTATAAGTTTAAATGCCTATGTCGTGTTTTTATGTGCTACCCGTTCTGATCAGAATATTTGGTTTACTTACTAATAATCCTCTTTTTTTACACTAGCTTTCATGAAAACTGACTTTTTCAGAGAAGAATTACGCCACCATTTATTTTTTTATGTGATGGCAAAAAAATGTCAAACAATAAATCAGAATGAATGAAGAATTTCATTATAAATAAAATATTATAAAATCAAAGAATTTTGAGTTTAATGGCTTCAAAATGTTACGTTTGTAAGTATTTGTTTGTTTAAAAATAGTAATGGTTTCAAATAGTATCCAAAACCAATTGAAGAATAACAGTTTCATGGTTCAGGCTTTACGGGAGACATAATGTACCAAAATGTATCCGCGTTCAAAGGCTCTGCTCTTCCACAGCAAAGCATTTGTACCATTTTACTTCCATTCCCATCCCTTCATTTCTTGGTTTGTACTAAAGGAAGGAAAAAGCAACTATCAGAGACTCTAAATCCACCTCCGCTGATGTTTGAGGGTCATTTGGGACGTTTTGTGGCAACAAAGCAGATATTTCTGAAGGAGGCATCAGCTGTTTCCAGCCAGGTTAGTAACCAAAAAGGCGTTCAAGGGTTTTTGTGAATTCATCCAACCGGACTTTAAGACAGAAAAGTGTAAATGTGGAAACAGAGACTTTAAACATATCAAAAAAATAATTGAGAAACAAAAACATGTGATATTTTCACACGTACGCATGAAAAATGTACGTTTGAAATATGTGCAAAAATAATGTGCTGAAATATTAAAGCTTAAAAAATACATAATATGTCAAACTATGTCAATGCATTTTATTTATTTTTCAGTTGTTACATTAAAAATCTCTTTTTCAAGAATGCCCACATATATAATTTAAAAAATTGCAAAAAAGTTCTTCAACCGGTCGCCTGCTTCCGCCACAAGAACCTCCGACATTTGTATTTAGCGATGCGTCGCGCTGTCCACCTGTGAGCCGATCGCCCAAAACACCTTTTTTAAAACAAAGTCTAAACAGGGTCTTATTGTTTGGATTTTATCGTGCTCTTCTCGACAAGCCCATAATCAGACTTCTACGTGTTTTTTTTGTCTATTTTTTTTACAGTGCAAAATGCTAGATTTGAGTACAAACATTGATTCATTTCACAGCCAAAGGTCGTATTGTTCACCTGGATCCCCCTAGTGGACATTGGTGGTATTTTGCAGCCAAAATCCAATCTCATTGGGGTCAAAAATTCATTTTTTGACAAATATTTGGGTCTATCTGTCAGTCCAACTGGTGGAATTAGAGAGTCCTCTTGTCCCGTCCCACAAAAAAAACTGTTTAGAATAAGATGAACTTTGTGGAATGGATCAAAGATTTTTCTGCTATAAACTTTATTTTCTTTCATCATAGGGAGGCTGTAAATATTGGTAGTTTTTGTGTTTTAATCACAGATTATTCACAGATAGAAACAGCTGCTATGTTCCTGACACTGCTATTCTAATTCTCTCAGGTCTCACCTGTCCCTAGACGCCAAGCTGACGCAGATACACCTGATAGCTGTGCAGCTATTTGAAGTTTATTTGTGGTATTTGATGGTTAAGTGAGTTTTGTCCGGACTTGAAAAACTTCCATCGGTTTTCTGATGCTTAGCCAACTTCGGGTTTTGACATCAACACGATTTTCATTTCCAACTGGAATCTGTCTTCGAGTCGGCGTCCGTCTCTCGTCACATTAGCCTGCAGCTCCAGCTGGAAGAATCTGATCCGAGCGAGGAAAAAATGTAAGAATGAGCCTTGTAATGTGACGGAGGCCTTTCATACGTGGTGCTAAATCAGATTTGTATCTGGTTCCCGATGAGGTGGCGGCTGAGCGAGCGGTCGGGTCAGTTCTCGCGTGGCTTCCCTCCAACTGAGCGCGCTCACGTCGGCGTTACATCATCGCTCATCTACTCTCGGCGGCGGTGGTCAGAGCCAGATGTGGAAGATCACAGAAACAACAACGAGGGGGGATGCGGGTCCTGCAGATGTAGAAGGCATGTCTGATGTAAGACGCTTAAAGTGAAACCGTCTCTGGCGTTCTTGACCGGAGCCTTGGCGGCAGAAAGACGGGGACGTAACCACGGCGAACATCTCAGGAAATCAGTGCCTGCGCCGCCAATTTGTCCTGTTTGTTGGAATGTGGGGTCACGGTACATTCGTCATCGCGGAAAGGGGTCGCATCTGATTAGGTTCAGATGCAGTCTGAACCCAATCCAGTCGGCCATAACAATATAACCACTGAGAGGGACAGCTGCACCTGTCGGTAGGTGGGACACATTAGGCAACCAGAGTCCCTTAAGTTGATAATAAGCTAATAATAAGCTAATTAGCATCAGCTGAACATCCCTGGGGTTTGACTTGTTCACCTGGCTAATGCTAATCAGCTAAATAAAGAGACAACCTGGGTGGTCATATGTATATGTTTTTATATGATATAATATATGTTAATTAGCTAGTTTTGGGATTCTGTGTGAAGATAAGTTGTTGATGCTTCAGCTCATCACTTTAAATATGACACATATTGCTGTATTGCTTAAATATTCAAACGCTGGTACGTTCAAATGAGAGAGGTAAAAAACACGCCAGGCTGACGTTAGCAGCATGTAAGTCGCAGCTGATGAACCAGATGACGTCGGTGTCGGATCAATGCTGTGTCGGCACCAATGAATTGTGGGTCAGGGTATCAATCAGGCAGAAATCCAGGTTTGATGGAAAATGGAGAAGAAACGCTGCAGCACCAACCTAAAAACAACTTCCTCTACGGTCGTCTTTTTTGTTGTCGTCAGAACTTTTGATTCTTCACTGCCCTCTTGTGTTTGTAGCACAACTGTAGATCACGCTTCTCGTGTAAAAAGTCACCTGGAATCATTTGTGTGAAACACACTATTAACGGTTTCGTACAAATAAACCCCAGGAACAACATTTCCCTCCTGCTTCACTCTGAAGTTAAAACACTTTATATAAAAACGCGGATACATCAGAAAACTAAACGCTGCAGGATCAGAAGTGGACAGACCTCCGAGTCGACGCCCCTTACCCTCCCCTGTGTGACGTTTGGAGAACCTCACCACAGATTATTACGGCTAGCTTCACTTCATTTGTGGCGAATGCAAAAATAGCTTTGTACACCGGGACTTTTGCGATATTCTGGTTCCTGGAGCGAATTTGCGTCGACTAACAGCGTTTGCATTGTAGGGAAAGATTTTATCGAACCGTACAAACATTCAAAGACTGACGGTCGTCAAATGTGCTGGGGGTGGGGCCACACCTGCATCAAATTCTTCTTGGGGCCATAAAAAAACCTTGGGCCGGCTCTGAACACAGCCTTGAATAAATGTAAAAATCCCACAGTGGCACGAACATACGGTCAATCCTAAAGGTCTGACACCAGAGCGGCGGAGGAGGAGATGAAGCCGCTCTGTCCGGAGCGCTGCAGTCAGGGGGTCGTATACTTAGTCCCTCTCCCCTCCTACCTGCTCTACCTGCATGTGGAATAAGCCGAGCGCCTCACCTCTGTTTTTCTCCCAGTGTCAGAACTACACTTAAGTGCTGTTTCCGATACCCATGAGTAAGCCCCATAAAAGCTGCCCCGTCGCCGCGGCGTTATTGTTTCTTGCGGATGATTGACTGATGGATGAGGGCTGACACTCCAATGAAGCCATTTTCACTGGCATCTCTATCCGATGATGTGCAGCGTATATTTTCCATCCACGCCTCATTGCTCGCCTGTGTCATTCCTGGAACTTCATTTACACCATGTTCCCTGAAGGACCTTTTTTTTTTTTTTTTTTTTTTAGCCCCATCTCCCTTCTTCCTCCTTCCCCGGCTCCTCTTCTTTATCTCCTCTCCTCTTTTTCTTTTTTTTCTTCTTCTTCTTTCCGTGCCATAAAATAATGCCATTTCTTGTCGACTCTGGAGGGGCCCGGAATCATTTGCGGGGAATGATAAAACCAAAGGCATGGAGGGGTTATTTACAGGAAGTGTTACACTGGAAGGGTCCCACTGTTGTGCTCTTTTTTTTTTCACATTTTGTTTTTTTTCACTCGGTCGGATGCCAAGTCCATGCTGAGGAGGGCAGGGCTATGATTTCAAACTCACCCGACCTACACACACACGCACGCACGCACACACGCACGCACGCACGCACACACACACACACACACACACACACACACACACACACACACACACACACACACATCATCATCATTGACTGTCATCTCTCTGGGAGCCAAATAGGGATGTCAGCCATTGCAGATTCTACCAAGATGTTCTCCAAACCTGCCTGGAAAACATGTTAAAGCATATTAGTTCATGGACGGCGGGATTGAGGTGCTTTCTCCGAGACAATCGCCTGTTTTTGCTCATATGGGGAGCAGATGGTAAGCAGGCATCAGTGCGGCAGGCTTTCCGGGATGACAGCCATGAGATTTCCCCTCAGGTGCCATTGGAGCCCCTTTAGAAGGGGAGTGTGATTGGTGGGACATGGCGACTGTTTTCTTCCTCACTTTCCCCGTCTCACAGTTCCTCATCAAGCAGATCCAGTGCAGTAAATATATCCACAATGTCACCTAATTATCTACCTGCTTCTCCACAGCCCGCGCGACGTATGGAATATTTATCACTTAGATAAGAGACGTTTCGTTTCCATTAGATAGTCTAGGAGAAATAATTGTTTCTGCTGCACATTAAGTAACAAAGGGTTCAAATGCTGAACTGTACTCTCGTTTATTTATCGTAAAAGGAGAAGTATTTCAGGAATAGCTTGCGTTTAAAGCAGAGTGACACACTTATGTGTATAAAACATAGATGTATTGTATGTGTTAATATGAGTGTGGGAATTTGTTTTAATTATTTGTCCTCAGTAGCTTTTAATGAGCTAGAACTGTTTTAAAACTAAGTTTACATATTTATGTTAATGCAATATACTTTATTATGTAATGTATTATATTGTGTATTTATTCAAATAAATCACACAGCTTCAGAAAAGTACGAATTATTATTACCAACCTCATCATAAGAAATCTTCGTCATTATTATTACTATTATTAATATTATTTATTAGTGACCACCATATAGTAATAATAACAACAATAATTTGTAGTGTGGTTTATTTATGTGTTTATGAATAAATTACCAAAATAAATCCCACACCTTCATACAAGTAAAAATTATTATATTATTACTGTTATTGTTAATATTAAATTATTGTTTATTATTGTAAAATATTTAAAATAATTATAATTATTATTATTTTCAGTTATATAAAAGTATGTTATTTATTTTGGTGTTTAAAGTGATTTAATTATATTATTTATTATATTGATGATGATCACATGAATACGAATTTTCTGTGTGTGTGTGTGTGTGTGTAGTGTGTTGATAGCTTTTAAATCCATCAACACTCTAATACGATTATAAACTGATTATATATCCGCACTAGTTTAATTAGATTACAACTGTTTTAAACTTACTGCATATGTTTATATATAATTTATTTATATTATATGGGACATCCTGGTTAAATAAAGGTAAATAATTATGTGTTATATTGGTGTTGATAATAGTTACGCCTACAAAACCATATAAATGAATGACCTTAATAAAGGTAAAAATTATTATTATTAATTATAATATTAATTATTATTATTATTATCATCATTATTGATATTATTCTAAACACTACTATATTAGATTTTTTAAATTTTATTTTTCTTTATTAGTTATAACTATGTTATAATAATAATAATAATAATAGTTATAATAATAGTTATAATAATAGTTATAATAATAATAATAATAATAATAATAATAATAATAATAATAATAATCTGTAGTCTGATTTATTTTGCTGTTTATTAGTGATGACATTCATTCTGATGTCATCATGTTGCAGACGATCACATGGTGTTCCGGTGTTAGAATGACTGAATCAGAGGTCAGGCTCCGACGGACCATGAGTGGATTTCCACCTGTGGAGTGAGTGGATACATGAGTGAAAATGAAAACTACTGTGGACGACTGACAGCATGTGTTCATAACAGCAGCAACACATAATAAACCCTGGCAGCGGTTTCTGAGCTGCTGCTGGATGTGTTGTTGAGCCGTACCAAAGTTTAAGGTAACTCTATCCCTGACAGCATTCCACAAATAACACACTCCATAAAGTACACTACTATACACACATCGGACACTAATAGCAGATATCAAGCATACTACTAACTTAAATGATGCGTTATTATATGATGAGAAACTTAAAGAATAGCTGCGTTAATAAAAATAAACTCCCCCTGCAGTGATTACCTCATGGTATCTCCTGGAACTTTTAAATTGGTGCTGCTATATCTAAGGGTTCTTTTACACCAAACAACCGTACGGAGGAGACACACAGGTGATTGACCTCAGTGTAAATGTAACACAGCTAATGAATGAATGAATCAATTAAACTAATTCATTAATAAAATTAGTTAAAACAATGAGTTTATTATTTGTGTCAGATGCTAAGATACTTCTCTTTATCGCTGATAAAAAAAAGTCTAACTTAAATCCGGAACTGCTCCCTGAAGGTGCTACAATGCATTTTCTCTAAATCCTGCAAATTATAAACAATTTTAAAAGAATCCCCAGTTTAAAAGGATTTGTGGATATGTGAGAAGGTGTAATAAATGTGTAATAACACATATAAAACCACACATAATGTATAATTTCAATATAGCTCATTCTCAACATTAAGCTCCAAATCAAACATGTATTTAATAATCTACATAGTAAAGCAAAATACTTCTGACTACTGCTATTAAAAAACAAAACAAAACTCACAAACCGCCTCCACTACAGCCTGTCCTGCAGGATAAAAGCCAAACTCAAATATTTGATCCACTAGAAGAAGAAGAAGAAGAAGAAGAAGAAATGCAATAATGTGCCAAATAATCGACTTTTAAAGGGTTCTTATGCACAAAAACACGACAATTATTTATTCCCCGAACCAAATGCCGAGCATTTACCTGTGTTCATCTGATGACGAGATCCCATAAGCTGTTTGTACGTTTACTATTTAATTCATATTAATGCTGTGTAAACTCTGTGGTTAAATATTGATCAGCTGGGCTTCAATCAAACCGTCGTTTCTGAATGAATCCATGAATAAGTAATGCGCAGGTATTTACCTCCATTAGTGGAGGTTATGTTTGAACGCAGCTGTTTGTTGGTTTGGTGTTAGTGGTGAAGTATGGCTCATCAAAGAACCGGGCAACCTTGACATTTCATGTGTTTCCATTGCATTCTGAATTTCGACATTTTAAACCCTTTGTTTTTATAAAAATAAGGAATAATTATATTTCCGAAAAGTTGTGGATATTATGGAATCGCCATCGCCGCGGATCCTTCGTTTTAACGCGATAACTCAAAAATATTTCATGGATCATTTACAAAATTTTATTATCCAATGCCAGGAAGAACTGGATTCATTTTGGGAAAGGTCACTTGTGTTTTTCAGCATTTTCTCCGAAATCACCGTTTACAGGATATAATTTATCAGCCGTTAATCGGATTTAGAACAAATTTGGTGCATATGAATCATCTCAAGAAGGTTTATCTGTGTACATCATAAACTACTGTGATATATTACGTAATATTTTACTTACTAGTGATTGCTGTTTCAAACATTAATTCCCAACCGTTGCTCCGATTAAGTCCAAATTTAGCTCATATGAACCGCCTCCAGGAAAACCGACTTGAATTTGTCATATTTTGTCCGTTATAGTTCATATTTACGTCCAACTACGTCCAAATTGGCTGATATGAACACAAGGAGATCTGTCTTTTATGTAAATCCTCTCACTTCACTGTCACTGTAATATTTCATATTTTATTTTTTGTATGATGAAGAACACAATCTCTCATCTGTAACTTCCTAATCATGAGTCCGACTGTGTCTTAATTTAGATCCTATGAATTGTATGAATGTCTTGTTTTAAAACTGAGCTCAGAAAAACCCAGTTAACTGCATTTATCCTCGTCACTGAGTCACTCTGGCATCTGATCTTAGAACATATTGCTGACGTCATAGAAATACTTAGGTTGAGTCAATGTTGACTGTTTGAGATTATTAATGAGTCACATTTAATTTGAGGAGTTCAAATCGGGTGGGGGTGGGGGTTTGCTGGTACGACGCAGAGGATTGAGGGGCTAGTTGTATATTCATACATTTTTACAATGTGATCAAACTATTCAATAGTGTGACTCAGCTCAGAACAAATGCATTACCGAACACTTTGAAATGTCCTTATGTTTGTTTACAGCTACATTACAGAGAGCTGGAAACCATTAATCGTTATAATGTTGCCAATAAATCCGAAACGGGGGGGGGGGGGAGTTAATTTACAGCAGTCCATATATGTGAGTACAAACAGCTCCAGGTTTACACAGAGCGGCCCGGCGGGTTATATTAAGGGACGTCGATAGGATATTTTGAGCCCCCACGTGTTTGAAGCATCTGCCTCTCAGCACCTTGAGATAAAAACCTCTGGTGGACTAAAGGGGACAAATGAGAGGACATAAAGCTCAGTTGAACACATGATGCATTTACTGCCCGTGTGTGTGCGTGTGTGTGCGTGTGTGTGTGAGTGTTGGCCCTCTGTGTTCTTGACCTTGGTGCTGTAGGACATTTTGGTTCATCAGGAAAGATGATTGTTTCCTTTAAAAGATATTAGGAGGAGTGTGTGTAAAGGAAACTGACATGGCTCCCTGCATCCCTGATGGTTTCCACTCCGTTTCCTTTATAGTCTCTCAATAGGTTTGGGAATAGAGTCCCATCACAGTATTTATACATTAGGCAAGGTCTCCAGAAACAGGAGAGGAGCGGCGGCCCACCCCAGAGGATCATTTCTCTCATGTCTACATCGGTGTGTCAACCTTTATCAATAATCACCTCTGAGGGAGCGCTGCTCTCGTTGGAGGGAGATCGACCTCTGCGGTGATGAGGTCACACGGACGCTGGACGGCCGTTAGCACGGCTAATATAATATCCCCAGATGGGGCCTCTTTGAGGACCCCCGTATAAACCCATGCTGGGACTACATATCGAAGGGGCCTGTCACCACTCTAGTGAGCCCATCTCAGATCTGTCACTCCAACGGCATGCTGGGTAGAGACGAGGACAAAAGGGGTCCATTTGGAAAAGGAAAAATGGGGGGAAAAAAATGGAGCCCGGACTTGTATTTCCTGTTTAAAAGCCATTATCTGATTGCAGCGCATTTACATTTGATCTTTTTGTTATTCTGCGTAGTGCAAACGGAAAAAAAAAAAAGAATAAAAAAAAAAGGAATACATACGGAAGAATGAGCAGCCAGATCTGGGAACAGAGGAGCGAGGAAGTTCCGCGTCCATCCCACCAAGCAATCGGCGTCCTCGGCTAATACGATGTGACACTGAATACTACACAGAGAGGAACAAGTAACCTCAAATTGGGTTATTCCTCCTACCTGCCAGTAATCCAGTTGATAAGCACTATGCATGTAGATTTCTGGGGAGCAGAGAAATCAGATTACCTTGGGCTGAACTGGGATTTTCAGTCTAAATTGGCTGTTGTTCCTCGGGTCTCTGGTTCTATCAGGATGAATGAGGGGAAATAAATGATTTGACTTTGAATCGTCTGCCACAGGGGCTCACATAGAGAAAACTCCGCCCGGGGTTATTGAGCGCGCAGAGAGGCACCGCGCTGCTGCTAAACGGTTGGATAAAAAGATGGGATATTTGTAGATTTGTAGCTTCGTCTTTTATTGAGGAGTAATCTGGCATGGTGACCGAACAGAAAGTCTTTAATAAAAGCAGGATTTATAGCGAAAAGCCTTAAATGAAGCTAACAAGCCAAACCAGGATTAATCTGTTTCATAAAGACGACCCGGGACTCGGCACTGATTAGATCAGGCTTATTCAAGTCAGGTTTAACAAGATTTAGTAGTAGTGTAGTGTAGTTAGGTACAGGGTTTTTCTAAGCTAAATGCTAATGTTAGCGTTGCAACATGCTCACAATTTTAATGCGTGCTTATATTAAGTAAGGGTAATGTATTACCATGTATGCACTTTTGGATGAATAAATAATAATAATAATAATAATAATACATTTAATTTATAATGCACTTTACATTTAAATCAAATCTCAAAGTGCTAACATGTTAGCTTGATAACATTTGCTACAATGTATGTCCTACAATTGCGAGCGGATCCAGACAAGGGACCTGAAAGAGTTTTTTTTACAGTTTATCTGTGTAGTACTTATAAACTAACAGATGTGTCTTTATGAAACTTTGGGCTTGTAGAAAGGAAACAAACCTTATATTTTGCTGTGGATCATGATGAAGGTGTATATTCAGGGATTGCTGTGACGTGTTTATCAAACACATGGACTACATGACAGATTGGCGTGAAACTGGACGTAACGTGGTGGAATATCCAGATAAAGGGACGGACCCGGGAATTCCTCTCACCTCCGTGTAATATTGAGGTGTTTGGACCATTTTTATCTATCGCACATCGAGAGTGGGGCAGGTGTGGATAACGAGGTACATCCATGATTTTCTTTTGACACCCTCCCAAGTCCAGAAACCCATTTTCTGGTTTATCCTGCATCATGACGATGGTCCCCGCTAGAGTAAACCCGAATCACGTAATGTGTCAGGCTTAACATGGAAACCCTGTTTAATATAGTAACAAAAAACAAGGTAGAAATACTCCATAACTTTGCTTAGGTAGATTTTGGGCTATCCTTAGTTTACTTGAACACTTATTTTCCTGATTAGGCCACTTTTACATTTAACATGAGGGAATTTTTTATATATTTTTTCAATTTGCACTCCTCTTACTTCAATCTGAATGGATGTGACGTTATGGCTCAGCCCCACGATGAGACTTTCAGGAGAAAACCGGCGAGAAACTCCGGAGCGTTTTCTCTTCATCCGCTTTATTGTTTTCTGTATTGTGTTCGACAAAATTCCTCATTTATTTTAAATATATTTTTGCAGGTTTACGTATGTCATATAAGTTGAATCATTCCCATTCCGTTGTTTTAATATTATATTGCTATGCTTCGAAGTTTTCCCAGCCGTTACAAATATCCTTCGAAGGAAGTACTCTTGACTTTGTTTTTCATTAAGAGTGAATTTCAGAAGCTGTACTTTCACTTAAGTAAAATAGTTGACCCATACTTTCTACTTTTTTTTGTAACAGTTCTTCTACTGGAATAAGAGGGAGACATTTACGTATAAAGGTTTGAGCGCTGAATGAAAATAGAATATATTCTAACCTTAACGTGTTTTTTTTTTGTTGTCAGTAATTCTGCATTTAATGCTCCTAGAACCAGAGAAAATCAAACTGTTGCTACAGCGTGCGCGCATAAACGCGCGAGTCACATCCGAAACACCGTTTTCATGAATTGCAAACATCCAAAATCTTCATCTCCTCCTCCTCCTCCTCCTTTTGCGCGCCGCTGTTTATTTTATTTTCCAACCCCACGCATGAATCCCCGGTGGCCCTGAAAATCAGACAACCCAGGTGCAACACTTACATCCTCTCAGAATCCAAACATTTCCTTTAAAAGTAACTGGCACACGGGGGGCCATAAATTAGGGCCCAACGCCGCTCAAGACGTCCGGCTTCCAATAAGACCGTACCCAGAGCAATAAACTTTGACATTGCTGCGTGAAGAATGTCTGCCCTTTTTCATTGTCAAGTGTTACAAATTGATGAAATGAGTTCATCGATGTTCCCTGGTCATTATCTCTCCAGTGGCACTTTGTTTTACAGACAGTGGGAAAAGGGACAGTGCAGATTAGAGACCCCGGCACAGTTTATCAAACAAAATCTAATATCATCCATAAGAGAGGAATCTGGAAATCAATACTTCATTACTAAATTGTTAGTGGGGATGAAGAGTAATTGTGTGAGTTCAGAGATGTGTCTCGGCGGCCGGGGCATAGGAAGTTCAATGTCACCCGGGAAGTGATAAGTAAAGGCACTGATGGGAAGAAACATTTCTGTAATGGGGCGGGAGGGGGGGGGGGTAGCAGGAGGAGGGCAGCGGTCTGAGCACTGAACAGACAATAGACACTGGTTTGCCATTGATTGGCTCAGCTATAAAGATGGAAAGAGAAAGAGCAGAACCTTTCTAAATGTACCCTTGTCTTGTCACCAGTTTTTGTGCGTTGCGTAAAGCGTTCCCTCTCCGTGGTCACGCCGATCAATCGTCCGGCACATTTGCATCCTGACAGAGATAAGTGCAGTGATGGAAGCAAAAATGGGAGACCGCGCGATGACACGGCCATTACCGCCGGCTGAAGGTTTGTCTTTGAAACGGCTTTGCTTTAATGAACGTTAATAAATAACTTTGAGTATTCGTCTTCGTCATCGCTGCATGTCCTGTGGTGTTTACGCCGCCGTACGTCCCGCTCGCACGCTGGTAGGTGTGTGATCCCAGACCCGGCCCTCCGGCTCCTCTTTTGTTCACGCCGTGTGTGAGGTCGCGCCCCACGCCAGGAGCGCAGCCCCTCCGTGACGCCTCATCTCTCTAAAAGCTGCCGTCTGGACTCCCTCTGACCCGTTCCCTCGCCTCGCCTTGTTCAGCCATGCAAATCAGAGTGCCTTCAATTTGAACATTCATAAGGCCGAGCGGCCGGGCCGCTGGGAGCTCAGAGCAGCCTGATGGAGAATCCCTGACTTCAAGAGTGAAGCTCAGGTACAGAAAGGCCTGGGAGTTCATAAATATTATGATTTTTGCTAAATATATATTGTGTACTCATTCATTGGTAAAGTTATCAAAGTCAGGTTAAAGTTAACTTTATTGGCATTTCCACGCAGGTGCCAGACGTGTGTAATAAACTGAAACGACGTTTCCATCCATCCACGGTGCAAAAATGCAAAACATTAATATATGTGCAAAATTAGTGCAAGTGGTGATATATACACAAAGTATAATAAAATCTAAAATATACATGTATACATATATATATGTGTTTATACATGTATATACATATGTACATGTATACATATATATATGTGTGTATACATGTATATACATATGTACATGTATACATATATATATGTGTTTATACATGTATATACATATGTACATGTATACATATATATATGTGTGTGTATATATATGTGTATATGAACACATTATGCTGAATCTTCTTTTTCATCTTTCAGCTCTTCCCCTGCATCTTCCTCTGTCACACCGACCAACTGCATGTCCTCTTTCACCACGAACGGAAACCTCCTCTTTGGCCTTACACTTTTTTATCCTGCCCAGCAGCTCCATTTCTAGCATCCTTCTATGAATCAGTATATACCCTCCTCCGATGCCTCTCCCTTTGCTGCCTTTCTACCTGGTCTCTCGGACACACAATATATCTGCTGTCCTCTCCACCTTCACAAGTTCCTACTCTCACCTCCACACTCAGGCCTTTCCTCATCTTAAATTTGTCGTTTTTAGGAAAATCAGTTTTCTATTCTGACTATGGATGCTGACCCAGAGTAAACCTCTTCTGTTATTTATTTATTCCCATTAAAAGAGACAATATGCAGTTCAACATAAACGTTTCCATTCGATGCACCGCACCAGATTATAGCTTCCAGCTAGTAGACATGTGTGGTCCCTCGGCAGGTCACGGTAAAAAAACACAATAACGCCATAAATGGGGAGGTTGAACAAAGCTGTGGCGTACCTGGCGGCTCAATAACATACTCAGTGTTTCAAGCATAGAGTTTCACATCTGCGTTTACATTTCCACTTAATGTCACACACTTTCTTTAAAACAATAGATAGAGGATTAAATAAACAGAGGTGTCATAAAAAGGTGTGAACAGTTGACACTCTCACCAACGGACTGAGCTGCCTAGAAATGAGAGATTAGCCGAGCTTGGTTGAAAGCCGTGGGTTTTAAATCTACGACACATGAGGCAAAATCTGATGGACGTTTATGTGGGAGTAGAAACACAAAAGTCACAAAAAGTTTTTTTAATATCGATAGATTTTATCGTACTTTTCTCAGAAACATGATGTGTTAGACATTTGACCCGCATTTATTTGTTTAGAAGTGAGAAAAATATTAGTTTGCTAATATTGTTTTATTTATTTTCAAATTACACAATAAAATGTGAAAATCTGTTTTTTTTGGTTGTAAACTTTTGGCAGTGTTTGAACGCCGTAGACACCTAGAATCCAGGATTACTTTCTTAACATTAAACATCTTTCTTGATTTCTCATTAATTAAGCATCGGCCTTGAAGACAGAATAGTCTTTAAAGAGTTTGTATCTATGATGATAGGCGAGTTGTTGCAGATCCAAATACAAATTGAGATCTGCCAGATTCAAAAGTTTCCAGTTACAAAGTAAGTTATGGTTTAAAAGGTTCTGGATTTGATTTGGAATAAGGCTTTATTGAATTAAAGGGGTATGTTGGACCTTGGTGCTCTACTGAGAGCAATTCCAGAATGGCTGAGTGATGAATAGATGGACCAAATAATATTAATAACAACGATAGCAATAAAAATAATAATTAAATGATGAATTTTATTTACGGGCAGTTTTTGCACCAAAGGTACCTCACAAAACCCACAGTAAGTCGGACAGCATGCAGCACAAATTATTTTGAAGGAACAGTGTATAAAATATGAGATTAGTGTGTTACAATAGCATAAATAAATAATCAGTCAATAAAACATCACAGAATACTAATCAAACCATCACGAGTTCTGATACCTTTGTTGGACTCAAAGGTGCTTTAATGAGAAATGTTTCATTTAGAATCAAATAAAAATGAAGAAAGAAGCAAATATTTAAAAAAATTTCAAGTGATTGTTTGGAATTTTTACTTCTTCATTACTTCTTCATATATTCTTCTTCTTCTTCTCCTTCTGCTCTGTTTCCAGAAGGGGTCGCCACATCAGATCATCTGTTTCACAGAGTTTCACAGAGAACCTTTGACCTTAGTTAGATGAGGGACACGTTTGTGACCCTTCAAAGTCCTACTCAGCCGTTTGGTTGAGCTCATTTTGAGTCACTTATTCCCGATTGAGAAATCTGTGCATGTGTATAATGAGAGCCAGTGGTAGCATGTATATGCTAAAGAGTAAAGGGGCCGAGGATGGAGCCCTGAGGTGGTTAAAGAGGCCAGGGTGCGTTCTTCACAACGGGCCAGACCAGAGAAGCACAGCAATGATGAGTAAAGAAAAACTTTAGAGCTGCACAAATCTGGCAACGGATGCAAGAAAATCTGTCAACGGTTCAAAATATCAGTTTCAACAGCTGGATCAATAATAAGAAGTTTAAAGAGACTGGAGATGTTAAAAATCAGGACATGTCCATCACGCGGAGGACAAGTCTGCAAACCGAACCGACACACACACACACACACACACACACACACACACACACACACACACACACACACACACACACACACACACACACACACACACACACACACACACACACACACACACACACACACACAGAAGATAGTTCTTCCGGCTAAAAGACTCTCCAGGGATCACAGCTACAGAATCTCAGAGGTCAGTTGAATCTCTGGGTCAGAAAATCTACATAACCACCATCAGATGGCGCCGACACCAACGCCAGCTGTTTAGGAGGGAAGCAAGAAAAAAGCCTCTGCTGTCGTCCACACACAAGATAAAGTTCCTAGGACTTTCTATGCAACAAGGTCACAGGACAGATGAGACCAGAGTAGAACTTTTTGGCAAAAACATCTAAGAGGGTTGTGGCCTTGCAAGATAAAGACAGCCATAAAGATAAGCACCTTATACCCACTGTGAAGTGTGGCGTTGGAATCTCTGAAGCTGTAGGGATGTTTTTTCTTCTAAAAGTCCTCGACATCTTGTTAGAAGACTGGGTTCCATGGACTCTATCAAATACCAGTACCAGCAGATACTGGATGGAAACCTAAAAGCCCCTGACAGGAAACTCTAACTGGGTCGTGGTCGGACCTTCCAGCAGGACAACGATCTGAAGCAGACCTCAACATCAACCCAAGAATGGTTCAGAGATCACAAAATAAAGGTTCTGCCAAAGCCATCCCAGTCACCTGACCTAAACCCCCACGGAACACCTGTGGGATGCGCTGCAGAGGAGAGTCCACAAGCGTGGACCTCAGAACCTGAAGGAGTTGGAGAGTTTTTCTGTAAGGAGGAATGTTCTCAGATCTTCTCCGTGTGTTCTCAAACCTCATCGCTCACCACAGAAGGAGACTCTGGACTGTTGCTGTGGCGAAAAGCGGGCCTGCATATTTTGATAGTTGAGTCAAGGATAATATTTTTATGAGTAATGTGAATGAAAACAGATCATGGTTAGAGAGAATAAACTCATTCATTTTAAAGGATGCCAATAATTCGGTATCTGAACACGAATATTTCCACGACACATTCATCTGCTGTTGGGCTCCGATCAGACACCGTGTGAGGTACTTTATGAAACATGTGACGGAGAGCTGCAGCACACACTGCTGTACGGAGTTTGACAGATGGGGGTATTTAACAGCCAGATAAATCCAAATGTGAAAAAAAACACCAACAAAAACTGATTTGCATTATGGGAAGTGATCCAGTGTTCTTGAACCCTGACTCATGCCTGAGAATAGAAGTCAGGATACCTCGGTCTCTGCTGACTCGACGGTGACGGGCCTTTTTAACGGCGTCTCTCACGGGTCACCCAACTTATGATATATGCTATTGTTTACCCGCATACGTAAGTAACTCTGTACAATAAACAACCTCTCGGTGGTTTCACCCATCAAGTCCATTCCATCTATCAATTTGAGACGTGGGTGAAGTGAAGGAGAGAATAGCTGATTATTTTGCTACTTGGAGGCATCGGTTTCACATCCAGCAGCACCGGCTTTACTTAATCCTTGAGTTTGCTTGACAAACGGTTTTTGCTGAAGAAAGAAAAAGTTTTACCGTTACAATTTAAATGTCCTTACTGGAATAAGTGAAAATAATTTTCGGGGAGACAAAAATAATGGAATATTCTGCAGTGCCCGTGTTGTAAACGGGTCTTTAAGGGGGATTCAGCGCTGTTGGTGGTCTACTCTAGGGTGCCTTCAGGAGAGATCATTGCATTAGGGAGCTGGATACATCAGTGGGTTACACCACTGACTTTGGTGCAGGAAGCTAGGGTTCGAATCCCAGTCAAAAGAGGGCGTGGCAGAAATCCTGTGTGGACCTTTAGACGAGGTCAAGCCCTTCCTGAGCCTAATGCCGGTCTCAAGCCCAGATGATTGTGAAGGTTGGGTGAGGACATCCTCATCCCCGTTGTTTGAGATTGATTGCCCAAATCAATATGCAGAACGAGATGATCCCGCGATTGAACCCGCGTTGGTCCTGTAAAGAGTTCTCCAACGCGGCTTCATAGGCTCCAAATTGGACCAACGGTCGAGAAATTTTGGTCCAAACACTTTTGGAGATAAGTGTCAGAAGTATAGAACCATCTTTCCCGATATCAGTCCAGTTCTTGGGTATAACATTCAGAAAATTATCCATCAAATATTTTTGGAATTATCGTGCAAAGACGAAGGATCCGTAGCGGCGATGACGATTCCATAACATCCTGGACTTTTTCGGGGATTATGTACGAAGGGAAGGTAAGGAAGTGACGCCTCCACCAGAACCTCTGTGAGAGCGTAACATCAAACTTTGGTTGTCTGAACGAAAAGCTAACCTGCATTAAACAATCCGGTGGCGGTGCTGAGGCTGATATTTAGTATTTAGAGTTCGGTCTCCAACACTTCCTGTAGGAAATATCTGACTTCTTCTCAAATGCCTCACCAGATAGTTGATTAAGAAAATATCGACTGGAGCAGATTTGAACATTAAAATCACCAAAAACCTGGATAATAAGTGAGTGCAAAGGCTCAGATCTCAATATCTGGAGGTTACGCCTGAACCCTTCCTCCCTCTGAGGTTGGTGTAAATATCTACTGCCTGCAAAATTCTACAGTTGGAGCGTTTTCTAATTAGCAAAAAAAAAACATCGCTTACACATCAAAACCCAGCAGCCAGAGTGATATAACAAGCCGGATACTCTCACTTCATAGCATGTTTGAATGTTCAGCAAGTATCCTGCTCCATTTAAAACGAGCCCCTCCCTGTTGTTGACAGAGATAAACATTTTTTTTCCATGGCGCCAGCCCTGACGTCTGTGAAGTGAAGCTGACAGTCCGGTAACAGGGGCCGTTTGCTAATGATTTTTGAGCAGCCCCCAACTGAGTCCTAAATGCCTGCAATATCCATAAACAACTCTATACTGTCCAATTAGGCAGACAGAGATGTACTGGGCTGTCAGACAGATTTGCATGGCTAAGCACCTGAGATCCAGAGGATGATGAGGGGGATGGTTCACCGGCCAGGGAGAGAACGCGCACAATGGATGGCTTTCATTACAGCATTACCGCTTTACATACACACTCATCCAATTACTGCCTGGATTAATTGATCATCATACCTTCCTCCGCCCCCGGTGCCGGAGCTGCGAGCCGCTGTGTGTTTTCCTGCCTAGCAGCTACACAACCTTTCATTCCCTCTGCTCCTGTCCCAGGTTCTGCAGCCGGAGCTCTTTATAAAAAAAAAAGAAAAAAGTCTGCGGGGACATTTCTTTTGAGAAAGGAGGTGGCGAGGGAGGGGAGGGCAGGGGAGGGGAGGAGGAACGCGTCGTCTGCCGCCGCTGTGAGGACAGCCATTTGCAGGATCGCATACATTGGGAATAATTAGGATTTATGTGCGCTCGTCAATCCCGCCTCATCCTCCTCTCTGCTGTAGAGCCATCAGTGGTCAGGAAGGTTCACCGGAGCATGACTCATCCCTGAGTGCGTTTGATCAGAATGAATTATGCCCTTTAGATTCATTATGGCACTTTATTTCTCCTCTCTGTCCTCCTCCCTTGTCCGTTCAGCGCCAGGAATGAAACGTACAAGACAGGGTACATATTTTATTGTATGCATGCTGTCACGCACGCACAGTTAGGGATAAGAGGTAGGCAGCGGCCCGGACTAGCTACCCAATAAAATACACTTCGCCTCGCGCTTTTTACAAGAGGCTGTGCAAGGAGAGAAAACGGCGGAATATTTGTGGTTTCAGAACTCAGGCCCGCTGATGTGGACTGGGGAAATTCAAATGCGGCGTTATTAAAACCGCTATAATATAACAAAAAAACGGAATTGGACTCGTGCTGTTAAGTGTACGGGACTATGACAGGGTTCTAATGGGGTCATTTGACATCGTTTAGAATACAAACGAGTCTTTACTTTGTGTTCATTATTTACTGCTAATTATGTGAACTTCTGGAGGAGTCGGGCGGCGCGTTTGAAGCATCCATCGGGTCAGACAGGGAGGAGGTTCCATTTCCCTCCTGGAGGACCGCCCTAACGTAAATGTCACATGTGAAATGTAGTTTTTCATAGGTTTTCACATATGAGCCAGACATTTTCAAAATGTGATTGTCTATTTTCACATGTGAAGACTCTAAAATGTGAAGATTTGAACATGTGATCTGAATCAAACTTCATTCTAACATTTTATTGGCTAATTTCACCAAATACCTCATTTCCACATCTTCACATGTCATTTAAAATTCTGAAGATGTAAATGTCTTATGCCAACCGGAGATTTACAAATGCAATAATCTCATGTGATCTAAAACAAGGGAAAGTTTTAGCATGTGGAAATAAAATATATCACATGTGAACTAAAATGGTAACATGTGACACTTTAAACAAAATAAGGAAATAGCGTCAAATGTGAACCAAACTTAATTTTAACATGTTATCGGCTTATTTCACGTGTGAACTAACATTTTTAACAAGTTTTTCACATCTGCTCAGAACTAATGTCACATGTTAAAATACCCGGATTGCACATGACTGGCTTTTATCACGTTTCATCTAATATGTTATATGAATATGAACCAAACTCCATATTAACATTTTATTGGCTAATTTGGCATAAACACATATACCACATAAAAAAGAACATTTAAAATCATTATTCATAGTATTTTACTCTAATAGTTCATATTTTACTCACTAGGGGGAGCTTGTTTATTTTTATTTTTACGAAAAGCACTTTTCGGTCATAATTGCATATTTAATTTCAGGAGATTCAATCGGGGGGGGTTGCTTGTACAAAGCAGGGGGTTGGGGGCTTTTCGGGGAGAGAACCTTGCTGTTAAGTAATTTCTATGGAAGGCATCAGAGAAATAAAACACTATGGCATCCATTCATCCGTTTGTTCAGGGTCACAGAGGGGCTGGAGCCTATCCCAGCTGACATTGAGTTGGAGGTTTGGGCACATCCTCCACAAGCTGAAGTTCATCATAGAGACTTCACACCACCGGGTACAAGAACAACAATAATGCCTGTTGTTGGTATCTGGGAGGAAGTTGGAGCACCCGCGGGGGCTCCGCACACAAACAGCGACAATATCGTCGCTGTCGGGCGGAAAACTCGCATTTCCTTTCTTTTGTCATTTTTATTTTTTCTATAAAGGAACGGTATTAGTCAGCCTTTTTGTCCGGCTCTTGGTTTTACAAGTATTCAACCGGTTAAACGTATTTAAAAGAACTTTTCATCGACTCTTTAATCTTCACTGCGTCAAAGACGAAACTACAGGATGAATGATTAGGTCCCTTAAGACGAGGAAGCAGGAAATGAAACTCGCGTTAAGTTGGTGTTTAGTTTTGGCCAGCATTGCTGTTTAGTCCCAACCAGTAGTTTTTAAATAAGCTTTTTAAAGACTCTTAATCTTTTAGGACACTAGTTTTGGCGAACGACGGCAACGACGACAGCACAGTGCTTTTATTTGGACACGTGTAGAACCGAACAATCATTTATTTAGAACCGATCCTGTCCTCTAGCCCGCCGTTAACGCCCCAAACACAGGCCATACAGCGAGGGGGTCACGGGAAGTCCACAGCATTATTTATAGTGAGCAGATTGCATCGACTAATTTCTGCATTTTTAATTGTTTTCTCCTTTTTCTTTTTCTTTTTTTTCTTGCTGTGGCCTCATTTCCCTGCAGGGAGAGATCCCGCCCCGACAGAAAGGTTAGTAATCTCTGATGCAAGCAAGCTGCTAGATTTCAAACGGTGTCAGGTCCTCCTGCGTCGGCGTTTTCAGCCTGGTTAATCGTGTAGTCGTGGCTAACCTCGCCGGTTTAATGCCTGCTAACATTAACTATCCTGATTTCAAGGGATTTCTGAAATAATTACCTTCAAGTGGTCAATCTTTTTTTTTTTCTTTTTTTTTTTAACAGTTGTTTTCAGCTTCTGCTCAGAGCTTCATCAGTAATCAAGGGTTAATTTCACACATCGCTGGATCGCCTGCCTTAATCTCTATTCAGTGTAATTAAATCTGTCCAATAAAGTGAGCTCTTTCCCTCTTTGTTCTCTCCCATCTCCTGCTCTCTCTCTCTCTCCCTCTCCCTCTCTCTCTCTCTCTCCCTCTCTCTCTTTTATTGTTTTACACCCATCGCGTCTCATCGTCTGAACTACGGCCCATCCAGCCGCTCCTGACAGGCGGACCCTAGCCCTAAAATTAAAACATTCCTGACTGAGATAGTGAGACGGGGGAGTCGGCTGAGCCCGGCTCGGTGGGAGAGGAAGAGGAACGGGAAGAGAAGATGACACATCCAGTGTCTCTTCTACTTTCTGTTGTTGTTTTTTTTTTCTGTCTCTCATTTCAGCAGGTCAGAATGTGAAGATCTGACCCCGTCAATCAGGCCTCTTGACAAGTTTAATCACAACGCGCCCTCTGCAAAATCACGGCTAAATAGGAATGCAAATAATAGAGCGCCGGGGCCTCTTATAAATGCTAATCAAGAGGACTAATCAAGTGACAGGTCCACAGAACCGGCTCGCTCCGAGAGCCACTCAAACTTCTTTTCTCTTAACTTTTTTCATTTAAAGCTCTCAAAACCCTTTTTTTTTCAGCAGGAACAAAAATTAAGAACGTTCTTGTTTATGGATTATATTCATGAATGCGTGGGTGTCTTTTATTTTCCAGAATACGGAACTAAAGGGTGCATTTCCAGATTCCCTTCCCTTTGAAGTTGGACCAGCCGGTGGTTTCTGAACTATGTAAATGAGTCTTGCCAATCCATCATCCCTCTGTGATCTGCCACAAAAGTCAGAGCTCCACTTTGAAATGATGATTTCGGATGAGCCTGGCGACTTCCCTTTGCGGCGCGGTTAAAAAAAAAAGTCAAAAAAGAAAAGAAAAGAAAAAAGCTGCTGATCCAAGTTTTATGTGCGCTTGGAACTTTTGAAGGTGGCTCGTCTCCCCCCGATTGTCAGAGATGTCAGAGCTAAATATCATATTCCGTCTTGCTCCGACTGAACCGGCAGTCAGGGAGTTTTTTCTTTTAAAAGTCCCTAAGATCAGAGAGAGCGCTAAAAAATCCCCGTCCTTTGACTCAGCCTGAATCCATCACGTGTAAAATCAATCAAACTAATCCATTCTAATCTAAGCCCCCCCCCCCCACATTTCCCGTAACAGGTTAAGGGCTTACATAAAATAAACTGTATTAATAAACATCCCAGGAAAGCCCCCAATCCCCTGAGTTGTACAAGCATACCCCCTGATTGAACTCCTCAAAATAAATGTGACTCATTGATAATCACAAACACTCCATGTTGACTCGACTCAACTATTTCTAGGACGCAATGATGGTTGGGAAGTAACAGTCAATAAACTGCAAAGAACAAAGCCTCCCTATTGAGTGAAATGTAAATAATTACCGTAAAATATGACAAATACGAGTTAGATCTATTTGAGACGGATCATATGAGATAAATCTGGACGATAGCAGACCAAGGGTTAGGAAGTTATGTCCGAAAAACAGGGTTTTTCCGCAAATAGAGCCCCCCAGTGAGTACAATATGAACAAGAAGAGTAAATTATGATATATACGACATAGATCCACGTGAGTTGATTTTTGTGCACCAAATCTGGACTAAAATGGAACAACGTCTGAGAAATGATGACCCTAAAACTGTGATTTTGTAGGTAAAGCTCCCTCTACTGGTGAAAAGATGTAACTCGACTGTCTCAAAATCAATCCAGTTCTTCCTCTCAGATCTATGTTGGTATAATATTTGAAAATGATCCGTGATACAGTTTTTCGGTTATCGCGTTAACACGAAGGATCTGGGGCGGCGTTGAGGATTCCATAATAACCTTGACTTTTTTGAAGAGATAATTTATGATGATTAATGATTTTTTTTTGTCCAATCAGATTCTCAAATGGAGAAATCTTGTCTTACTTTGATGAATTAAATCCTCTTCTGGGATATCATGCAAACCCTCCATTTACCTTACTTGTTAAAACTCAATATTAAGTAGAAAATGTCACAAAGAGAAAGACAAAGGAGATTACATTTATTTTAATGTGAAACATCTTTGCCAAGATTATTGTTCCTTTATTGTAAAAAAAAAAAAAAAAAGAGCCTAATTTCTTGCGGGAAAAAGGCTTTGAAATCCCTTTTTTTGCGCCGCAGACAACCCAGTTGAATTGGAGTTGGATCTACATCTGAAGATATGCTTAGTGACATCCTGCATTTGCTTTATGCTTCTAAATAAATCACTTCATTTATTTAGAGAACCTCACATTCAGGCCGGGTAAATTGGATTTGCCTCGCCGTAATTATACATAATTTTCGACGGTTTGGTTCGTCACGGGGAATATAAAAAAAAAAAGGGGTTATACGGCACGTCAGCTGGATCTAACATTTGAAAGACTTACACTCCTCAACTCGCTAATGATGGTTTACAAGCCAATTCTCTGGGGGCAGTCTGAGTGCTTCCAAGATATCACGTCTTCACAGGAAATCCACATAACTTAGTCTGGCAACGCCGAGGGGAGGTTTAAAGACAAGCCAAACGTGTGAGCGAGAGACATGTCAGAAAAACAGCACCATATATAAATCTGTGCAAACAAAACATCGCAAAGTGCTCTTCTGCCCCCCCCCCCCCCCTCCCGCTCTGCCTCATTTCCTTTAATTGCACTATTTAAATACTTTTTCTTTTTTTTTCTCCAATGCTTCACCAATAATCTTTATATATGGAAGTATTCCATAATATCAATAACATATTATGGAAATATCATCCCCGCCGCTGCAGATCCTTCCATCTGTTATTATTTTATGGATCATTATCCTTCTTTTTTTTTTATCTAGCTAGATCTTAGTACGAGGAAGAACTGGATTGACATTGGGAAAGTCCGGTTGTATATTTCTGCCACTAGGGGGAGCTTTATCTCCAAAATCATTTGACTAATTGTAAAACTTTTTGCAAGTAACCCTGTTCTTTTGACATATTTCTCTAACCATTCTACCTGATACAGTCCAGATTTGGTGCACAAGAATATTTGTCTTTTATATATCGTCTTTTACTCTAATAGGGTATATTTTAATCTCTAGGGCGTGATTCTTTTTAACGGAAAATACAGTTTTTTCGGATATAACTGTTTTTAATTGTTATATCCCCAAGGATTTGTGCGTTGAAATGTAAAATGAGGGGGGGATTAAAATGTTAAATGTTTCCATTTTATGAAATAGGAAGATTATGTATTATTGTGTAGAATTAGTATATGTGTATAGTAGTTTTCCTTCTGTGTTCCAGGTGTTTTGTTTCTTTCTTAGGATGGTATAGGATAAGCAGAAATAAGCGCCAGGCTTCAGCCTATTCTTTCTTTTTATCCAGTTATTTACTGGGTTAATAATTTTCTAAAAATGTTTTTTTTTTTTTTTTTAACATGTATGGAACCAAAATAAACTATATTCATTCATTCATTCATTCAAAAGAATGGTCAACATCTCCGTAGATTTTTGGTGTTAAAGCAATAACCCAAAACCTTTTCAAATTTTATACCGACATAGACCAGACAAGTGTGAGGAAGAACTGGAGTGATTTTGGGAGAGTTCGGTTGGAGCTTCATCTTCAAAATCCCAGGTTTCAGATATAACTTCCTAACCGTTAGTCTGATATAGTCCAGATCTGTTACATATGAATCGACTCAGGGGGATCTAATATATATATATATATATATATTTGTACGCTATTAGATTTTTACGAGCTTTTTCGCCAAAAACACAGTTTTTTCGGACACAACTTCACATTTAATTTGAGAGGTTCAATCAGGTGAATTGCTTGTACAATGCAGGGTTTGGGGGCTTTCAAGGACATGCCCTTGTTTTCAAACATTCTAGCTGTAGTTTCATCCAGTATTATAAAAATGCATATGCAAGCCTGCACTTCGTATAACAAATAAAAACAAGCAAACGAAAAAAAAAAGATTCCCATCACTGATTCTCAACCTGTGCCGGTTCAGTAACCAACTGCCGCCTACCTCACCTGCAGAGGAAGATCAACATCCAAACAATGTTGCAGCCAAGACCAGACATCATTAGGCTTCTTAACACCTCACAAGACAGACTGACATCCAGCCAATTTGGCCATGAGCCGAGGTAGATGCGAGTAGTCTGCAACCACACCGCCGACTAATGATGGTCTGAGCCTGTCTCGGCCCCTCAGAGGCCCGTTTGATCAGGAACAATAGAAACCCGGCGTGACGCGAAGATCTCTATACATTTATCTGCTTGAATCGCGTCGTGAGTTGGAATAAAAGTGTGTTTTTTTCTTTTTTTAGGTGCGTCATCTCGTCAACATGCAGCTACATCTAAGCCGGATCGCATTAAATAGAGCGAGGAAGAGCAGTGGAGGCATCGAAACCGATGCAAATGTGCAATCATTAGTCTTTTACTATTGGGTCCGGTTTCTTTTTTTCATCACAAGCAGCTGGCATCTTCTCCAGACTGCAGGCTGCGTGCGGGATGGATGGCATGAAGGCAAATATGAGCTGGAGTGATGCTCAGTATTTATAGCATCCAGATAACACTGGGTCGGGGAATTGACAGGCCCACCTAATGATGCTCCTCAAAGTGGCATGGATGCAGACGAGTGGACCTCTTCAAATGGGAGGCCAATCCCTGCTGACACAGGGGATAATAGCCCAGCATTGGGCCCATTGTCTGGGCACCCCGCACCATGGCATTTGGAGATGAGCTGCCCCTGTTCCTGCAGACAAATGATGCGCACTCCGCCTGGAGATGTCAGCCATCACGTCTCTCCGTCAGTCTGCTCACACCAGAGCTGACGGCAGAGGCCACCTTCTCTTAACCCTATTGGTTTATGAAAATTAGCTCCATAGCAACAACAGCTACACTGTTTTAATGGTATATATAGTCCCTACAGCGCCTTTTCTAACTCTTCGTCCTCCTATGGGAACGCGACAGAGGCGCCATGAGAGGGTCATTGTTCCGCATCTCAGCAGGACATGGAGGTAATAACAGCGTTGAAGGGATTTCTGGGTAAAAGGAGTGAGTTTTCATTATAACTTATTATTGGCTGCTAGTGGTTAGCGGCGTACTCAAACAATAAGACAATTAAAGGACAATGCTGTCAAATTGTTGGTTGAGGTTGAGCTCTGAGGAGGTCTAATGAGGATAATAAATTATTTTTATCTAGTTTTATACGTAGCTTTGCTTTTTAGGTTTAATCCACTTCTGCTGAGTCCATGGAAGCGTCTTTTATCAAGATATCCAGGTCCTTTAGTAGAAAAGCAGCCCCAAAGTATCAGAGATCCACCACCAGACTTCACAGTGGGTATGATGGGCTTTTCTTCATGCTACACCACACCCATCTTAGATGTTTGATGCCAGAATACTTTACTTTTGTCTCAACTGACCTTTAGCCTTCTTCCACTGAAAGTCGTGTGAGGATGACGGCAATGGCTTTATTCTTTCTCCCAAACAGCTTGTGTTGGTGTAGACCCCGTCTGATAGTGGTTATAAGGACTTCTGACACAGATATTCAACTGACCTCGTCTCTAGACGTGATCCACGGAGAGTCTTCTGCCAGTTGAACCACCTTCCTCACAGTAAGTTTGCAGACTGATAGTCTTCCAGGCTGATTTTTATTATCTTCAGTCTTTTTAAACCTCTTAATTATTGATCTAACTGTTGAAGCTGACACTTTTAACCGTTTCTTGTCTTGATTGCCAGATTTGTTGCAGCTCTAGAACGTCAAAAAGAATTAGGCCTTGGTCACCTCATATTTATACCCCAGTAAAACAGAAATCATTGTTCACAACTGAGTTCCATATCAAAATCTATCTGTCTGTCTGTCTGTCTGTCTGTCTGTCTGTCTGTCTGTCTATCTATCTATCTATCTATCTATCTATCTATCTATCTATCTATCTATCTATCATATATCTATCTATCTATCTATCATATATCTATCTATCTATCTATCTATCTATCTATCTATCTATCTATCTATCTATCTATCTCTCTGTAATAATTGTGAGTAAACAAAGGGAGTCTCTGGCATCATTAGAAACCCACAGCTGCCACTGGGACCTCCATTAAGCTCAGTGTTCCTGAGATGCTCTGGTCGTATCTGATTCATCAACAAGACGTTGGCTGGCATGATTTATCTATGCCACTTACTTGTTTTCATTTTGCCCGGGGGCTGCTGCCAGCGTCGGGGGCTTCTTTTTGCAATGTGACAGCTCCATCTCCAGAGAAAAGACTCCCCATGCAAAAAACAGTGCATCAAAACAAATAAGGCCCTCAGCCACTTAAGAGAAGTGGCTGCGTTCAGGACCCATTTTCACTACATGTCAACCAGATGATGCAACGGCACGCACAAACCTACATCCTCCTTCTGCTCTTTGTTTGGATTCTCCAACCTACCGGCCTAAAAATAGGCCCTCACATTCGCGAGGCTCTCCCAAGCCTGACCCCGAAATTATGCATAACGTTTCCCTTTTTATCGATTAACCGCATTCGTGTGCTCTTGCAGGCTTCCTCAACCTTCCTGCTGTACGCTCCCCCCCCCCCATCCCTTCCTCGCTCCCCAAATCTACAGGCAAACGGGACGCTCATGTACATTAAATAAGAACTGTCACCCTGGGCAACTTGCAGCAAAGGAGCATTTATTCTGCCTCACATTTCCTGGCACTTAGAATTATTTCCTTCATGCCTGATAACCAAATTACAATATGGCAGGTCTCCCCGGAGCCACGGGATTGTTAGTGCCAGCTCACAACATACTTTCAACTGATGTGGCATTTCATGTACAGCTGCCAATCAAAGCCTGCAGAAGGGAGAGATGTAAATGAGGGCGGACCCGACGGTGTTCAATTACCGCTCTGAGCTCTGCATAATCCCCCTTCCCACTGACTGACTGACTGACAGCTCCACATTCCTCCTCATACGCGGCGTTCTCCCTTAATTTCACTATAGGTTTCGCCTCGTACAGGGACGTTGAAGGGAATTTCTGTCATTTCCATTCAGAATAGTGCAAAAAAAATGTATTCCGTGACATCTGAAGGACTCTACGGAGGTAAAACCTTGCTAAAAATCTTGTCCCTCTGTTGAATTTCATATAAATAAACGGGAATTTCAACATCCGAGTGGGCTGAGAGACTCTTTCCTCCCCTCTCAGAATCAGATTTGGGTAAATAGTACACAAAATGCATGAATAGCGCTGGAATCTGGAGCTCTTTCATCATTCCTTCAGATTCCTTGTAAGCCCTGTGTTTAAGGGGCACCAGCGATGTTCTGCAGTATTCACAACGCAGCCTTCTAACTCCGCTACGTGTCATCGGACGCAATTCCACATCATTTCAAAGCATCAAATTGTTTTTTGTTTTTTTTACCTCCGTGGTCACCTGATTCGCCCCCCCCACCTTGCCGTCTCAAACCGGCACTTTTGTTGCATTCTGAGAGGTTGATAAATCAATCCATCAAAAAATTCTTTGCGGTGAAACTCAATCAAGAAAGGTCATGTCGGCGGGAAAAGAACAGATTAAATTAGCATTGAATTAGACATGGAAAGTGAGCTCTGTCAAAACCATCACTGTGCTCAGCACAATTAGAATATGTTAATTATGCATTTCATTAAGGGGCCTCGGCGCTCTTTGAATGTGAGATGAAATGTCACTGGTGTAGGCAGCCGAAAAATGGAAGATTGCCAGGCACAACTTTCTTTGTGCAATGTGTGACACCTTCATTAACATCAGGGATTGCTAGTCTGATTAGACTTTTTGTATTAGTTTAAGCCTTTAGGCTTTCAAATGCTACGCCTCTTTTCTCCATTTTGATGTGGCAGCCGAGTCCCTTCTCCGTTTCCAAGCTGATACCGTCTGCCGTTCAACTCTTTGTCTAAAAATCTGGGACATAATGCCATGACATTGGACGAAACATCTCTTTGTCTTTGTGTGGAGGACGGCCTTTACTGCGTCTTTGTTTCACGTAATCTGGGGGTCACTTTCCCCAGTAGAAGACTTGAAGAGGTGAACTCTCAGGTCAGGATAGTGAGGCTGGCCTTTATGTTAATGCTCACGATGTTGACTGAAAAAACGGGACTGTTGGTATTTTAAGTTTTACAACGCTGTTTAAAAAAATAGTTTCATGCGTGGCTCTGAATTCTTAATTGTGACATAAATGCACATCGCAAAGATCGGTCAGTCACATCATCGTTTCAATAGACCCCTTTCAGAAGCAGGAAGTTGGCTCGTTACTGTCACCACTAAGATATTCCTGGAGGCTAACGAAATAAATCAGTCTTGGAAGATTGGGGAGTCTATTCACTTTAATAGACCATTTTCAGAAGCTGGAAGTTGGCTCCTAGATATCCCCAGTGAAACACTGACAAAATCAAAAGAAACTCCACAAAGCGATTGAAATCAATCAGTCTCCGAAGAGCTCCAAAGTTCTTTCTAAGGTGGCTTTGGGACACCATAGTCCCACAGTCTGCAAATGAAGAAGACCCTTTATCTGCTTTTACTTTGTAGCACTTTGAGATTTGATCCAAATGTAAAGTGCCTTATAAATTAAATGTATTATTATTATTATTATTATTATTAAGACCCGGAAAAATAGTGAACTTTCTCGGAAGTGGACCCCCTTCCAAAATTCCTCCAAAAACACAGAAAAATCACAAAATAACTCTTTATTCCCTGTCAAGGTCAGAGTTCATGGCTCCATTATTCAAAAGAAAATGCACTGTAGAAATTGAGCTAAACAAATAATTTATTACATTTCTAATTATTAAATTACTCCAACTGTAAAAAATAATACACTGACCGTGTACAAATACTTACAGTGATTTAGGATGAAAAAAACATGTATACTGTCAGGCTGTTTACTGTTTACAAAGATGACACATAAAATGCAAGATTCTTTTCGTAACAGTAAAATCAACATCATTTGACATTATTTGAAGTTATGGTGTTTGTTTTTTCTGTGTGAAATTCTGTGTTTTCCACGTATTCTGACAATAAATGTGAATAAAGTTATTTACTGTCGCTTTCTTTAAGATAATTTTTAAATCTACCACAGAAATACATTGTTTTGAATTCTTCTTTTATTGTTTTGTTTTTTATTGTTCATATTTGAAAGGTTATTTTTTCATAATATAATAATGTCTATGGACAATTTTTACAGTCTATCTATAAATACCATGTAGTGGAGAGTGGCGAGGAGAAAAACCCACTGCTGACCCAGAAGAACTTTGAGCTCTCGGTTGAATGGACCTCCATGACTCACGGAGCTTTTGGGAGAATCTTCTACTGACGGATGAGTGAAGAGTTGGACTCCGGTAACAACTGTCATAAAACCAAACACAGCATTCCACTAGAAGAACATCAGACCCATGTTCAAACACAGAGGAGACAGTGGAATGTTGTGGAGATGCTTTGCTGCTTCAGGACCAGGACCCCTCGCCACGATTGACGGAGACATGGATTCTACTCTCTATTAGAAAACTGATGAATGTCCGATCATCAGTCTGTGACTTCAAGCTCTTACGGCAAGAATGATCCTACGCAAAAGAGTCACTCCATCTGAGATTGGATGAAAGATAACTACATTTTAGACGTTGGGTTGGAAACTAGAGGTCACATGACCACTAAACCAGGAAGCACTGAGTTCCTGTATTTGAGAAGGTCTCTTTTGTCCTTTCTTCCTGAGGTCGTTATGTGATCGGCTCTTCTTTTATGTCACACGGCAGATTGTTTGCTCGGTTATTGTGAGCTGTGAACCGGATCCTTTAGTTCATCCTGACATTATTATAACAAGAAGGTTTAAAAGAATGACTGATAATAAAGGAACCTGTTTGGTTCACGCCTCGATTCCAACGGGAGCGTCGTAGGTTGCGTTCCTGTGACGTCACCGGACGCGTCTCAGAAGAAGAGCGTCCGCGACTGCCTGCTTTGTTTTGGCTGCTTTGTTGTTATAAAATGGTCGTTGAAAGTTACTGAATGAATCTTTACTGTTTCTCATAGTAGATGATTTGTATATATGCTCACCTATATGAGCTGTCAGAGCTGTGCTAGCTATCAGGTTAACTCTATACAGCTAACCGTAGTCCGCTAACCTCCAAATCTTTAGATTTGAGGTTTGAGGCATTCCTCACTGTCGTCCTCCTCTATATCCTCTTGTTTGGGTCCAGATTGAAAAAGCTAAACGGAAGGGGATCAAGACCGTTTTGAAGTCATTTGACGTCATTATACCGCGATGGCGTTGAGACATAATCAACAGTGGCGACAAGATTATTCAACTGTTATTAAAATTGAGACTTCTAAGGGTATTTTAAATTTTGCATTTATATATCTGACCCAAAAGTTAATCTAATAAGGTCCACATGTCCGACTAGTCGGGGTTCCCTTTAAGGCTAATTGAATAAAAAATATGTTTTAGAATGAAAAACAATTTGTGCTGACTCAGCAGTTTCTTATTTATTTTTTAAAATTGTGATCGGACACAGTTCACTTTGAGATTCTCGCGAAAACAGAAGAAATCAGGAGGGGGGGGGGGGGGGGGGGGGGGGGGGGGGGGGGGGTCCGTTACTTTTTTCACTGCCCTGCAGCTGGAGAACATTGCTCTTGTGATTTGGATCATCCTCAGAGGGGCGTAGAGGTCTTCCTCTCGCTGCAGAAGCTCCGGGACAGACTTATTCCCCTGCACCAGTGATTAACTCCTGGGTGAACTCTTCCACGCCATCTAATAATTGACAGATCATCGCATTGTATTCCGCGGCAATCACGCCGGGAACAGTTGATGGGTAAGTGAAAGTTGGACTTGGGCAGCGGCGGCAGCTTACATTGCAGATCAGCCAACTTTTAAAACTTCATTAAAACGAAATGAAAGCACTTCCCGGCACAGTAAAATTAAATCCAAATGCTTTGGGAAGAGATGATGAAAGCTGGAAGTGGGAGCTGTCTGACAATTTCAGCGCTCACATACTTTCACGACACAAGATGATTCTTGTGCGCTGAAAGTGAATCGCGGGAATGATTGTCTCTGGAAGACCCATCTCACAGATGTAATATAGATGTCTTGAATGAGTGACTACCCCGCTGCTGCGTCTTTGTACCCATAACTTAGAATACGCTACCTGCAGAATAGAGCTCCCACCTCGCTTGCTACGCCGCAAGATTGCTTTCTTATGCCGACCGCGAGAGGGTTCAGGAGGTGAGGCTGAAGCGGGGGATCAATTTCTTTATGTCTTTATGGTTTGCCGTATAAAAGTCATTAATGTAAAATCAATCACCGCTTTGATTCCACATTTTGATAACAAGATTTCCTTTATTTCATCCGGGGCTTTAACCTCTGCGGAGCCCTTCGTCTCCGCCTGAGAGGATGCATCACACGCCGCGTGACAGTTCATATTTCCTGGAGCTGCTCATCCACCTCGCGTGGTCAGCGTTACGTTTCACTTGAGAGACGGTTCGGAAACCAGAACGAGGATGAGGGTCCTGCGCTGGAATAATACAAAATAAATAAATCCCCTTTCAGACAGAAGTGAAAAATGAGGAATACGAGGTGCTTTTAGCTTGTGACTAGACCCAAGCTGTCGTCGCGGACTGCAAGGGTTGATCCACGAAAAGCCCCCGATCTACTGCGTTGTGCAGAAAATCCGCCTGATTGAACTCCTCAAACTGAAGGAGGAAAATATCATAACCTCACAAACGCGGGGATAATATGGAATCACCGGCGCCACGTCCGCCGCGGATCACTCGTGTAAGAACCCGATGACTCAAAAAGTATTACATAGATCATTTTCAAAATTTGTACCAACATAGACAGTAGTGCGAGGAAGAGCTGGATTGATTTGGGGAAATATCGGTTACATATTTCTGACACTAGTAGGGAGTTTTATCTCTTCATAATTTCATAACCATTAGTCCCTTTTGGTCCAAATTTGGTGCATATGAATCGACTCGATGAGGTTTATCCTGTTTATTTCATATTTTAGTCTAATAGTTCATCTTTTACTCACTTCTTGAACCTTTTTTTATTTACCAAAAAATAAAGTGGACACAATTTCATATTTAATTTAGGAGTTCAGTTGGAGGATTGTTTGTACAACGCAGAGGATTGGGACCTTTTTTGGGGATGTACCCTCGCCGTCGGGGGACGACAGCGTAGCACTTTTCTTTTTTCTTGGTGAGGACTTTAAAGGGTCAACATATTCAAGATGCATCGTCTCAACATAAAATTTCTTGACAAATAAGATTGTGAGTTTTTGCAGCTCCACGTTGAGGTTCTGGTTTATGTGGAGCCTCTGACTGGGAATCCAGCACCTTCACGACTTTGTCACAGGTGTGTCACCGCCTCTCTGGTCCCCCCGTCGACGTTTGTCACGTTAATACCTCGGCGGCTCTGACGGCGGCAGTCCTCGGAGAAATGGCGTAATTAAAAAGTATCAATCAGCGGTTTTTAGCGCGCGGAGCTATTTTTCCCGACTTTGATCTGATACGGACGGCGACAACGAAACCGAACAATGAAGGCGTCATGTTAGAAAATAATCTACTCGAGGCTCCAGCACTGCGGGGAAGCGCTCCATCAAAAGTGAAAAATGGGAGTCTGTGTCCAAGGCCTAAATGTATTCCATGGCCGGAGAATGAACCCGCTGCCCATGTGACACATGATTTACACAGGAAGAGGCCTCTGACTCTCTACGATGATAGATCTACGCCTACGTCTGCCTGGGCTCACTCCATGACATATAATCCTTCTCTTTTAACTTGTAACATAGAGATAGATAACAAAAAGCTTTATTGATTTCCCTGTCTGCACACTGGCCGGGTTTTTAAAACTGCACATGTCCATATCTGGGTCTTGACCACGGTGACATCTGCCTCTGCAGCTCCTGCCGTCACAGTTGCTTGTATTTGCATCATTAGATCAATGTTGCGTCTCCGATATCCAATGCTTAAAAAAGAAAATACAAAAATCCTCAACCGGAGGAAATCCGCTGCCGTATTTTACGGAGCTGTTGAGCCGTAAATACCTGCAAACTTGTCTAAATGTTGCAGCGATCCCGCCGGGCGCCGCCCACATCTATTTTCAGCGGTGTAATTGAGTTGGTCGTCTGATCGCGGAAGCCGCCGCGGTCGCTGTTATTCACGCTTGGAAAGGAGCACCTTCTCGTAAATCCCGACGCTGTTGTGACTTTTGTTGCGGCATTGGTTCACGCATGAGGCTGGAGAGGAGGCATGTTTCAAATATGCAGCGCGTCGGGAATCTTCTCAAAACGCTTCGTCATACACAAATCAGCCATTACATTATAACCACAGACAGGTGAATTTTGAGTCACGTTGATAATCTCCTCACAGCACCCGCCAGTGGGTTGGATTGGATCAGGCAGGAAGTAAATACTTTGTTATTAAGCTGTGTTGGAATCAGGAAAAGTCATCAGGCATCCCAGTTCTGTTCTCACCAGAACAGACAACAGACAAAATAACAGGTCTTGTTGCGTGTTCCCCGTCTGCAGCGGTTACTACCTACCGAAACGGTCTGAGGTTGGACAGCTAGTGAATCGGCTACGAGGTCATGGGTTCATGGATGCGTGTGGGGAGATGAAGGCTAAAGAGCCACTGCAGCACACGTTGCTGAAAAAGTGAACGCTGGCTGGAATAGAAAAGAATTCAGAAAACAGAGCTGTGTTTACAGCAGGAGGTCTTAATGTTCGGGCTGGTTTCGTACACAGCACAGCCATATCTGTGTGTTCTGCACATTCATCAATGACGCTGACAGATCAAATGATACCTTTAATATTGTGGACATTAACAGCTATATAAATCGCGTGTCACATCTCATTATTTTGCTCTCTCTTTCTCCTTGTTGTTGTTTCCTTTTGATTTCTGTCTCATTTGGTTTTAACCGCCCATCTTTTATTGTTGACGTTTTGAGGCTATAAATGGCGTGCATTATTCTCGACACCACCTTTTTTTAACTCCTCCATTAATCGCTTGTAAAGCGTCTTGAAAGACATGAAAACTGTTTGAAAGGTGCTGTATTAATAATGTTTGATTGACTGATTATATGTGACTAAAAATGTAATTAATAAAATATTTAAAACTAGAACAGTAAACTGTAAACGTCCATGAAGGAGGACACCGCAAACATGTCCGTATACATCACCTGGCCTGTACCCCACCTCTCTCAGCTTTTGTCTGAGTTGGTTCAGGTCCCTCCGTCTCAGGATGTCATGAACGTTCATCCCAAAAATCCTGGCTTTGCTAAATTTTAATCTTTCCTGATCTGGAATTTTTTTCGAGACTTTTGGAACTCTTCAGACCTTCTCCTTCTTTCAGCTGTTCCCCTTAGATCATATTTCTCTCTCTCTCTTCCTGTCCTCTGCATCTTCCTCTGTCACACCAACCAACTGCATGTCCTCTCTCCCCACGTACAGAATTCTCCCCTTTTTTTTATCTCCTACCCGGCAACTCCATCTCCTGCATCCTTCTACTAATAGATCAATTATCCCTCCTTTTCACGTGTCCAAATCATCTCAATCTGTCCTCTCTTACTCTGTCTCCAACACGTCTAACCTGGACTGTCCCTCTCATGTGCTCCTTCCTAATCCTGTCCTTCCTCATCACTCCCAAAAAAACTCTGACCATCTTCGACTCTACCACCTCCAGTCTTTTGGTCGGTGCCGCCGTTTCCACACCATCCAGCAGAGATGCTCCCGACACCATCTTGTAAACCTTTCCCTTCACTCCTGCTGCTACTCTTCTGTCACAGATAACTCCTGGCACTTTTCTACACCCACTCCACCCCGCCTTCACTCACTCCTTCACTTTCTCTTCCACACTCCCTGCTGCTCTGAACAGTTGACCCCAAGTACACACTTTTGTTCATACTTAAGCAGCTCTACCTTGTAAATCATATTCTACACTAAAAGTGCCTATTTTACTCACTAGGGGGCGCTTTCTTTGAAAAAAAATATATTTTTTTTCTTCTTCACTTTTTCACTTTATACTTTTCTTGTTTCTAGTGTCTTGCTAATTCATGGTTACGTTGCACCAAATTATTTCCAACAGTACTGCTCTGTTTCGCCGCTCTTGTGGTCGTCTGTAGACTATCTGCAGTCAAATACATACAAGATCAAAGGCTCCATTCAGATCCATAAACGCTTTTTTTATAAACTTTGAACAGAAATGGACTTTCTGCTGATTTCTCTCTTACTGGTATCTGGCAGCTTTGCACTCTTTTGTAACTTGTCAGACTGTGAATGTTCATGGAGCTCACTGTAACTCTGCTTTATATCATCTAAACCCAATGTGTCAACTTGATGTTGGATTTACCGCCAGGACACTGCGCTCTCTCAAACTGTGTCCTTATCGGGGGGCTGGAGAAACCAGTTCCAGGAGAATGTCACGTCAGCTCAAGACAACCTGATTCCACATTTAGTTGCTGTTGTATCCCCTCAAAAAAAAAAAAAATCACGCCAAACACTTACGGGTCATTAGACAGCATTCAGTGTTTTTTGGATGGATGGCGGGGTTTTTGTTTTTTCTCTTCTGTTGTTTTATTTTTGTTAGAAGCCCGCGGTTCCAGGCTGTGTTTACAGACTGAGAGAAATAGCCGAAATCTGCTGGCGTCCATGCTGATTCATGTCAGAATGAGTGACAGGTGACCCGAGAGCCGGCAGCCAGACACTGAGACGGATTACAAGTGAGCAAAACGCCAACAACCTCTGGCCTGCTGTGGGGCAACAGATGACAGCAGAGGAGGGCAAGAGGTGGAGAGATCCGCACTCACCCCCCTCCTCCTTCCCGCCATCCATCAACCCAACCCCCCTCCTGGCCGCCATCCACTCAAACTGACTGATGGACAAGGGAAAATGAGAACAATCACTTCTTAAAATAATAAAGCTTTTCTCAGGGCCACATGCTTCAGGGTCAGTGTTTTCGCTCGTTGCCGCTAATTTGGAATGCGGTTAGGATTAGGATCCAAATCAGGCCCAGTGATATTGTTAAAACAGACTGCGAAAACAATCAAAAGGCCGTTTGTTATGCGATAGTAGCGGTTGTAATTATATGTAAGCGCCGCTCAAGTGAAGAATAAGTGTTTCTGGCTTTGAGGTCAACACAGCTGCAAGTCAGGAAGTGATCTAATAATAGGAAGGTGTGAACAGCGGAGAGGAAAGGAAAAGGCCTCAGCCAGCCTCCAAATTTATGGTGGCAAAAAGTAAACATTCGTTTGCCCTCGTTGACTGCTGGCTTCAACAGAGCCAACAAACCCTGAATTCTCCTGACACCGGGGTCCAAATCCAATCCTGCTCGTAAGTTTGCAGCGAGGACGACCTTGCGCCGCGCCGGCACTCAAATTCTTTCCAGGCTCCTTCCCGGGCTTTTATATTTTGTGTATCTCGCCTGAGCTACAACGTTAACAAATAGCATTAAAATCTTTGCAGCTGAATGCCCATGAAAGGAAATGATTCAAAAACTTTCCATAATGTCTTTAAAAAGATCCAAGCCCTGAAAATTGATACTGCTGAGACAAATAGCAATCACGCCGTCCCCAAAATGTCCCCATCTGGGCCAATCAGCGACAAATGTGTCACTTTATTTCCCACTGTAATTTCCCCTCGGACCAATCAATGTAATTCTCGATGCCAGACTGCAGCGGCGAGATGCATCATTCTCCAAGTTTTGTCAAAGTGAAATCAGTCATCTCTGATGTTTAGTGTTTGACACGTAAATGAGCAAACAGATGTTGCACAGCTCCTCCTTGGGCTCATCTGTGCAATTCTGAAAATCTGAAGGCACAGCTGTGAGACTCATCATTTCCACAAGTTCCATCAGAATCCAACAAGTCAGTTGGCGTTCCATTATTAGCCCCCTCACTTTAATACACCAAAAAAAAAAAAAGAAGAAGAAGAAAAAAGGACGTCTGGCTTTAGAGAATTCTCTACTAACTCCTTTGAATCTTTGAATTGTCATATATTTGTTCAGATTGTTTATTTATTATATGCACTTAAAGTCGCGATACCAAATGTTAAGCGACAAGAGCTTTTATACTTGTTTGTTTGTTTAGCCACATTGTAGCAGGCACACAAAGTTAGCAACGTATTAGTAAAACATTTCCCTCAGAGGATGGACAAGAACAAACGTTGGGTTTATTATTATAGAATTAAATAAGAGTGAATAATACTCCACAGGTGGAAACTCATTTTTCACAACAATCACAAAACATGATCCATGAAACATTTTGAAGTACTAGAAATGAAAATACAGATTACAGATGAGAGTGCTGAATACGACTATTAAGAAAAAAAGACTAAAAATGTAGCCGTTAGTGTTTTCTTCTTTTTAGCTTGACTTCCAAATATCTTTTGAACATAATGAGAAGATTAGTTACGTTAGTGGCTTTCCATTAGTGGCCCCCATATAGTGCAAATATAAGAGATAAATGTTAAATTAACTGTCAGTGAGTTTGAAGCCAGGACGTCGAGCAGAAGATGATGTCACTGCTCAGAACGGCTACGTTTTTCGCTGAGATGCTGTGAATCAGACACGGAATTAGATAAAACAGCATCCAGAGGGTTAATAGTTAAATAATAATCATAGTATGCTTTCAAAGCTTATATCAGGTGCCCCCTAGTGGGCAAAAAAAGAATAATCAAAAAACACATCTTTAATGAATTTAATCTTTAAAATTACACTGATCAGCCATAACATTATAACCACTGACAAGTGTAATATTGTCATTACCAAGGTAACTGCTAGTGGGAGTAATTATAATTGATGCAGGAAAAATGGACAAGCAGAAGAATCTGAGAAACTGTGAAACGGGCCAAATAGTGATGAGTGTAGACGTCTGGGTCAGAGCATCTTTAGAACTTCAGGAGTTCCTGGTCTGCAGTGGTTAGAACCTATGAAAAGGGTCTGAGGAAGGACAACTGGTTAATTAACCGGTGACAAGGTCATGGACGCCCACGAAAGCTACTTATCCAGAAGAAGGTAAGGATCCAAGATCTCGTATTACAGATTCTACTATGGTGACGCCACGACTTGTCTCACCTTACCTTACCTTACCTCTAATTGACATGGTATGACCTTGTGAAAAGGTAAAAATAATTCAAATTGGGTACATTATTAAAAGTTTCTTTGGCTAAAATATTCAAATAAATAATGAAATAACATCCTCGCTGTCTTTACTATAAAAAGAGAAATCCTCTTCTAGTATATATGACGGCAGTAACTTTATCTTACAGGGTAAGAGCGGCGCTTAGGTGACACTGGCGGCAACTATAGTGAATTTTACACCTTCCTGGTGTGGCCGTTAGAGGACGTGACATCAATAAAGTTCTGTCTGCTATAATTGGATGAACAATATTTTACATCATTAAATATTCAACACCCGCCTCAGCCACCCAGAGAAAGAAGAAGAAGAAAAACAGCTGGGAAGTTCAGTTACATATTCTGGGCCATATACACCGACTCAGAGGTGAAGTTTATAGACTTAACAAAAGGTTCTGGATGAGGAATAAGGAATCATCTCAGGCAACCCAACTTATTCCCCTTTACTTTCCTGTTCATTCATCTCACTTCTATCTCAGGGCGTTTTCTTAAATTAACGCTGCTGGTTATAATTTGGCGGTTTGGTTGGCTCAGTGGGTAGCAACGTCCAAAAACACGCAATATAAGGGAAGTGATGATTCCAAACTGCAGGTAGGGGTGAATGTCACCCTGAATGGTGGCCAACCTCTTACCCGATGTCAGCTGAGATAGGCTCCAGCCCCCACGACCCTGAACAGCAGGAGCGGTTAGGGATAATGAACCAATGTTGGAATTATTTTGACCACTTTGACAATTTTATCCCATATGTTTGTTTGTTTATTTGTTTTACCGAAAACATGTCCCTGTAGCACCTTATAGGTTTGTTTTCCAAAATGCAATTCTCATAAATATGATATGAGTTTATTATTTTCATGTTGCGAACCACGTTACTTTGACGACATATCCTCAGAATCCAGAGTTGTTGTAGTTTCCGTCTGCCGCCTTTCTTCTTAGCTGAAGCTACTTGTTTGGTTCACTTAATACATTTCAGGGGAATGTTCAGATGTCTTTTTTGTAAAAATGGTCTCAGCTCAGTTATGCTATGCTATGCTATGCTAGTAGCGGCTAATTTAGACTCGAGCTGCAATTGAAGACAGGAGGGGTCTAGAAAAGATCTCTTCTCTCTGAGTCATCATGGCCGACCCATGCTGACTCAAATCACAGCATCTGAAGTAATTTATTAGATGTCATACAACCTCTTCTGGAACCGGATTATTATTTATTCATCCGCGTATCTAGTACGACACAACAACGTCTGTAAACAGACTTTTACATTAAAATCTACGTAGTGTCAATAAAGAGATGGTTAACAGCAAATTTATTATACACGTTATTTTAAGTATTTACACTGATCAGCCATAACATTAAAACCAGCTCCCTAAAATTGTGTTGGTCTTGCTGCAGTTACATTTTCTAATAGTTCTGCGAAGCACACTGTGATCTAAAACCAAGTGCGATGACCTTTTGAAGCCTTTTGTGCGGCAGTAGATCATCTGTCGGATCGGACAACACGAGCGGGAGACCCTTTAGGCCTCAGGTGCATCAAGGAGCCGTCGGTTCCCCCAGTCGTCCCTCCTCAGACCGCTTGGGTGTCTACTAGCCAACACAGTCAAGAAAACAAGAGCTGCAGTTCTGGAGATGTGCTGACCCACCACAACATGTCCCTTGTCTAAGTCCCTCAGGACCTCCCCCTTTTTACTGCTTTCAACATCAACTCAGGCTCCAGGACAGAACCTTGATGTTCTATATTATATGCCTCCCACTGATAGGCCCAATTGTGGCTTCATTTCATTTTTTTCCTCCAAATATTTTGCAACTGTTAGTCAACTCAAGGATATCTATCTGGGATACATCCTTTTTTTACTTTGATGGTTCATATTCTACTCACTAGGAGGGGCTATATATATATATATATATATAGCTATATATAGATATATACAGCATTTTTTTTCATTCTTTTTTAATTTCTTTTTATCATTATTATTATTATCATTATTATTATTATTATTATTGTTATTATTATTTGGACATAACCTCACATTTCATTTATGGAGTTCATCAGGGAGATTTTGGGGATACACCCTTGCTGTCGGGGACAAAAAGCGTTCTTCATCTGTCAGTGGTTGTAATGTTATGGCTGATCAGGATATCTTAGGTTTTTAATTTCAACAGTCAGAATACTGATATCACTTTTAGTTTGATGTTTATTCAGGCACACAGAAGCATCCAAATATTTCAAAAATAACTCCCCACAAATGTTTGTTTACATTTACATTTTTCCGGAAAATCCTCTGATGGTTTATTCTTCTCCTTCGTTCCTGTGGCTGCATTCATCCCAGGCGTTACTCCCATTCCACATCCTGCTATAAGGTCAAATGCAAAAAAATAACGACAGCATAAAAGTCGAGCCAGTGAACGATCCAGCCAATCAAACTGACGTGTGCTCTTCACCTGTCAGAGATTCAGAAAACATGTCTCCACGCACCATCTCTGTTTTCAGCCCAGACCCGGATTACTCAAATCCCCGTCCAGCTGCACCACCTTCACATCTTCTCACCACCACATTAAAGCCTCCTGATAAACGCGGTGTCCCCACCTTGCCTCCGAGGTCTGGCCGTTCCCGCTTTCTCCCAGAGTCTGGGGAGGCACAAGCAGCCAGTCGGCAAGAATTAGAGCGGCGTCCGTGATTGTGCTGACGTCTGCGAGGGGCTGTGCCGAAGATTAAGTCCAATAAAAACGTGTGATTTGTTGCTTTCATATTTGGAAGATGTCAGCTTCAATTTGAGCTAGCACCCAGCCTTGAGGCAGGCTGTGTGACAAATATGAAGGATGCACTGATGAACTGCTGGCAATCAAGTGTTAGCTCCCTCATCCAGTATATGATGCAATGAAAACCTGCACGCGTTGTTTCACAGGGGTGCGGTCACAGCTCAACGTTTCCCCTCTTCGTATATCATAAACACGATGACGAGGAGACGCGAGCAGCGATCCTTCTTTTGTTCACATGTCGGGAATCAGTCGGTCATTTAGGATCTCTTCTGATTTCTCTCACTGTTACGAGAAAATGATGCTTTACCGTTAATTTGAAGCACCGCTACCCGGGTAAAAATAAAAAATAAGAATGTGTGTTAGATATATGTATCTTTTTTTATGTTTGTGTCATTAATGCCCTTTAATGTAAAAACTATTTCTTTTCATATTTGATTTTTCTTTGTGGCTTTTGCTTTTATTTAATATCTTACACAATGTATATTTGCCCTGAAAAAAAATATGACAAAAGGAATTCTATTTATCAAATAGGCCTTCATCATTAGCCATGGTAAATACTTCCTCCTCCTCCTCCTCCTCCTCCTTCTCCTCCTCCTCCTCAACCTCTATCATAGGTGAATGTGAGCAAAGTGGAAGTTTGAATATGCCTAAAAGTCAAATTCCGCAAAAAGATGAAACCAATTATGGGATGCTCTTCTTTAGGGACAAAGGATGTGTGGAATTTCTTAGAATTCTGCAAAGCTGGTTTTGAGGAGAGGTGTGTGTGTGTGTGTGCGTGTGTGTGTGTGTGTGTGTCATATAAACTTATTACATCGGTGTGATATTGATCCCATTTGATCCGGTTTTGATCCAGGTTTGTTTCTATTTATGTGCAGACAAAGTCTGGCTTATGCTGCTATAGTTTAGCTAATCAAAACTTTGCAAAGCGTGGCAGTACTGGTTATTCCTACGGTTAAGAAGGCATCACAAGTGAATATCTAAGAGACAGAAACAACAAGAAAATGAACGTCCGAGGACGGAGACGCCTCTGAAAAAGGAAAGTCTTGAAGGGATGGAAACGACTGCATCTTAGCTTTCTTTTTTTCATGTGCTGACAAAGTTTCCTGGCCCGCCGATAAAAACTCAAGTGTTATAATGGATAAAAATATAAGTCGTTAAGTCGTTACATGTGAATATCTAAGAGACAGATAAACAGAAAAATCCTGTCCAAAGACACGACCCCCCCCCCCGCAACTGGACAAAAAACAAAGTATACCGATGTGTTTGGACCTCAACCCTCTGTTTGAGCTTATTGTCTAATTCCTGGATTTGACATTTGATACATAAGATTATCAAATCATGTCATGTACCAAATGTTAAAAGAAGCCCAGTATAAGTTTCACACCTTGAGAAAAAAAACGGTGTCTGAATTTTTCAATAAATTCTGTCTTGCAGGTTTTAAGGTTTTAATTGTGAGTAGGTCATCAAAGTTCAAATATGCTGTAGAAATGAAGAAGAAGAAACCAAAAATGAAGGAACCAACCCTGAGATGCAAACATTTACGGCCCCTTCGATGTTTTTCTGTCCAGTTTTAACGAACGTATCAACAACCTTAATTAAACCCCCGGAGAGTCAGGGATGTGATCCTCGTCACCGTCGCCACGGTTCCCTGGTTTTAACGGGATCACTTAAAAAAACGTTTCATGGATCATTTTCAAATGTTATGCAACCACAGAACTAAAGTGCGAGGAAGAACTGGATTGATGTTTAAGAAAGCTGAGTTGTATATTTCTGACCCTAAGTGGAGCTTCATCTAGTTTCTAGACTCGATGAGATCTACCTTGTATGAATTATATTTTACATTTATTATTAAAAAAAACACAGTTTTTAAACATTAGTTCATATAATAATATATATAAATTGAGGAGTTCAATCAGGGGGATTGCTCGCACAACGCAGGGGATTGGGGGATTTTGAATGGCATCTTCTGGCGGGGCGTAAAAACCTTTCTCTGTGTCGTAACTGCGGCTGAATCTCAGCTGTTCTTGTTTTTTGGGGCTACATCGATCCACTTTGGGTCAGTTTGAGGATCGCTGGTTCACCGCTGGAACCTCCGATACCGTAGAGCCAATCGATGAAACGCCGCAGAGCAACACAGCCGAGATTATCCGTAATTACGTAATAACGAGGTGATTGCAGGTGAGCGTCCAAGAGACCGAAACACAGGAAGGGGAGAGGATTATCCGGCGGTTGTTGGGAGCGAGGATCGAGCGTCCCTTTAAGATTCTGGAAGTTTCAAAAAAAAAAAAGAAAAATGAAAAAGACAAAGAAAACCTCGTGCATTATAAGTGAAGCACTATCCTGAGTTCCCTGAGTTTAATTCCTTCCTGCAAGTGCTTCATCAACCTTCAGCTTTTCTGACAAGACAGAAGTCCCAGCATGTATGATTAATAACATACAAATGTGCAACTGATATTTGATAAATGGCTTTGGTTTCATATTCATGATGTACAATGAATATGCAGCACCAGGGGCTTAGGCCTACTTGATTGATCAAATGTATTCCATTCATCACTTATTTTTGCGTAATTAGCATATTTGAAGCAACACCATTAACGGCGGAGGACTATGGGCTATTCGGAAGATATGATGTATGTAGGGGAGCGGGCATGCGGGCATTCCTCTTTGTCTTGTAGCGCTCATGTTCTCAGGAGACAGAACTCATTATAAAGAATATTTTATAGCTTATTGTATGTCAGGGGGGGGGGGGGGGGGGGGGGGGGAGAAAAAAGAAGAGGAAAGGAGCGGCGCAGCGTTTAGGTGTATCATTTTTTCTCCCCCCCCCGCCGCCCCTTTTGTATCGTAAATATTTGCCCCTTCGTCACAATCCGGGTCTCGCGCCTCCGCATCTGCATCTTCATCTGCGACAGCAGAGAGCAGGTGAAAGGACGGAGGCTGCGGCATCTCTGCGAGGAAAAGGAATGAGAGATGTAATGATCTCAGAGAGACGTAATAACCTGAGGACTTTGGGGAGAAGAAATGGTAGAAAGGGGATTTAGGATGTGGGTCATTATAGCTATAAGTTCTAAAGCCCTTCATTAAACACATGAGCTAGTCATTACCCCGCCGCTGTGTGATGAACATTCTGAACCCTGCTTCCCCCCTCGTCTGGTTTACAGGCCAGATGATGCAGAGAATCCACGCTCGTCTGGCGCTGGGCGAGGCAAAAGGCGAGGCACAGAGTAAATGTTTTGTGTGAATCCATGCAGACAAATCCTGATGCGCATTTGTCCTATTACGGCGCATCAGCATCAGCGAGACAAGCAGGGAGCGTACACTTATCATCATTTGATAGCATGTTTAACGACAGATTTGACAAAGGATCTGCAAACGCGAGCTGGCGTCAATTTTTTTTTTTTTTTTTTTTTGCCAAGGTCGGATCCGACTGAATCGTACTTCTGTGCATAATTTGATTCTTCAAACAGGCTATTAGATCTGTCTTAGGACGGGACCGCCAGGACGTTTCTGGGGACAGCGTCGATGATAACAGTGGAAGTTATAAATTACACATGCTTGAAAACATGAATGGACATTAAATGAAAACAAAAAAAAAAGAAAATTCATTCATTTACTATTTTAGACACTCTACTTTTGCAATAAAATAACACATCATTTGGTTTAGCATGTTTTCAAACAAACACACACAGTATTTCATGATGGAATTGTGTATTTTGTTTTAATTTGATTAGCTCAACTGTTTGGTTAGCATGTTTCTTTTTTGGTCGTATCCAGATACATAATTCTGTTTAGTGAATGCTTGCATGCTTGAAAATGCCAAAAACAAACCTGCTAATTGAACAGGACGTTCTCAATAGCCGTGGTTAATGCCTCCACCTCAGTGGCCCCGTGGACCTGGGGTGTTCCTCAGGGTTCCATCCTTGGCCCCTTACTCTTTAGCATACAGATGCTGCTAATGGGCAGAAATAGTGACTCAAAATGAGCTCAACCAAACTTATGTGAAGGACGTTAGAGGTGTAATGGTGACACTATTTTAGATTTAAGGTCATTACGTACTTGAAACATGAATAGAAAATGATATTTTTTCTAACATTTTAAGATAAATGTGTTTTTGAGTTAGCTGGAAATATTGAGTTAAAGAGATATTTTGAAAATTGTTTGACTTAACGACATATATTAGAGATGCGGTTTCTACTACATAACCGAAATGTTATGTGATTGTGTCTTATGTTAAGTACAATCAGATATTTTGGTTAAACATTAATCAAATATTGTTGGTAGAATTTGGGGTTTTGCAGTGCGGCCAGTTTATGGAGAGAGACAAAACAGTGAGAGGTGATATTTCAGAAAAGGATAGGAAAAGAAGAAAGAAGTAATTACATGTATTTACTTGTATTTTCTCTATGCAAACTGTGTGCGTGTGTGTGTGTGTGTGGGTGAGCACGCCGTGATCTATCAGTTTAAACCTAAGGAAGTGTGTGTATGTGTGTGCGACTGCAGAAAGCTGCGTTCTGTAATTTGCCTTGACATGTTAAATATAGGGTATGATTAAGTGTCTTAATATCAAACATGGAAAATGAATTAACGTAAAGCAACAAAAAGACTTATGGCTTTATTTCACCTAATCACCTGCGGTGCTGGTATCAGTATTTAATAACTCAGGTATTGCTATTAGGGATCATTATGTTCATTTGGAAAGCAGAAAAAGCCGCGTGTATTTTGATTTCCACTCATTACACTTTATGCAGGATGTGAATATATATAAGTTCACGCCCCAGCCATAAAAATACACACCGGCTTTGACTTATTAGAGCAAATTACGGTCAAAGACGACTAATTTCCCTCTGTGATTGCACTGATGATAGCATTTTTCTTTAGTTAGCCTTGGGTGAGTCTCTACTAGGTTGTGCTGAATCCTCAAAAAAGAAAAAAATGAAGCCTGCAAATGTATGCAGGGAATAACGACTGGTATCCACATAAAGGTAATTTCTGTCAAAATAAAAGGAATACTCAACAAAAAAGGAGGGTCTACCTTTAACTAGGCCAACGCTGCTGTCGTCCTCGACAGGAAGGTTTTTTTTTATACCTGAATAGCCCCTAATCCCCTGCATTGTAAAAGAAATCCCCCTGATCGGACTCCTCCTATTAAATGTGAACTTATATCCAAAAGACAGTATATTTTGTAAAAATCTGATAATTGTAATAGAAATCTTCTCAAGTCAATACCTTTGCACTGATTTTGAACTAAATGGGACCAAAGGTTGGAAGGTTATGTCTGAAAAACAGAGTTTTTTTCACAAAATAACTCCCCCTAGTTAGTAAAATACGAAACTTTGGAGTAAAATATGAATCTACTAAATAGATTGATTCATATCCACCAAATTTGGTGTAAATCGGTCACGAGGTTATGTCCGAGAAAAAGTGTTTTTCATATAAACGCACCCCCTGGTGAGTAAAACACGATTAACACAAGGTTGGTCTCCAAGAGTCGCTTCATATGCAACCAATTTGGACTAAATCGGACCAACGGTTTAGAAATTTTCTTCCAAAAACCAGTATATTTCGTAAAACAGCTCCCCCTAGTGACGGAAATTCTATATATGAAAGTACAAGCCGATACATGCAAGAACGATCTCTTTAAGTCGATTCATATGTAGTCAATTCTGACTAAATGGAACCAACGGTTGAGAAACTACGTGAAAAAGAAACAGTTGTTTTCGTAAGACAGCTCCCCCTGGTGACGGATATATGAATTTGTAAAAGTAAAATACTACACGTACAAGATGCATCTCCCCGTGTCGATTCATATGTAGCAAATATGGACAAAGTCAGACCAACGCAGGAGAAATTTTAGGGGAAAACTGGACAAACGCCCCCTAGTGGCAGAAACCTAAATCTATGAAAGTCTTCCTCACATTAAGATCTAAGGGGGGATGAATTTGAAAAATAATCAACGAAACAGCGTTTGAGTGATGGTTTCAGACACGGACGATCTGCAGTGGCGTCTTGTGACGATTCCATAAAATATAAAAAAAAACGTCCAACATCCATCATCAATGAATAAACATCGGTTTTTATCCCCGCAGAGCTCGACGCCGCATCTTAAGCACAATTTAGAGGAAGTCGCTCCTTTAAAAACATAATGGCCCCGCAGACAAATCAGAGATCCATCGGCGGAGAGAGGCACTAAATAATTTATAGCTTTAATCTGCTCACTGAGGTGTGTGGTCTTTGACAGTAATTATAAATGCAGGGAGAAATTATAGCTGAATACTTTAACTGCATTAGGAGTCATCTGATGAACAACGTGATTGCCTGCTCATTTCCAACAATAGGGGGCAAAGTCGGTGTCACAGCATTCCAATCACGCGGCGGCCATGCCTTCTTTTTTTCTTTTTTTCTTTTCTTATTTCGCCCCGTTTACCATCAAATGTCAGCCGGCCGTTATAAAAAGGAGGGAGATTTGATGGGTGGAGGTAATTGAGGGACTTGATTGCTTGAAAAAAAAGAAAGAAGAAGAAGAAGAAGAAGAAGAAGAAGAAGAAGAAGAAAAAAAAAAAGAGAGGCAAGACGAATTGCATAAAATGTTTATGAATTTAGAAGGCAATTATTTTTAATGGCCTTGAAATAATAGAGCTGGAGGAAATATGTTTAATTGTTATGATAGCATCTTGCAGCAACAGCAACGCAGAGCAATAAAGTGTGAGGGGGGGGGGGGGTTGTTTCTGTGAGGAGTATCTGGAAGTCATCAGGTGGAGAGAATAACGAACGTTCTATAGTATGAGTTGGTGCGGCGGGATCCATGACGAGGTTCTCCTTACACTGCAAAAAAAAAACTGCCTTGTATTTTTTTGGGGTGTTTAATCTCGTCATTCATGTTTGACATTAGAAAAATAATCTCATTATCAGGAAATATATTATCTAGCTAACATTAAGCTAGATTGAACCAGTTTGCATCAGATCCCGGCTCAACCAAGAGACTAAAATGCTTTAATTATGTTAAGCCTATCTTCAATAACTCAGTATTGATTGCTAGTATTAAACACAATCTGTTTAATTGTTTATGTTCTAGTCCTGTTGTTAACTTTTATACTAGTTTACGGAAATCCACTCGTACAAAATTGTCAACTTTTTTTTTCAATAGGAGATATGTGTCCATAACTTCTGGATATTTTCTTCAGCGTTTGCTGGGGGAAAAAACTGTGTTATTTAGAGCAGCTATGAGTAATTGAATTGTTTAATGTTTTAGCCTTATCTGTTTGTACAAAAGAAAAACATTCCTTGCCAACAAGTTTTTGCATTAGCAGAGAAATCCCATTATCATGAACTATATCTGCCTTAAATTCTTCTTCCTGCTCACAATCCGGCTTTAATATATATATACATTGTTTTTTGACAATGCATAATGCTAGGTTTTAATGGCTACATTCGTTAATGTATGAATTTATGTTTACATATAGCTCCCTCTAGTGGAAATCAGAGGATTTTTTTGTTACCAAAATCCCTTTCTGGGATGAAAATCCCATTTTTGGCACGTTTTAGTTCCCATTGTCCGTCCAACTGGTGCTAATTGGGAGTCTTCCTTGTCCTGTCCCACAAAACCTCCGTGAAAACATGAACTTTGTGAAAAGAAATTTGGTTAGAGAGTTTCTGTGCAAATGAATTGATTTGTTTGTTTCGCGGTGTTACTGTAATAAAATGACGTTAGAACCTTTTTTACACAAACAAGTATCCGGTGAGGATAGAAATATTGGAATTTTGATTACGTGTTTAATCACAGAATAAACAGATACAATGTTACTCACCTGTCCATAAACACCGAGGCGATGCAAATAACCTTAAATGTAGGTTTTTTGGGTGATTTAACTCAGGCGAGACTTTAACATCAATAATTAAAGTAAGTATGAAAAATGCATTTCTTTGCATATTTTATTCTTTGGGGCTTTTATTAAACTAATATGTAAGACACTCTGAATTCACCAAAGAATATCTATCGTTTGGTGAAGCAGGTTTTGAGACGGTAAAAAAAAATGAAGAAGAAAATATTCAACTTCTAAAATGATTTCCTGATGAAAGTTAGGGTTTCATGGAAAAACAGTCCCTTTTAAGTAGATAAGTCCACCCTTTTTTGGTAAAGCATGTTTTTTAGGACCATCTGACCCTTATTATACTTTTTTGGTTGCATCAAGTTAGATAATTCTGTTGAAAAAATACATATTTTATAGAAGGATGTTTGAAATTACTGAGTTTTCTTGCTTGTAATAAAAACATCATGCTTACATTTTATTCATTTTTTTTTCAAAGAAAATGTGGCTTTTCCCTCTAGTTTGGCTGTTTTTGCAGTGTAAATGTAAAAGCATGTCGATGTACAGCTTGTCAATCTCATTTGAAGAAAATATATCTAACTTTAAGCTACCCCAGCTAATATGGAGCTAACGCTAACTACAAACAAGCTACAAGAATGGTTTGCAGGACATCCACACCCACTTCTGAGTGACTATGTAGCGCTCCACACTGAAATACTCTTTGCACTGCAAAATAGGGATTTCAAGTATTACATTTTCTTTATTATTTCTGGGAAATATATTTTAATTGTCTTTCTTAAAAGTAAAAAGAATATCCTCATGCATGTTTACATAATAAATGTAAGCTCCATTTACCAAAACATATTTAAATCTGTCTTAAAAGGATAGTACAGTTAAAACTGAGCTAAATTTAAACAGTTATCATTATCACTTTAAGTAAGTTAATCTAAAATGAGCCGGTTTTCATTCTTTGTATATTGTATCACAAATTGCTTACATTTTGTCCTTTTTGTCTGGTTTCAAGGCTAATTATTGTCTTTTCAGTGGCTACATTTTTATTCTAATCATAATAATTCTCGCCAAGCAAAACTGTTAGATTTTTGTTTTTTTCAAGACAATATTCTTTCTCTGACTGTTTTTGCAGAGTAGACTTGAAAGCATGTACAATGTTTTTGCATTGTTTTGCATCTAAAGTAGTCCAGTAGAACAGTATGGAAAACATTTGGGAAATATGGAAATACACCGTCACCCCCAACATCGAGGATATTGGATATCCTCAAAAAGCCCTGAATCTCCTATATTGTACAAGAAAATCTCCCTGATTGAATTCCTCAAAATAATATACACATATATATGTATATATATATATATATGAAGTCAGTAGTCTGCTCTAAGATCAGATCCAAGAGTGACTCAATAATGAAGATTAATACACTTAAGTAGTTTTTCTGGGCTCAGTAATAAAACAAAACAGATTTTCTTTTGTCAATTCATATGAGACAAGTTGACTTTTGTTGGGAGGTTAGGGTAAAAAAAAAGAAAGAAGTGTGCTTTCTAAAAGAAAAGCTCCCCTTGTGAGTTTAATATTAACCAGAAAAGAAAATTATGGCAAATACAAGTTAGATCACTTTGATTTTTGACTAAATGGGACGAATGGTTAAAATTTTACGTCTGAAAAACAGTGTTTTTCACTAAAACAGCGCCCCTTAGTGAGTAAAATATGAACTATTATAGTAAAGTTGGACTAACAGAGGATAAATCTCCTCAGTGAATTCATCTGCACCAAATTTGGACTAAATCAGAGCAACAGTTAAGAAATAATGATTGAAAAACTGGGATTTTGTAGATGTAGCTCCACCTAGTGGCAGAAGTATGCAACTGATCTTCCACAAAAGTCAATTCAACCTTTCCTCTTACTAAGGTCTATGCGGGTTTAAAATGTGAAAACGCTCCATGAAATAGTTTTTGAGTTATCGGGGTAACAGGGAGGATCTTCGGTGTACGATTCCGTTTTATCCCTGACTTCTCGGGGACATAACGTAATCGGAATACCAATTTTCAAACGCTGTCCTGTCTTGAGAGATGTGAAATGTCACATGAAGCATGGTAAATATTTGTATTCATTTGAAAAAATAAAATCGGCTTGACAGTTTATTGGTCTAACAGCTCTGCTGATGAGGTTTTAAAACAATATTTCAGTCCCTTGAGTGGCATTAATCTGATATGTTAGAATAAAGGATACCGTTTTATAAAGAGCTTTCCATCACGTTTAAACAGTTAAACAAATGGGTTTTTATGAATGAAGAATATTTGTATTTGTTGAATATATGTTTTGCAGAGCAGATTTAAACCAAAAATCAGAGGAACTCCCTCTTATATTAAATTTCTATTCTATCCTCGTTCTATAAGTGAGTCACTTGGTTTTTATGGGTCCATAACTTCTGAATGTTTTCTCCAGGGTTTTGCTGGAAAGAACTATGTTACCCTCAGGAATGGGTCAAATGCAGACATAATTCCACCAGGTTGTACTTCGTACGAGTTTATGCGATCAATATTCAAAACATTTCTTTAAGGAACAATCTAAAATATCTCGGCTTTTCTGCCTCTATTTATCATTTATGGTAATAAATGAAGAGTTTGGGGATTAAAGACATTCGGTTCAGGAAAAAATAGGCACTTTGGATTCTGGGAAATTTATTATGGTTTTTTTTTCTTCACCAATTTCTGACATTTTATTGATGACACATAGAGACTAAACAATAGTGATGAAAACCAATCAGTTGTGATATCACTTGTGTGATTTAGTATTATTGGAGGGAATATGTGATTTTTAATTGTTTATTTTCATTTTATTATTACATTATATACATATTTTTGCTCTATACATGGAGCCGTATCCTTTCCAGTTGCCAAATTCCATTTTTTGCTTTCCACTGAATGTAATATTCTTAAAAGAAACATTAAAAAACACAATCACTTAACTCGTTCCGGGGAACTTTCTGGGATTTAATCGGCACATTATCTAATATGTAATTAAATGCTACCGGCACTTTGTTCACATAGCAAATGCATTTCGTGGGAAAAACGTAAAAAGCAGTTGTTATCGTTATTACATATTTATTACATATTTATTACCAGTCCTAAAATTAGTAGTTCCTGTCTCCATGTTTATAAAACACGCTACTAAATTCACAAGCAAACACTTTGAGAATAAATGTAGAGTTAGAAAAAGAAAAAGATGTACAAGCTGTTATCAAATGTTAACTCTTTATTTGAATAAGTAAAAAAAGGTGCAGGTATCACAGGTATCATCTTGCTGTTATCCTTGTAGCATGAAACGGACTGTTTGTTTTTGCTTCTAAAACATATTTACACGTGAAATATCCTAATTTTGTTTGGAGTCATGTACAGAATTGGAGTCTAAACTGGTGATTAAACATTTATTAAAGTGCATTTTTTTTTCTGCTCTCTTCTATTGTTGCGACACAAAACATCTTTACATCAGCAATACACTGTACAGGTCTGCAGGTGTGTTGTCCCGCGCCGGGCTTCTCGTCTCCAATGTTTATGCAGGTGTGCCGTATCACACAAGTACAGATGAGTTTTCAATATTTTTGTCATTGAAATACAATTGAAACTTGACATATCATACAAATAAATAGTAGTCATAGCCGGGGCTATTGCATGCAAACATCAGCATTTTATGTTTCTTCAAGCAGTAATACGTTTCATTACTGGTGATGCATTTGAGCAGGGTGCAAAAGTATCTCTTCCTTATTCAGTTTATAACCAGTGTGTCTTTGCTGAACTCCATGAAATGTTTTATAATGACGCACACTACACAACACTAATTGAGAAATGGTTTGACCCGTGTATTAAAAATAAAAAAAAAGTGAGAATAACATGAAAAACAACTACTCCTTGTCCATTTCCACATATTGTGAATGGTTATCAGGGGATTTGCTGTGAGTTTTACTCAAATGGAGTTTGACCGCATGATTACTCGCAAATGTCCGACAGCAGAGCTTACATTTGAACTTGGCGTCAATGTCCTCCTCCATGACTAGAGCGTCTGTGGCTCTGACGCTGAGGGCCTTCGACAGTTCTGGCTCCTCTACCTTCGTCTGGTGCTCTACTGGCATTTTGCACATGTCCTTGATTTGAAACCCGAGATGGGATTCCAGATGGGAAATGAAAGAGTTGGGTGACCTAAACTGGGAAGCGCAGTCGTTGCAGTAAAAGACTGGGTGGCCCGTGTCCATGTTCTTCAGAAATTTGGTCCCGCCAGTCTTCCTTAGTTGGTATTTCACATTAGCTAACCAATGGCTTATGGTGGTCATGGACAATCCAGTGAACTTGGAGATGTGCATCCGTTCCTGAGGGCCGAGGTCTGAGAGCAAGTATTTCCCCTCAGAGGTCTGGAAGAGGCTGGAGGCGAACTGTGCCTGCAGGATGAGAAGATGGCGAGGGTTCCAGTTTGACTGTCGACCTTTACGCTTGTGGACCGAGTAGATATCGGCGGACACGTCCTCGAAGTGCCTGACATCCGATTCCAGTTTCATCGTCGGGATCCTTGACGGTATGGAGGCTTTTGGCGTCGTGGCTTTGGGGAGGACTTTAACCATATCTGCGATGTCGGACAGGGCGTATTTCTGTGGCATCGGGCTGGACGGAAAGGACGTTTGCTTGCTGTGTTTGGATTTGGTCAGGTCTATGGGTTGGTCGTCGCTGACGAAGAGGAAACTGTTATTCGGCCTGTTTCTCATAGACTTTCCCAGCATTAAAGCCGGTTTCTCGCTGCTCCGGTTCATGTCAGCAAAAATAGACTTGGCGTGAGCAGATAGTTTATCCACTCCTGAGTTATTGGGCTTATTTGCTTTGCCCAGATGATTGTTCAGAACGGACTGCAGCGCACTAAGAGGGTTTATGCCAAGTATGGCTGGAGTGTCACTGAGAGGCTCTGAAGAGGTGCTGCGTCCGTTGCTGGCAGAAGGGCTGGGTGTCTTGCCTCTGTCAGAGAAATCTGGGCTCAACTTCCCTTTGATCTCCTCGTTGCCTTCATTCACATAGTCTGCGTCGAGCTTTGAAGAGGAAGAGGAATCGTCCTGACAATCGCTGTCGTCATTCTCCAACGGATCAAACTTAGCGTTCTGACTTTCTTTACCGTCGCTAATGCCGACCTTTTCTTTTTTGATGTCCACGTTTTGAAGCTGTCCCTGGGGAGGCTCGACCCCCACAGCACCATGGTATGACTTCCCCTTCGGGGCAATCGGTCTCAGCTTGTGGTTAAATGTCTGCTTTAGCTGAGTTAGGGGGGATGCAGAGAGAGGCGCGCTTTTGATGAGGCCGGAGAGCTGGTAGGCGGCGTGGATGCTGGGGTAGGCGCTCCAGCTCGGTGTCCCTGTTTGAGCTTTGTTGATGGCCGAGGCCACTGTGTTGGCTAAAGATTTAAGGATGTCCCCTCCTCCTCCTGAGTCCTGTTCAAGATCCTCCTCACGGAGATAGGGGTACTTGAAAGCCCCGTTGCCTGACTTTTGATCCTCACTCTCTTGTTTATCATCTTTTGTCTCAGTTTCTTGCATTTTGTCCAAAGTCCTTTCCCCCTGGCCTTCCTTCTCACCGCTCCCCGGGGAAGGATTTTTCGGAGACAACTTTTCTCCCTCAGTGTCACTGGCCGGCGGCTCTGCTAAAACTTGGATCTTCTCTATGGCCAGAGGGTCGAGCGCTAACTGTTTACCCTTTTTAGAGGCGGAGTTTGTTACCTTGATGAAATGTCCGGTGACCATCATGTGTGTGGTGAGCTGCTGAAGGGTGTCGTGGGAGCTTCCACACTCCATACATTTAAGAATTTGAGACTTGCACGTCTCAAACTGCCAGGTGTAGCTCGCGCCATTCTGATAGCCGTAGCGATTGTTGTTGGCGTTAGAAATAGCTGCAGCCCGTTGCGCCTCGCTGTAGCCGGATAACCCAGTCGTTGAGTCGGGGGAACAGGGCCTCACCGTTTCGAAGGCCCGTTTCTTTGCTGGTGGCAACAATTTGGGTGTGAGTACTGGGATTGGCTCTTTTAAAGGCACTTTTTGGTAATGCTTCGTTTTAATCATATGGACGCTCAAATCCTGCAGAGAGTCAAAAGAGTGACCGCAGAACATGCACTTCAAAACTTTCTGTGCGTCCTCCTTTCCTTCCATATCTTGCAGATTTCGTTTCCTGGATTTGGAGGAGGAAGAGGAGGAATGACTCTGTTTGCCGTGGTTGTTGTCCTGGTAGTGGCCGCTCTTGTTCATGTGGACCGTCAGATCCACGAGAGTGTCATACGCAGCGCTACAGTCCTTACAGCGAAATCGGCTGGCTCCCGTGAACACCGAGCCACAGGGTTTGGTGGTTTGCCTGTACAGGTGCACAGAGCTGAAGAGGTTAGGTTTGGATGCCATCTTTGGAGACAACGTTTGCCTCAGGGTCTTAGATAGCGCGTCCTGGTGCCAGTCGAACTCGTTCTTGTTGCTTCCGTTGGTGCTGTCACAGTTGGCTTTGCTGGTGTTTTTTTTGCCTATTTTCAAGTCCATTCCTATCCCTGTCCAATAGGAGTCGGACAGGAAGTTTGCATAGGCCGCCCTCATTTTCTCCAAGCTGCCTCCCGTTTCCTCTTTATGCTTGGAGCCGCGGCTTTCCTCGTTCAGCTGGCTCTCGGGTGGCGAGGATGTTTTGAAGTCGGAGAGTCTGTCGCTGCTGTCGCTAAGGCGTGACTCCAGCTCCGCCTCTTGGTTAGAAAGGACACTAATGGGAGAGTTCTGGTTGCTATAAGTGTTGGTGCTCTTGTTGTCAAGCTCTCTGTCCTCGGAGACTTTTGGGCTGGCCTTCTCGGAGCACTCCTCTTCAGTTCGAGCATCGTTCTCCACGTCGTCCTCGGCGATGGGTTCCTGAAGGACGCCATCTTCATCGGGCATGTACACTAGAAAAAAGGAAGACATGTTGATATTAGCTGCAGTGTATTTCGAGAATCCGCACATTTCTTTTTTCGCTAGAAGACCATTTAAGACAACATTACAGCTGCTGTTTTATGCCTCGGGAGGTTGGAGAGGATTGCGAGACATAATGTCTTTACTAACAGACTGCTGCTGGTGTAACAGCAGCATGTGATTCACGACAGGCCATTGACTTAGTGCTACGGCCAAGGTTTTTCTGGCCTCAAGTTGAGCTGTTTACAACAATCATTGGCCACCGAGTGACAAAAGGGAATTGATTCTTCTGGGGGCCTGTTAAGTGTTATTGTAAACGGCCTATTCCATTTAGTTTACGGATGCCTCAAAACAGCTTTCTGTTTTTGGGAAGACATCAACATCCCTGAAGCTACGTGTAAAGAATGTCTCAACACAAGCTCAGACGTTTTAATGTCCCGCATTCCATAAATTAAGAGGCTTGGCGGAGAAAAAAAAGACTTTGGAAGACATTTAATTATTAGGAAAATAAAAATATGTTGCTAATATGAATGCTGATGACGCCGTTGATCACGCTGACGGAAAAGCTGGTTCAATAATCAGCGTAAAAAACTGGAAAATATACTGGCAATCTGTCTAATCATTATATTATCCCTGACAGCCTCATAAACAGCAATTTATTCTTTCATTATTCACCTGTTTGTTCTCCCAACTCATGCAGCACAAACATTATTGCTTCAATTAACAGATAATTAAACAACAGTATTTCTAATTGACATATTTCCCATCATCCAATTAGGGCAGGCTATGACTCAGCATATAGGGACGTTGCATGAAATACCAGCCGCGCAAGATTAAAGTGTCCTTTTCTGACAATAACTATTATTTCAAAATCTAACCATCCAACAACGCCGGCGAAAACATCGCAAGACATCCTGCAGTAAATGCAGTTTGTCATCTTTGTCACATATCCGAGATCTTCTCCGCCTCAGTCGTGCTGGAAAACGTGCATTTTGGGAGAGACGTGGCAAATGTGCTCTGAGTTAAATATGAATGGGACATAACAGCCCTGTCCAGGCACTTATGCTTTTTCGCATGGTTAATATTTCTTTTTCTGAATAGAGGGCACTCCGTGTGGGGGCGGCTGGAGCCGGAGCACTCAGGAGTCCCACACAGGGCGGCCCGTAGAACGCCTTGCCTTCTTTGCCCTCTGATTTTTTTTTTTTCTTTTTGTAATCAATATTTCACCAGTGCCTCCGGAGAAACCCTGGAGGTGAATTGCCAGCCAGCTAATGGACGGAGATGGAGATGGAGATGGAGATGGAGCTGGAGATGGAGATGGGATTCGGACTTTCAAAACAAACACGGAGAATGGGACGTCGCGAACAAGAGCTTCACTCGCACCCCAGAGCCACGATCCGCCGCAAGAGGGACGTTTCGATTGGCCGAGCGAGATCTGTGATGGCCTCCAAAACACCCGTGATGCAGGAGGGGGGAGAGAGTTATCAAGAGCATAGAGGCATGTTTTATTTATAGTCCCTCACTGTATATAGTATTCACAGTGAAGGAGAACACCAATGGCTGTGACAAGCTGCCGCTTGATGTCCTCTTTCTTCAAAGTCGTCACTAAAAGTGAAGGACTGGTAAGAACGTGCACCAAAGAGGGGAGATGGGCATTTTTTTTCCAGTCTTGGGACGTTTTAATATAAATGACTCCTTCCTGTAAAAGCCATCCGCTGCATATTTCATGCAGCTTAAAATTCAGCGATACGTGGCGTTCATATTCACCGACCCGAGTTGTGGGACCGACATCGTGATGTTTTCCTGGAAATGACCAATCACACGCACGCGTAACGGTTTTAATCTTAATATTGGTGTCTTATCCTGCTGTTTGAGGATGGAATTGACGGAGATTAACAGTCGCCCTTCCTGCTGTTCTGGGCCTTTCTATCAGATGCCCTGAGTAGCAGACATCCAGAGGCACCAATTAACCTTCTGGCAGGGATCACTCGGAGATAGGCGCACGTCTAACTCTGCTCCTCACACCATTTGTAACTCCACTTTGCCGGCTCCTGGTCGCCGGCGTGCTGCAGCCACGCCGCGCCGAATAACTCTTTACAACATGACACGATTCCGGGACAATGTCACAACAACCCAGAGAAATGTCACGACAAAAAAGTTATTCCGGAATAGACCTGGGTGATAAAAACGAAGGCAGTCAAGGAGACATCTGCAATAACAATAAGCATTAAATACAAATGATCATCGTTATGCTTGGAGCATCAGTGGAGATCGTGATGATTCACATTTTCTGCTTGTCGTTATCTGCTGCGACCAGTTCTTGAGTCCTCTGTCCTTCGAGATTGAGATTATGTCAGGAGTATGTCAGGATATAGCAGTCTAGCGAAAGCTGCTCTTCTTCATGCTACTGTAGTTGTTATTGATCATACATCTACTCTTCGGCTGGACCCATTTTAGTTTGGCAAAGTTCTGTGACATCCAGCACTTTATCTCAGACAGACTGGAAGAAAGACGATTTAAATTTAAAATTGAAATTGCCCTGTTTAATGGGACATAGATCTGTGTGTCATCGGCGTAACAACAATACTGGGTTTTGTGTTTGCTTATAAAATGCCCCCTGGCAGCATACATACGGTAAAAGATAAGGGGCCAGTGATACAGCTCTGGGGGACACCACAGGTGAAAGGGAATGCCAAGAAGAGGAGCACATGTAGATCACGGCAACACTAAAGTGCGCCGAGAGAGAAGGTGTGAAAAAAATATGACATCTGGATATTATCTAGGATATTGTCACTAATTAACTCCAGAAGCCAGAAACCTTTTTCTTAATCTTTCAGAGATTAAACAGTTGGCAGGTCTTTTGGGCAGTACCTTATGAATTGATGGGAAATCCTGTAAGAAAGTTAAGCCCAGCGTTGGACAATGCTCAATGAATGCCTGTACTCTCAAAACAAGTTGTTGATTGTTTTTGGAAAGTAAGACCAAATATTGTAGTTTAAACAACCATTGCCCTCAACGTAGATCGTAGATCGTACATATGGCCCAATGCTGGGACAGGGTCCTAGTTATGCTAAATGACCATTTTCATTATGGCAGTTTTGGGGGGTTTTAAGGTGAATATAGTTAAATTTGTCTGGGATATCCTGGTTACTACTGTGTAGGTTTGGTATTTTCATAATCATCATTCGTTTTTGTGTAATTTGTTCAGTTTGGTTCACTTTATTTTTGCTTTTTTTTCAGTTTATTTAAGTCCACTTGTTTTTTTATTCCTTTTATTTTTTATATTTTGCTCAAAACCAAACGCTTGAGAGTAAGACCTGAAACTTGTTTTCTTTATTGTTTTGGGTCATGGCCGCTCTGACGCCTGAAAGTATAAAATAACTCTGTTTGGACTAGCGCTTCAACGCCTCAACCCTAGAACTAACTCGCCATTTCTAGTCATATCCTCTGATCAGAAGTTTTCTCTGCTGATTGTAATAGACACACAACAAACTTGAAAACCTAAACCTACTAAATTGTTAAAACCAATTTAGTGTTTTTGTAAATATGAAAAATGTTGAAAAATTAAATTTTTTAAGGAACTTTTTTCTTAAAATTACTTGTGAAATATGCCAGACATGAGAAAAAAAAACTGACACAGAAGAAAATTAAATTAACAGCCATACAACACAATATAATATAATATTAAATGATATAATATAATGTACCATATCTGATATATATCTGATAACAATATATTAGAATTATAATAAGTAATACTAATAATAATAATAGTAACAGTTGCACTTCCCCTCCATCATCTTCATTTATTTTTTATTAGGAGTTTTTTTTCTTGGAACCTGCTCAATACGTCATCACCTATTTTTTTTTTTTTGCATAATCTAACAAAAAACAAATAAAACAGCCAACAACAAAAAAAAAATAACGTAACCAAACTCAAACTAGGCGGTGGAACTGAAATTCGTCTTCTTTTATTGATCGTAAAAAATGAGCAGAAATGATCGCTAATAACAGAGATTAAACCGTTGTTCTTTTTTTGGGATACATTCTTGTCGGGATGAAGGAATAAAACTGTTCAAGTGGCCCATAAAACAAAAAACGGGTTCAAAGTTTAAGAGCTGGAACAGCATCGTGCAAAATAAAACCAGGAACATGCACAATTTTTCCACAACTTCAAAAGGAAATAGGAAATGCCTTCATTGAAAATGTTGTCTCTGAGGCCCGGCGAGGCGACTCCCAGCCTAACTAGCCTTGCAAAACAAGAGGCTGGCATGCCTCGCCTGAGATTTAGCATGTCATAAACTGCTGTAAAGCCTCCAATCTGTGTCACTACAAATTTATATCTTCAGACAGAGATATGCAAAGGTCAAAAAACCTGAGGTGTCCATCATAAATCAGGCAGCTGAAGTGTTTATAACCTTTATCCGTTGGAGCAGACTCTTGGCATAGCCAAGGCTGGATTTACTAAAGCAGCAGTCTGTTTAGGAGCCAAATGGCTTTTTTTTTTTTCTTCTTTCTTTCTCCTCTACATCCAGAGAAAACCGAACAGAACTGGGAATTATAGATTACTTTCTCTGCTGCGTTCACGCGCAGGATGGCCGCATGACAATATATCTGCAAATCAAACTTTTTTTCCCGGATCTCCCGTCGTCCTGCCTGCCAGCGGGAACTTTTGTAAATGTGAGAACATCAACGGTTATCCCCTGCAAGGTCAACATTTCCTTCGTGAATCTGACAAGTCACGGAGAGTTAGCAGCCTGAGGAGCTTAGCTAATGGACAGCTGCAGTTCGCGGCGCGGGGCTCCATGAGGATCCGAGGTAACACTATCTTCAGAGGAGATTGGGTAATTCATAGGTGCCAGTGACAGGTCTGCACGTCTGCGCCACTTTCCCCCCCACCGCTCTCCGGTTGTCTCAAGCTACAGTTTTTGCTGCTCGCAAATCAATATCTCTTTTTACTTCTCATTGATTGCCTAGCGGTGGGACCAACCTAAGCAGGACTGTTATGACATTTCTAGATTTCCCCCTGTCCTTGGAACAATCAATTACACGCGCATGGCAATCAAAACCTCTTTGCAAAATGAACCTGCTCTGTGACATTTTCATCTCCCAGATTTATGCCACGTGGAAGGAAAAGGAAAGGAGGAGGAGGGGGAAGGAGGGAGAGAGAGAGAAAAAAAAAAACAGGCCCGCTGAGTAGGTAGAGACCAACGACGTAGGTCAAGATCACTGAAGGACCTCCAGCACTTCCTGTTTTCACTCAGATGCAAGCAATGCCACCCGCTAATTGAGAGGGCGGGCTTTAATGACACTTAGGGCTCATCTGTTGTTATTAATAGGAGCGAAATGTCAGTCAAAAAGTAAGCTAGTGTACAAAACGTAATTCCAAAGTTGCAAGGATCTTTTATGAAAGTCATTTCTTCAGTGAGCTATCATTAGAACCAGACGCACTTGTCACGGAGTTTAATATCTGACAGTGATATCTGACTAACTCGGTGAGCGGAGCGCGTCAGGATCAAACGGATCCGTCGTCAGACATCCTGATGATAGTCTTGATGACACATCTGAAGTAAAAAAAAAGAAAAAAGAAGTCTGCACAGAATCAAATGGAGAAGAGCAAATTCTGAGCCCCAGAGCAATCTGTAAAGATCTGTAAACACCTCTCTCCTTTTTTGTTCCCTGTCAGGAAGCAGCCTCCCCGATCCCAAGGACACCGCCGAGCAAAGAGAACAATCACGCCCGTACAACTCCGTTTGACAAAACTCATCTGGAGGTTAATTGATATCACTGAATAAAATAGTTTTGACTCGCTTTTAAATAGGAATGTGTCATTCAGAAGCCATCTGACCCATTATTTTGAGTCTAATAATGACTTAGAAGTCACACACACACACACACACACACACACACACACACGCACACACACACACACACACACACACACACACACACACACACACACTATAACAGAGTCTATACCATAAAACTGGCTATTAAAAACCCTTTAATGTCCTGCTCAACTGTTTCTGTTGAGCTCATTTTGAGACACTATGTCTTCCTGAATAATTTGATTGTCCGTGTTTATATATAATATATAATATGATCCAGTATCAGCATGTATGTGCTAAAGAGTAAGGGGCCAAGGATGGAGACCTGGGGGACGCCACGGGGTCAATGGGGCCGCCGAGGAGGAGGCTCACATCTAATAAGGGTCAACAAGTTTTTTAAAAACATGCTTTACCAACAAAGTTAACAGATTTCACGCCATAAAGAAGGAAGTAAAAGTGAAATAATCTACATGAAATGACATATTTTCCTCGAAATACAACATTTCCTTTTTTTTTGATCGTTTAAAATATATCATTAATAAATTCCCAGAACAAATAAAATATGAAATGGACCTTAGAGGGTGAAGAACAGAACCACATTACAATAAGACTGCCTTCATAAAGGATTGCTAACTGTTATAATGTTGTTATTAATCGGATTACAAACATGTTATAAATGTGTAATAACCTCTTTGAAAACAAGTTACATCACTGGAAAAAAAGAGATGCTTAGAATTCACGGTGAAGAAAGAGGCTGGTTCATTATTCAGCCAGCAACAAGTCCTTGTTGTGCTGTTTATCCAACGATCGTGGTATTAATAATAATAATAATAATAATAATAATAATAATAATAATAATACGTTTTTACCATGTGAATGGCTATAGAAGATAGTTCCACAATAAGACTACCCAGATAGGGTATTTATAATTATTTATCATTTTGTTATTAATTGTAATACATGTTTATTTAACGATTATAACCAAGTGGGTTTCAAGAAACTGACGCAGGTTCACTATTCGGCAACTTTGATTTATTGCAGAACTATCTTTTTAAATCTCAGGTCCTGCTGTTGTGTCGCATTATCGGTCAGTTTGATCAGAACCCGATACAACAACTTAACCAGCGACGGGTTTGTGACCGGGTTTGGCTGGCTGATATGAGAAAGAACAAACCTCAGTGTGGACAATGGTGGGCTCATTATCTGGCAAGCAACACGTAACTGTTTGGATATTAATCTAATGATTCCTAACATCTTATTAATGACTTATAAAGTATTCAAAACCGTAGTATTAACAATTCATAAACCCCTTATTAGGGTGGTCTTTTTGTGAAGCGGTGCCTTAAGAGTATCGCGGTAGAAGAATCTACATCTGAACCCTCGGGAGTCTGAGATCACGCCAGCATCATCCCTAACCCAAATTCCCCCGACCCCAACCTTATTGCCTCCATGTTTTCGGGTTCAGTACGTCAAAGCGGGGAAATAACACGTCGGTTCGTAGATGCGATGCCGTGCCATAAAAAGATAACAAACATCGGCGTGTTGAACATTATTTAATGAGGTATATTAAGGTTTGGGTTAAGGTTCAGGTCAACTTAACCTCAAACCTCATCCTGGTCCATTGATGCATAAAGTTCCGTGAAAATGTTTGTCTAGTTTGTAACAAAAAAACATGTTTCCATGGAAACCACATTCGATTCAATCCCAATTATTAAAAAACAACAACTATTCAATATTAATAACATGCACCGGGCAGCCATAACATTACAACCACTAACAGTTGAAGTTAGGTAGCATACAGTTATTACCTCGTTATAACGGCGCCTGTCAATGTTAATTAAGTTTTATTGATTTTTTTTTTTTTTACTCATACAAACTTTAGGTTTTTTGGCTTTTTGAAGGTGAAATTGTGAAAAAAGTTGAAATTTTTTATGCTTTTGAGTAGAAATCATACACTGTAAAGAACATAGATAATCGATTTAACTAGTAACACTAAAATAAGGAAAGTATTAATGAGTCTAAAGTTTGTTTATTCATTGTTTTATATTTTAGGTTTTTTGAAGTTAAATTGTGAAAAAAAGTTTTTGAAAGAAATGTCCAATGCTGGAATTTCACCTGTTTATGCTTTTGTGTTTGTAAACATTCACTGTAAAAAAGGAAAACTGTTGATGAACTTTAAGTAATAAGTATTTATAGTACTCTAAAATGTAAGATGAAAACACTGAATTGTAACCACAGTGGCAGGAAGTATATATATATATATATATTTATATATATATATTTTAAAAACACCAACAAGTGTTTAATGTTTATGTAAAATATGCTGCAGAGATAAAATAATGTTTTTTGACAATGAAACCATGAAAAAAAAAGTTTCTTGATAAAGAAATTTGACAGAATTTCCAATACTGCACTTTCACTTCTTCATGCATTTGGGGTCTGATCATGCACTGTAAAAGTAGTATTGTTAACGAATATACAGAAATAAGTTTAACTTTAACGGAGTTAAATTAAGAATACTTAATTTAATTCACTCAAGTAACTCTTTGAATTCAACATAGAATTACCTTTTTTTTTTTTCTTCTTTTTTTTACAGTGTATGATCGATACATGCGTGAAGTTAAATGAAGGTTAAATGTATAGTTTGATCCTTTTGGTCATAGATTGGACATAAATTGGAGTTTAAAAGCGGCCTTGAAGCTCAGCAGAACCGCTGGAGTGGATCTTTCCGAGGCTCCGACTACAAATAAACCAAAGAGATGGTAAAAAACACTCATGTTAATTCTTGTATGCATGAAGGAGATGTTACTTAAAGCGCATTACTTACTTCACTAAACACAAACTATTCATGCAGATAAATGCCCTGCTTTCATCCAGCCTCAACTTTAATATTTAATAATCTAATATAATCAGATAGAAACTCTGCGGCACACGGAGGGGAGACACGGGGACAGACTGTGAGCACAGCAAACAGCACAATGTGTTCAGATGGACCCAGATTAATACCATCGGATCGCAGATATGACACCATATCCTGCCATCTGGCTGTTCATTTGGGCAAAAATTATCACAATAATTATGGCAATTAATCAAAAATGTTTTCACAACCAACATTCTGTTAGCTGGAAACACAGGAAACTTTGGAAGGCGCTGACAAACAGACATCCTGTCAGACTATTAAATCTGACTTATGGGGCTATTTTTTTTCATTTTTTATGTCCTGCTACAAATAAGAGAATTTTGCACAGATGCTAATCATTATATTTACTGATCCACATCAGGCGGCCCCGCCTGCAGCTCCGGGAGCCTCACCCGACGACGCTGCTCCTTGTGGTGCCTACTAGAAGCTTCTGCTCCCGGCGCCTAATTTGAGGTGAGCGGTGGGAGAGCACTGCGATCTGCACCCCAGAACCTAAGTCGTCACTTTGAACCGGCAACGGTGTACCGCCGCCGTCGCCGCCGCCACCGCCCCCACATACTAACATCTCCTGCAAAGGGTCGCCTCTCAGCAGCAGCAGAAAAACAGAAAGACTCAACCTTCCATCCTAAGTATCATGGCTCCCTCTAACGCGCGGCCTTTGACCTCTGCTGGGAGATTTGGCTCATTTCATAGTCATATATTTGACTTTTTCCACATGTTTTGCACTTTGATACATAAACTGTGCAGTTTGAACATCACATCCTAAATATATATACAGTATATATATATATATATATATATATATATATATATATATATAAATATATTTTTATTTATTTTATTTTTTTCTGTGGAAGTAGGTGATATTCAAATCCTACTTCTTTGCAGTATGTTTTGGCTTCTAGTTCTTATTTTATTTTAAGTTTACATAATTATTACTGTTATTTGTTTTGTTTTTTTATTAATAATTTTTTTTTGCTGCAAAAAGCAATTGATGTACAGATTCAATCATTCAGTAAAACATTTTATTCTATTCTATATCCCAAATCTTTGCGAGAGCAGCAAAGTCAGATATACACTTGCTCTGTGCGTTGAATATGTTTTTAAAGGAACAGTTCGCATAAACCACAAAGACGATCATGTTTAACTTTGATTAAACTGAAGGATTTATTACAACTCGTTGAACTCATAAATTTAGAATGATGTCATAAGTACTTGAATCAGAATGTATATATGTAGCTAAAAAAGAAAATAGATAGAGAGATAGAAACTATTTCCGTTGCTGAGGTTTTACACTGATTCTGTTATTTGACACCTGAAGCTACAAAATATTTTTTCACACTTGGGATTACAAATATGAGTTTATAAAATACGACGCAAGAATCTAGTTTATATTCTGGAATGCAATATGAAGCTGAAAAAAAACATTCCACCTCCTGCTGGCGTGGCATTAATAGGTGCATTACATAGATTACACCCAAGTCTAAGTTAATGCAGCCATAGAAAAAAAAAGAAAAATAGTACAATATTATTAAACTGACATCTTATATCTATCGTACTCCAGTAAAATCACAAATCAAATGTTTTTATTTAATACTCATCGGTTGAGGAAGGGGATGTCTGAGGACCTTTGGTTTTGTTAAATCGGTATGTTCTTTCCCATAATTGTTTCAAGACTTATTCATCACTAACTCTATTTTTTTTTTCTGGATTCCCGTAGATTTCAATGAGGTCAATTTAAGACTTTTAAAAATTCTGATTGAAATTCATGACCACTTCTACATCCATGCTGACATAAAAAATATGCCAGTTAAGACGGAAAATGGAATGGCGGTTATTTTCCAGAATAAATTACCTTATTTACAGAACAGTATGTACAAAACATTGTTGTACGGAAGATGATTAGGGCCACATGTAAAAAGTCCAATACCCAAAAATTGGAAATTGATGTTTATTCTAAGAATACAGTTTTTGTGGAAGTAAAACTGAAACTAAAGTTAGAACTCAAATTGAATCATTCTTCGATTTACTAATTTTTCAATGCTTTTTAAATTAAGAAATTCTTTACTTTCTTGGCTACGGTCATTTAAATTTTCCATTTGCATCTCCTGATAAATTCTTTAATCTGCTTTTATTTAAAATGTTACTACTCAGTGGTTTCTATTTATTCCTTATTTTTCTTTCATACACTGCCTGTATTACTGTTGGGACTATTATTAGATTATTACTATTACTGTTGTTATAACTAGATTATGACTATTACTGTCTTATTACTATATTATTACTTTCACTGTCTTATTACTAGATATCACTATTACTGTTGTTATTACTGAATTCTTACTATTACAGTTGTTACTAGATTATTACTATTATTGTTGTTATTACTAGATCATTACTAGTATTGTTGTTATTACTAGATTATTACTATTACTGTCTAATTACTATATTATTACTTTTACAGTCTCATTATCAGATTATTACTATTACTGTTGTAATTACTAGAATATTACTATTATTGTTGTTATTACTAGATTATTACTATTACTGTTGTTATTACTGGACTCTTACTATTACAGTTGTTGTTACTAGATTATTACTATTACTGTTGCTATTACTAGATTATTACTATTACTGTTGTTATTACTGGATTCTTACTATTACAGTTGTTGTTACTAGATTATTACTATCATTGTTGCCGCAAGTTTTACTTTGAAGAACTTTTCACACCACTGTGAGCCCAAAACAAAATTCTCTCTACGTTTCCTCTACCGCTGATATCTCCAACCAGGCCAAATAAATCCCCGACTATCTGCATGGCTGGACACGACTAGAGATAAGTGAGAAAATACGTTTTTGTAATTTGGCTGAACAAACGGTTTGAATCAGCGCCCGCTGACTATGCTGTATTTTGGATAAGCGGTTGAACACCTACTGCACTCTGTCCTCTGCTGCTAACAAGAAAAGGTAAACACGAACAACATTGCGAGCGGCGTGTTACAAGTGATGAGGCCTAAAGGTCTTGGTATATATATATATATATATATATATATATATATATATATATTTATCAGATTATAGAAGATCTTTTTCGCCCCGACTGATGCACAGTTCCAGTTGGCGGAGCAGAAGCGGCTCATGCTCGGTGTATTTTGCAGTTTTCTGAAGAGCGGGCTCTCCAGGAGCGACATGATGAGGTCTGATGGTTCCTCTCTGCAGAATAGCAGTTTACCCCTCATTCACCCTTATCAGAGAGTGAACCCATCATCTTCCTGCGTGCCACTCAGAGCGCTCCCCATATTGGAGCTGACCAGTCGAGCAAACAGGGCGGTACTAATAAAAGACCGTCTTGCGTTGGTTCAAATTTCCCTGATTGAATGTCAGTCAGGAATGTTTGCGTGGCAGCAGGGAGGAAAGTGGGCCATCGTTTAAAGGGCCGCCGCCTCACACACACACAAAGGCCTTTGTTCTAGTTTTATGAGATACTGAGTGAAAGGTAGGATGGCCGACACTCGCCATAACGTGCTGTTTGTCTTTCAGGCCCGCTGCCCCGGCTAAATAAAGAGCTTTTCAATTCAATCACAGCCGGGTGCTTCTCAAAACATTTCCTCCATCCGTTTGAGGGGGCGAGCGGTACGTCCAGAATCTCCCGTCATGATAGAAATAACGGAACATATCACGATAGAGCCCATTTTAAAGACTTTAAAGGGGTATTTTGTTTTTTATTTCAGACTTTTCTTACACAAACTTGAGTCCGTGCAGTGGAAATATGAACCCTCTAATTCATTCATTCATTCATTATGCATCACATTCAAACTCCTCCGTGTTTATTGATCCTCGCCATAAATAAAGTTAAGAGGCTAATGGCGCAGTAATGGCTTCCGTCTGTCTGTTGCATTTCATTTACCGAATATCACTCCTTAACATTTAAGATGAAAGACAGTTGGCGTTGTTGTTGTTTTCTTTTCACCTGAAACCAGAGGGTCTCAGGTCACATGACCAGGTGAATAATACATCTGGTGTCTAATTTAGTCATTTAAGTTGAAAAGACTTTATTTAATGTTGCTTTTTTAGTTGAAGTAATTCTCTTTCCACTGTTATAATATTTCTATTTTATAAGTTTATGTATGTTTAGGGGGAGGATGGACAACTACACTGTAAAAACAGAAGTATTGACTTTTGATAGCAAAATAAATAAATTACTTCACTCAATTAAAGAAGTATTTTCAACTTAAATGAACGGATTACATTCACTAAGACTCAGCCTAATGTCAAGTCTAAGTTAAAATTAAAATGAATTTTAGTTTTAAATCAAATGCAAATTCTACTTTACATCAATTAGCATATTTAGCTATTAGCTTTATGGTAAAAATTGAGTTGAATAAAGTAGAAAAATAACCCAAACATGGGTGGGTAATATAGTGGTGGAGTGTGGTTGCCTCACAACAAGAAGGTTCCGGGTTCAAATCCCTCTCTGAACGGGTAACTTGTCCAGCCTGAACCCCACCCCTCACCCAATATCTGTGATTGGCTCCAGCCCACCCCCACCCTGAGCAGGATGGATGGATGGATGGAGAAAAAAGGGAAAGTTATGGCTAATAGTGACTCAGAATTCAAATTTTCACCGAAAACATAAATCTAACTCGAGATAATCTCAAGAATGTAGGTTTATCAAATGTATTATTACTATTTCTTTTTTATTTATTTATTCTAAGGGACTTTTTCCCAGTGTGCAGTGTGTAAAATAATGATAAATCTGTTTTTATTTATTTATTCATCTTTTTTTGTTTTGTTTTATACCCACATAGACCTTTGTGCGAGGAAGAACTGGACTTATTTCGGGTAAGTTTTGGTTGTTTATTTTGGACACTAGAAGGAACTTTATCTCCAAAAGTTTCAGGACCATAATTTCTCAACCGCTTGCAGCAAATGAATCGACTGCTGGAGATCTAGCTAGTATTTATCGTGTTTCACTTGAAATGCTCGTATTTTACTCAGCAGGGGGAGCTCTTCCACAAAAAACACTTTTTCGGATGTAACTTTCTAACCGCTGATCGGATTTAGTCCAGATTTGGTGAAAATGAATGGACTGGAGGAGATCTATCCGGTACCTTGCATCTATTGTACTCAAATATTACATAATTTGAGGAGTTCAATCTGGAGGGATTGCTTGTACGAAGCAGGGGATTGGGGACTTTTCGGGGATATACCCTTGCTGTCGGGGATGACAACTTAGGCTTAGTGATGACAATGATATCCGATTATTAATTTTAAAGTTACTATATGAACAAACGTCTGTGTGGGATTCCTATTCGTTTAAATTTAAAGTTCCTTATAGAATAGAAAGCGTCATCGAATGAACACATATATAATTATATATTATATATTGACGTGTGTAGCAGATTCTGAAATACAAAAGCAAATAAATAAATAGCTATAATAATAGGGGAGATAAAAATAATAATAACAATAATAATAATTTATGAAATCAAAACAAATACAGTAAAAATAAATGATTCAAAAATAAATTAATAATAAAAAATGATTGATACTATATGAAACCAGAGAGGCTTTCACGATGGTGACACAAAATACATCGGATTTTTCCTTCAGGAATCCAGGATTGAATCACGTATAATATCAACTAGGTGGTTTCATTCCTTGTGATCTCGTGTGTTACTTCACGTTTTAATATTAACGTATCCCCAAAAGCAGCCGAGGGCGAGCCCCCTCCTCCCCTCCTCCCCTCCTCCCCTCCGTGCTCCATTTAGTCTTCCCCCTGAGATCAGCAGACGTACACACATCCCATACGTCTCCCCGCATCATAAACTTTGCATGAACCCTAAACACCGGCCCTCCCAAACAACAACAGCGCTCCATCAGGGTCAAGCCTTGATGAATCTGACGGTGCAGCTGGAGGAAGACGGTGTGTGTGTGTGTGTGTGTTCTATTAAAACTATCTGCATCTCACTAACTCGTCCCTGTATGGATCTTTCATTAGGTTCTGGACCAGATCCAGGCGAAGCTCCCCCCCCCCTACAAGCAGTTTTCAGCAAAGGGAAGCAGTTTTTTTTTTTTTTTTACAGTCTGAGTTCATTAATAGTAGATTGCCACTTTTTCCCTTCATTAAATACAATGAGGCTACAGAGTGAAGCTGCAGCTGAAGCGCGGTTCCGTCAGCCAGCCTCATGGCGGAAAGCATGAAGGGAGAGAAGCGACCTGCAAACCCGGAGCGCTGCGGGACAAGACGAGCAACAGCCAGGGAGGCAGAAACGCCTGAAAACAGCCGCTATTCAGATTTATTTTAATGGCAGACTCGTTGTCAAGCGTCCCCTCGCAAAATGATTTGGGCCCGCTGTTTACTGGAAAGTGTAAACTTCTGGTTTTGTCACTTTGACAGCCAGGCTCCCAGAACAATGGCGGCCCAAATAGTGAGATGTGTTGGCACCCAAGTAGTTGAAAGTTTCCTCTCAACACGGGCTTGTGGGTATTCTGCTGCGTTGATATCTAGATGTTGAATAGAATGAAAAGAGACGCCAGTGAATCGGGCTCCCCGGAGCAGCACATCAACCATTGTGGGAGATTGACAGTCGCTCCTTTGAGCCAATTATTTCTGTTCATGAGACCTGGTTCTGTGAAAACCGGTTAAAGACTGCCGTCATTGTTGGCGAGCCTGAATTACGGTAGAATTTACACCGTTTAACGGCAGAACTGCCCACTTAGTGTTCGTTTTTACTCAATGGAATAACTGCAGGCGTGATGTTGTTTCCATTAAAGTTGACGACAGGAACTCTCCTCCAGCCTGAATGTGAATCTGGCGTCGGGCTTTCAGCTCGTGTTCAAGTTTGGACAAATTATCCTCACGTTACTTGCAATAAAAGAAGCTTCGTAGAAAAAACCCGGCGCAGCACGCGTGGAATATACGTTCATTAAAAGGCCGTAGCAAACATATCAGAGCTGCTCAAATATTTCCACGGGAAAAAGTCAGTGCAACAAAAACATTTTCCCTGCCGCTATATCCTCATTTAGCCCAGGAGTCAGCGGCGTGACATTTGTAAGGTGCTCAGCTGTAATAGAGGAGGAGTGGGTGAAGACGAGTGCAGAGCCTTTTTATTCATTGCATGGGAGAAAGTGGTTAATTTATTGAAAAGAAGGTAGGCGGACGAGGCAGCGGAACGGAACTGATACCCTGCGTGGCTGTAGGTTGTGCACCGAGCCGGAGGAGGAGGAGGTTGAGGAGGAGGAGGAGGAGGAGGAAGAGGAGGAGGGGGGAGGAGAAAAAAAAGAAAAGAAAAAAAAGGAGGTTGAGGGAGGCGGAGACCAGAGCGACAGAGGAACGGTTAATGGAAATGAGTGACAGGCTTTCAGAATGATTTACAACGGGTGGCGCTGCGGCAGAGCCGGCGCTTGATGGATGATCCTGAAAGACGGAGACGAACCATAAATCATGTCTTTGAATCATTGACAGAGATAAAGGAGGGGGAGAAAAAGCAATGGCATTGACGTTCATTCTTCCAATAATGTACATTGACGAGTTACACTACGGAGCCTTAATTAAAAAGTGAACACGGGTCTTCTCCCTCTCTCAACTCCACCCCCGCCTCGCCCCCCCCCGCCCGCCTCGCCACCCACACCCGACGGATGCGCTCCGCCATCCCTCTCCCCTCTGCTGCGATATCAATGGTAATTAAAGATGCAGCATCCCCAGCCCCTGTCCCACAGCCACTTCCTCCAGCTTCCCACAGCAGCCAGATTAGATAAGTGCTCTGCTAAGAGATAATGTCACCCCTCAACAATATCAATGTGGCTCCGGCCCATTTGTTTCTACATCTGTAAACACACACAGGACGAGGAGTGCGAGGGCGGGTTTATGTTTTTTGAAGGGAGAGAATAGAAATTTCGGGGTTATGCATGGATGCATCTGCAAAAAACAGTTTAATAAATAAACCATAAAAGGCTCGTGATGTCGTCCCTGACAGCAAGGGAATGTCCGGAAAAGATCACCTGCATTATGGAAGCAATCCCCCAGATGTTATTCCTCAAAATAACGGTGTTTTAGGTTAAAAAAAATAAAAGCTTCACCTCTTTTTTGGTAAAATAGGAAGTATTAGAATGAAATATGATGCATAAAAATACATAGAATGGCCCAACGTTGGACTAAATCAGGTATAAGGACGAGGGGTTATGTACGAAAAATGTTTTTTTTTCTCGTAAAGGAGCGCCTCCTGGTGGATAACATATGAAGAACTAAAGTAAATACATGATATAAAAGATAAATCTGCTAGAGTCGATTCGTTTGGATCAAATTCGGACTAGATTGGAATACCATTTGGGAAGTAATGGCTGAAAAAAGCCGATTTGGACTAAATCGGACCAACGGTTAAGAAATTATAGCCTGAAATCTTTTGGAGATGATACTCCCCCTAGAGGCGGACATACACAAGCAACCTCTCTCAAAACCAATTCAGTTCTTCCTTGCACTCAGGTCTGTGTTGGCATTACATTTTGGAAACGATGCATGTCATAGATTTTGAGTTACGGCATAAACACAAAGGATCTGCAGTGGAGTTGGAGACGCCGGCAGCGAGGATGATTCCCTAATACCCCCGTCTTTTCGGGGGTATTAGGGAATTAGCTGGATGAAAAGGAGCATGGGATTGTTCTCCACCTAGAGATGGCGTAGGTTCTGTCTGCAGTGCAGATGGCACTCTGATAAGCAGGAGGAGCCCTGCAGGAGCAGGGAGTCTGCTTGAGTGGCATTCTACATCAGCTGAGCGCCCTCAAAGTGCATACAATAGAGCAATGAGGTGAAAGTAATCCTAAACATCTGTCTCATGTGTCCTACACGCACAGGCTGTTTGTTCAAGTCCTAGGAAAGACATTAGCAAGAGGAGGAGAGGGGGAGAGAGAGAGAGAGAGAGAGAGAGAGAGAGAGGAAGATATTTCAATTCATGCACTACTTCTCCAAAGGGATTAAGCAGCGCCTCTGTTGTCTGTCCTCTCGCTGCTCTGGCAAACAACATGGAGACGACGGCCCCACTAAAGCAAAAATACTCAAACTAGAGCGTGGGATATCACCACGACCGCTTGAATTATTCAGGCTTTATTTCATTTTGAAGCACTCTTTAAGAGGCTTAGGTAGAAATCACAGCTCCGTGTAGAACAGGTAGTAACTAGGTCAGTGCTGTCGCCCCCCGACAGCCAGGGTGTATCCCCGAGAAAGCCCCCGATCCCCAGTGTGGTACAAGCAGACCCCCTCGGATGAAAGCCTCAAGTTCTATGGGAAGTTCATTTCACGGTATTTTTAATAAACTTTTCTTTTTTTTTTTTAAAAAAGCTTCCGAAATAACTCATAAATAAATAATTTTTTTTTGCCGATAAATTTCCACCTATTGTCAGAAATATAAATCCGATTTCTCCACAAATTGATCCAGTTCCTCTTCACACTGAGACCTATGTGGGTGAAATGATGACCCACGAAATAGTTTTTGAGTTATGTCCAGAAAACTGTATAACAGTATATAACATCGTGAAAACATCTCCCCCTAGTGAGTGAAACATGAAACATTAAAATCAAATATGATGTGAAGAAGACAGGTAACTAGGTAGGTTAGGTCGATTCATATGCTCCATATTTAAACCAACGTTTTCAAAGTTATGTCCTAAAAACTGTTTTTTTTCTTTTTTTTTAAATGTCCCCCTAGTGAGTAAAATATGAACTATCAAAGTAAAAGGGATGTATGGGAATTAAGAGTTTCCTCAAGTCTATTCATAACTAAATTTGGACTAAATTGGAACAGTTGATGAGAAATTCTGGCCGAACATACTACTGATGTCGGAAAGATTCAACCAACTTTTCCCAAAATCAATCCAGTTCTTCCTCACACTGAAGTCTATGTGGTCACAAAGTATCAGGATGATTCTATGATACTCCCAATTACTTTCCAGGGGCAATGGAAGCATCCCGAGGCTTCTGCAGCGGCACCATCGGTACCATCCTATTGGACTATGGCGGTGCTTTGAGACCGGGGGTCAAAGGGTCATCCCAAGGGGAACCGAGAGTATTCACACCGAAATCTGAAAGACGCACAAAGCTGCTGCCCCCGCTGAGAAGAAGACGTCTTGGCAAGCTCGATTGGAAAGGAACACAAAATGGTCATCGGGCATCGAAGAGCTTCGGATATTATTGGATGCCCTGCCCCCGGCGTGCGCGTCTCCGTGCGCGCGCACGTTTATGAATGATTCATGCCGCGGCGCAAAACGCAAAAAGCAAAAAGCAGGGAATCTTTTTTCATTTGAAGGCTTGAAGTTGTTCGTATCATGTTTGATCGCATCCTCGCATCAAAACAGAGTTTGATGGACAAGGGAAATAATTACTTGTCATTCACGTGTCTGGAGGTTCCTCCGCTCTCGTCTGGTCTTGCTGTTAAACATGCTCCTCCGTTAAACACTTTCTCCCTCGCTCCTAACTCCAAAACGCAGCGACTCAACTCTCGCAAATGGAGATGAAAACAATTGTGTTTGATGCAAAACAGGAGAAAGGGACGCAGCGACAGCGAGAGCGACGGCTGGGCTAATTAATCAAAGGCTCTGAGTGTAATGAACTTCAGGGAGACCGTGTCATTAGTGGACAAAAGCGCCGGTTGATCTTAAATGGTCTTAAAAGATGATCCATACAGTAATGAAGCCGGCTCGGCTGCTGGCCGGACGCCCGAAACCGGACATAATCAAAGTCGCGGGGGGATTCCGCGCAGCTACTGGGACTCCTTTTCCTATTTTAAAATGAAAAAAACATGAACAATCTGTTTGTGGTTACGCCGCAGGTTCAGAATAATAAATATTCAAATCCATAGCATGTGTCTGGGGGGCCGTCAGCCGGGACCACGGAGCAGCAGGACGACTTAGAAACCAACTGGCTCTCCCAGGAAAAGCAGCATGCGGTGTCCAGGGCCCACCCTCCTCCTGACTCTTCTGCCGGGACCACCCTGCTCGCCGCGTCACGCTACATGACAGGACGGTGCTGCTCAGTCTTTGGACCCGTAGCGCTATTTTTCTTGGACAACGGTGAAAGCAAATAGCAGCTAAAGGGCTCCGGCGCTCGCAGTGAAAAACCAAAAACCCGTGCAGTCATTCATCAAAGCCCAGACAACTCGGTTCTCCCCCACCCTGTACCGACCCCCCCCCCCCCCCCCCCCCCCCCCCCCCCCCCTCAAGGCATGGCCATCTCCCCCCACTCTGGGTTTTAACTAGGACTCCAAATAATTTCAGAAATGACAAATGATACTTATATCTCTGGCCTGCGCCGAATCAATAAGCATGCAGAAGAACTATCCATCTTGAGAGGTATCGACAGACGCGGCTCGACGTTGGCGGAGAAGCACTTGGTGGCTTTATCCGGGGTTGGGGTGGGAGATGGGAGATGGGAGATGGGAGGCGGGAGGCGGGAGGCGGGGAAGCCGAATTACAATAAAGTCCACAGCAATGAATACAGGAAGTGCTGCATCCAGATGTGTTTTCCTACACAAGGGCTGACCATCGGTGCAAATATGCGCGACCTTGCGGGGTTATTTCCTTTCTACACCGCCGCATGTTTACATGGCAGTTGCATGCTGGGTATGAGCTGATGGGTGGCGATACGGCCCCTCTCTGGTCCTCTGGCTGGATCAGAGCAGCTGACAGATAGCACTTGAGAGCAGCTTTAGTTGCAGCTCCCCTTGAGGGGCTGTGATTGATGACTCGCGCTGCCACCTAGATCCATTTTCTCCTCCAATCTGACTCCTCACAGGTAAAGAGGAGTCCTGCCCCCCCCCTCCTCTTCCCTCGCCTCTACTTCCCTCATCTCCCCTCCACAATCAAGCTCGTTTTCTCATTTTACCAACAGAGCAACTTCAAAACATCCACTCTGAAGAAATTAAAAACAGATTCGTACGGGGGGAAAAATAATTTGAGCTAAGTGCCTCGCAAAGCCATTTTGATCCCGAACGCAAGAGATCAGAAAACTTAGAGGGAAATATGTTTGCAGGCATGATGTCATTACCAAGGAGATGTTGAGACCCGGGACCCCCGCAGGTCTGAAGGCATTTAAGAACAGTTAGCTTAGCCATCTGGTAGACAATTACATAGGAACAAACACACCGCCTCAGCAAATAAAGCTCGGCTCATCAATCACGGGAATGGCCAGAAGTTGGCCTGTTATTCGCTGTGATTTAATAACCCATTGAACTGCAGTGTTATCCACCACAACATCCCAGCATCCACCAGCAGCTCTGTGTGGCAGAGGAGCTCCAAGTGTAAATAACAGCATTTATCCAGCATTTTTAATTTCACATTTGCAACACATTTAAAGATTGGACAAAAAAAAATATCTGTTTCCTGTCAGTATTAATGGAAGGGAAAACAAAGTGCAGGGTTAAAATTAAAAACATTTTAAACATCGACTGTTTCTAGTTTCAAGTAGTTTACTTAATTAACATTTGCCCCCCGCTTATAATTGCAATAATACGCCCCCATGGGAGCAGGATGCGGATTGTCTGGTAATTGCAGATGTTAATATGAAACAATCAAGGCTGTTTAGGATTTTTTTTTGTCTGCTAGTCTGTAGCAGACAAAAAAGGGAGGAGGAGGATGATGAAGGCCCAGTCACTGATCACTAACAATGAAAGGATTAATGAGTGAAGAAGAAGTGACTGAAGAAGAACTACGCTATCACTGTTAGCAGACGTATAACGTTCCTAACCATAAAAGGGCTACAAACTGACATCCACCTGGATGGAGGTTTTCTACGGAGGCCCAGCAGTGCCTTAAAGAAATACAATGTGTGAAAAACAAAATGTACAAAGGGAAAAATACATTTACAGAACAAAATTAGAAAAAATACATTTACAAGATGTCATACATTTTTATAAGAGGTTGAAGAAATGAAAATTTTAGAGAGAAAAAAAATATTTTTCAAGATGGGAAACAAATTTAGAGGAAAACACATTAATCATTTTGGAGGAAAATTGTAAATATATAAAAAATATTTTTTTTTAGGGGAGGCAATGCAAATTCACATGTTCAAGATGTGACACACTTTTACAAAAAGGTTAAAGAAAATAGCATTTCAGTAAAACAAAATGACAAAAGTGAAAGCAAACTGACGTTTGGAGGTGGAACACTTTTATTCCCAAAGCAAACTTCCAAACGGAAAAATCTGACGGAGAGGGTAGGTTCTATACACAGGAGGCGGTTGTTGATTAACTTTCTATGGCAATTAAACAACCACACGCCGCCTTGGTAGGTTATTCTCCGATTCAAACTTTGTAAGTGAAACATTGTTGAAACACAAACAATCCCTCCTTTGAACCGCAGTAAGGAAGTAAGGAAGTAAATGAGCTACTATCTCATTTTTAGGGCAGGTCCTCCAAGCGGGATTAATGACACTAGCCTTTGAGCAGCTAGCTGTTAGCCGAGCGCTCAGGGGCGGTCAATAAAGTGCAAGAAAAATAACAGGAAGTATAAATAAAAAAGTAAAAGTGTTTCACACCTTGTAAATGTGTTTTTACATTTGTAATTTTGTTTTTATAAAATATTATTTCACCTTTGGTAAAACTACCTCACATCTTCAAAAAATACATATTTTTTGTATTTTTTCTGTAAAACATTATTTCATCTCACTTTTAATAAAAGTGTGTCACATTTCCTGTCTACTTGTAAAAAGTGTTTCAGATCCTGTAAGTTTGTTTTTTACTTTTAAAATTTCATTTGACAAAATCTAAGTTTGTCCCAAACGTTTCCTTCCATTTACAGCGATACACGAAAAAATTCATTCAATTTATATTTTTGGAATTTTGCTTTGTAGAAAAACATCTTTTATTCTGTTTAGCAAAAGTTTTGCATATTTCTCTTTATATTTGGCATTTTTTATTTTAAAATGCTAATTTGTTTACCACTGGTTACAGTGGTTCACATATTGCAAATTGGTTGTTATTTTTGTATAATAATAATAATAATAATAATAATAATAATAATAATAATAATGTATACTTATATCGCTTCAGAGACTCTGAAGTGATTTCACTTTATTTAAAATGAATTTCTAATGCTTCTATTTTTGTTTTGCCACCACTAAAGGTGTTTCACAAGTAGCAAACTTCTTGTATTCTTGTAGTTTTTTTTCCTAAAATGTCAGCTAGTGTTGTTTTCACCCTTTTGCTGAAAGTGATTCATACGTTATTTATTTGTAATGCGCTTTTGGGTCAGCATAGTCCGGCTTTGTTGGTCTCTCCAGGGTTTTCCCTGAGCCAGGAATGTATTCATCTGTCTTTCTGGGATGTGGCCGGTTGGGCCTGTGTGGAAGAAAAGAAGTAGGCCACCGCTGCGGTCTCAGGTTCTCCGCTGAACACGCGTCACCTGCCAGCTCATGTGGCCCAGCGGAGATGTGAGCGGGTCTGGCAAGAACCAAATGTTTTCATTTACCTCAGGGGCAACTACACTCTCCTTAAGCAGGCGCTGGCAGCCTAACATGTCAGGATACTGGTCTGGGACTCTGGGCTTCTGGGAGAGGTCACGCACTCGGAGCTCGGGTTCAGAACACACGGAGCTGGAACTGTGCAGGAAGGACTTGTGCGGCCTCACGGCGCCCCACCACCACATCGACATCAGACGGGTTATTAATGCAGAACCCCTTGGAAGCTCGTGTTTTCCGAAAGCAGACTCCGACACCTCGGTACCTGAAAATGTGCTTCATTACACCTTTACGCTCAGACTTGATGCGCGCTCACGTGGTTTGATGGATCGGCGTTCGACCGGGCAGCGGGGGGTTGTGGGGGGGCTGGCGGCGCTTCTTAGGCTAACCTCAACACGTCTATTTCTGGCTGAGGACTTGCTGACAGCACATTTAACTTTGTGATCTGCACATGAGAGACAGCTAACAGTCGCTGACAGCGGGAACACGGCGAGCCACATTTCCCCATACGACACACTATTGACACTTTGCATTTGATGAGGACTTCAACTGAGTTCTAGACGGAAAGGAGAAATAAACAAAACAGGGCAGTGTGGTGTGTACAGAAATATCCTAAAGGAAAGGTTGATTTACGGCCTGCTCATAGAAACCAGAAGTATTTTTAGAGAGGGGGGGGGGTCTGTCTATAGAAGCCTGATTTTTGTGATCCGCTTGATTTTGCATGTGTGTTGGCGGGTTTCCGGGAGTTGCGCTCAATTAGAGCAGCTGGGGTTAGGAGTATGTGTTTTTTCGGCGCCGATAAGTTAAAGCTTGACACGTTTCATTTCTACCAGCGGAGCTGAGGAGCCCATGACAGCCCATCGAAAGTCGTCTTCTTTGATCACCCGACTCAAAAGTGTGGGAAATAGTCACTGTCCCTGACAAGTGGAACGAAGAATCCAAAGGAAGGCAAAATGTTTACGAAGCACAATCTGAAATATCAGTCAACAAAAGCCCCGGATGCGATGAAGATGTCATCGCTTAGCGGGACGACGAGGGGCGCTAATCAAATTTGTACATTCAAACGAGCTCAAGTATAATTCTTGCAAAGCGTGACCACGGCGTTTTGCATAAAACCAAACACTGAGGAGCTTTTTAATGGATTCAGCAGCACAAAATCCCCAATTACAAGTGAAATGCCACGTCCCCCTCACCATTCGTATGAAAGCACTAAATCGTATTTTTTGAGACGTTTAATGATTGAGCCAGCCAACGGAATGAGGGGAAGAGAGGAGCGGCGCGAGGAGTTAGTCATGTCCCCGCAGAAAAACTCCTCCGTTTAATGATTCACCAGCAAGGAGAGTCCACACACTTCCAGAAGAATTCAAATCCCTTTTCCCACAGCCTCTTTCAGTCCGTATGATAAATGACACCCGTCATTCTGCCGTTGCCAAACAGCACAGAGGGGAATTGTAGTGATATATGATTCACAAGAACAGGAAATAAACTCTGCCTTTCTCTCTTGCTCTCCCTCTTGCCAAGTAGGACGGACCTGGACAGTGTCAAGGCTCTCATGGCGGAGGCAGCGGGGAGGCTGACGGCGCTGAAACCCAAAAAGGGAATAGACAGTGGGTTTCGAGAATGCTCTCTCTCTCTCTCTCTCTCTCTCTCTCTCTCTCTCTCTCTCTCTCTCAGAGAACGCAGCAGTTTCTTGATGACAGATGGAAGACACAAGACTCACCACATTGAACTAACAGCGGCGTGGATGGGAATGGGCTCGGTCGGATCCGGGCCCACGAAAGACTGCGATTATCAAACGAGGAGGGTGAAAAAGGTAGAACGAGGAAACCTTCCGCGGCCCCCCATTACAATCCAGCTAGTCAGGCTAATTACTGCGCCTTCATTGTTTCGGATTACTGAGCGAGTGAGATGGACAAAGACCGAGAGAGACGGGGTGCAAGTTCAAACTAGTCCTAGGCGGTCGTCCCCGACAGCAAGGGTATACCCCCCAAAAAGCCCCCAATCCTCTGCGTCGTACATGCCTGATTGAACTCCTCAAATGAAGTGTGACTCATTAATAATCTCAAACGGTTTATAAATAAACTCAACCTAACTATTTCTATCAAGTCAGCCATCAGATCTGAGATCAGATCCCATAGTGACTGAATAATGAAGATAAAAACAGTTTCCTAGTTTTATTGAGCTCAGGAATAAAACTAGAATCATTTCCTCAAGCCAATTTATGACTTAAATGTGGACACAATTGGACAAACGGTCGATAAATGTTGAGATGTTCTACAACAAACAAATGAAAACACGGTCCAAATAATGAGTTAAATAAGAACAATTACAGTGGTACCAGTTAGAGGTTCCTTGAGGTGGTCCGTATGAGGCGGACCTGAACCGAATCAAACCAGTGGATAGGATGTTAGTTCCAAAAAACAACCTTCTTCTGGAAGCATGTGAGTAAAAGATGAACTCGTTCATTCAGTCATTATCCGTAAGTGAACCACGACAAAATGAAAACTATGACAATATTTAATGTAACATGATATGAAAATATGAATTTATCTCCTTGAATGAATTATTGAATTTCCCCATGGGGGTGAATGAAATGAATAAACCGTTTCTCTGTATTGTTTATCTATCTATGCACTAAATGTGGACTATATTTGACCAACGGTGAGAAAAACTGTTCAAATTGAAAGAAAATCTCCCCCTAGTGAGTGAAATATCAAACGTCAGAATATAATATGATTTATACAAGAAAGATCTCCTTGATTCAAATCACAGGCACCATATGTGGCTCAAATGTGACCGACGGTTGATTAATTATGTCCAGAAAACAGGGATTTTAGAGAAAAAGCTCCCCCTACTGTCAGAAATAAGCACCAGACCTTTCCCCAAAATCAATCCAGTTCTTCCTCACATTCAAATCTACGTGGGTAGGAGATTAGAAAACGATCCATGACGTAGTGTTTGGCGTTTTGGCGTTAACATGATGCCATAATATATCATACTTTTGGGGGACACGAGGAGGCAAAGCGAGACGGTGAAGCGTTCGGATGCGAGATGTCCGTCCGGTCAACACCCACCGGAGCAGTTGTACTAAGTTGGGGTTCTTGTGTCAGGGAGACAGAAGGCGCGGCACCACCCTGCTACTGTGCGGCTGCTCGCCTTCAGGCTCGTCCCTCCAGGCCGGCGCTCAGCGGCGGGCCCCCCGCTTGAGCTGTGAGAGCAGGGATGTGCCCGGGGCCAGGACCAGCAGCACTCAATCACACAGACAGCGACATCCTTTCGCCATCACCATCAGAGAGGCCCCTTTGGGGTGGTGTGACGGCGAGGGGGGGGGAAGGTCGGTAGCTTGGGGGGGGGATATTTATGAGCAGAGCGTTCACACACACGCCCATGCGGCTGCGATTCCGCTGATATACTGTCGGCTGGACTGTGGGACGGAGCCGTATAGTTCATCTCCTCCTCATTTTTAGCCCCTAACCAGACCCTGGTAAGTGCTCCTCTGAGCTTTCCGGGTTGGGTCTGATGCAGGAAGCAGACAGCCAACACTGCACCGCTTGTAAATCTCGCATTCCAAATGTGGAACCAGTGGAAGCCTTATTGGATCTCATTATCGATGATTGCTTTGTTTGGAAATGCGAACCAAATGACCACAAATCAGCTGCGGCGGGAGAAACGCGGCGAGGACCGTTTTTTTTTTTTTTGTGCTGCGGCGGACGGTTTGAGTCGAGCCACGCATGATGAGCAGCACATGTTTACCTAAGAGGTGCATTTTAATGCCTCTTTACCTTTGATTTCAGGGGAGCATAATTGCAGAGGAAGCCATGTTGGGGCCCGTGGCAGAGAAGGGAAGTGAGTTGGAAATAGGTTCAAATTGTCTTTCTGAAGTAAAGAGGCTACTTTGCAGCACAAGGGGTTTCTTTTCCTCAGGCAGGCCAGGGGATTAAAAGAAGCCATAAAAGGTCTCTGTAATGGCATCAGTAATGTCTTGCTGCCATTAAAAACGGTGGGAAAAACATCTGCTTTGCATTTTTCACTCCCCTGCTACTCGTTTGTCTTTCACACTATCTCTGAAAGTGCTTCAGTCTCACTGTGCTCATATTTTTCTGAAGAGGTTTATTTTACATCCGCCCAGCATCAGGATTAGGAAAAAAGAGCCGCAACATGGGTTCGCTTTCAGGGGTCAAATATTGTGAGTGATAACAGCGCCGTTTGTGGGGACTACTTATCATCTAAAGCACAATTTCAAACCTGCAGTATATCTATATATATATATATTTTTTTTTTTTGGCAGCACTGTTTCTTCTAGCACCCAAATTTGCCAAAAACAGACCTCTTAAACGTCGCAGTTCATTCTCAGTCACTATTTCTTCGTGAAAAATGGGCGCCCTTTGACTAAAGCTGTATATAATATGAGCCAGTAGCAGCATGTGTATGCTAAAGAGGAAGGGGCCAAAGACAGAGCCCTGGGGGGGCACCACAGGTCATAGGAAGAGGCTAGAGAGAGCAGTTAGGGAGTTTAGCTGGCGTATTAAAGCAAATGAACAGAATTACATAACTTTATACCACCAAACAATGTCAACAAGTGCCTAAAACTTTCCTAAAAACATTCTTTAAAAAAGGGGTCGACTTGTCCTTTTATAATGAAGGTAGTTACTGTGAGCGAAACCAAATTAAATTTGACTATTCTCCATCAAATGCAAAGTTCCCGATAAGACGTTGCTATCATTATCTTACATTGAATGCTATTGCATCAAGCAAAAATGTATTCAGAACGATTTATTTAATTGTTAAAAAAACAAAACATGCTTGACAATCTTAGCAGACATTTACAACGTCTTAAAAATATTAAATTAATAAGCGCTGCAAAGAAATAATTATATGGCCAAAAAGAAGGGGGTACTATGGAATCGTCATTGTAGACCCTTACTGTTACGCGATAACTCAAAAATGATTTCATGGATCATTTTCAAAATTTTACACTTCCATCGTGTCCAGAACTGGATTGATTTTGGGAAAAGTCAGAAGTATATTTCCAAAACTAGGGGGAGCTTTATCTGCAAAGGTTTTCAGGCCATAGTGGTCCGATTTCACCCAAATTTGGTGCATATGAAACATTTAAACCATATTTTGCTTTATTTTTGGATGGCTAGTCCCGTTTTTTCCTAATTTGGTGTAACATGAATCCACATGGGAATATTAATCTTGTGTATATATATATATATATATACAAATATAATAAATCAAATTGTACTCTAATAATTCATAGAGGAGCTCAACCAGGGGGGGGGGGGGGGGGGGGTCCGTTTTTTCTGTTGTTGTTTTATTTCTTCTCGATGACGACATTAAAGGGTTAAAACTATATCCAGCCCTCCAACCATTAGAGGTAGCCCCCATTCCCCGAGCTGCTGGGAAGCCGAGGCCCCGCAGTAATCTTCTCTCCGCTAACCCTTTAATAAACCATAGCCCGCTTCATTAGCCTCTCCTCACAGGGTGATTGATCGGTGCCCGTCACAGACGCCCCATCCTCGCTCGGCCCAACTCTCTAAATAAGGCACTTTTTTTTCTTCTTTTTTTTTTTTGTCAGACCATCTCACTATCAAAGGAGAGTATTCAGCGTGAGCCAAAGAGGGAGTGGCATCAGCAGTGGAAGGCAATGCAACAGTGTTCCTTTTGTTCAAAGGCTGGGTCCAAATCAATTTATAGGATGCACTGTACTCGCCTCGCTGTATTAGACTCTCGCAGGTTTACGTTCTGTCTGGGCGTAATATCGGAGAAAAAGATTCAGAGATTTAAAAAAAATAATAATAATAATAATCAGGAGGGAAAAAAGAGGTGGAGAATACACAGAGGTTGGTTCTGGTTCTGTGTCTCTGATCACACACGGCTCTAAGTACTATCACGCAAGAATACTTTACGGACAATGTGGTTTTACTTCAATTTGAATATTGACATAAAGGAAAATACATGAATAACACTTAACCACTAACACCACCTCACTTTGAAATATATAAAAACCCACCATAACGTTACAAACACTGAACTAATCTTGTGAAAGTTCCCCTTTTTGGCCACCAGAACAAGCTGCTTTGACTTCTTCAGGGCAAACAACAACTTGTTCATCAATTTGCGGTAACCTTATCAGCGATTTGTGCTACAGTAGCTCCTCTGTGTGATCGTAAAAACAACGGCTAACATCCGCTACCCACAGGCGTCTTACACTCACCGCTGCAGACCGGGAACGCCGACCAAGACTTGCAGCTCTAAGTTGCTAAGAAACCTCACACTCGCCTGTTCCTCCCGCCTCTAACGCTTCAACCCGGGGACAAAACTGTTCACCTGACGTCTAACGTAATCCGCCCGCTGACAGATTACACTAATACCGTTATCCACTTCACCTGTACGTGGTTATAATGTTATGGCTGATTGGCGCACGCGAGTGTGCTTTCTCTCTCACACCGTGTGAATCTCAATAGCGGAGGCGATGTCTCGAACAGAACGCCATTAGCCCGTCTTCACTTGTCCCAAAATGAGCGTTTTAACGCGCTCCCCGTTCCCTATGAAATGGAAATGAGTTTTTATATGTTAAAATCCCGGATGATCCTCCATTTGTGTTACAACCCGACTCATAAAGGGAACGAATGGAAAGAGACATCACACGCAGCTGTTTTGGTGAAATGAAAGTTGTTTTCATTTCATCAGAATGTGGCTACAGGAAGTATGTCCCTACAGGAAGTATGTCTCTACAGGAAGTATGTCTCTACAGGAAGTATGTCCCTACAGGAAGTATGTCCCTAGAGGAAGTATGTCTCTACAGGAAGTATGTCTCTACAGGAAGTATGTCCCTAAAGGAAGTTTGTCCCTACAGGAAGTATGTCCCTACAGGAAGTTTGTCCCTACAGGAAGTATGTCCCTACAGGAAGTATGTCCCTACAGGAAGTATGTCCCTAGAGGAAGTATGTCCCTAGAGGAAGTATGTCCCTACAGGATGTATGTCCCTACAGGAAGTATGTCCCTACAGGAAGTATGTCCCTAGAGGAAGTATGCCCCTAGAGGAAGTATGTCCCTAGAGGAAGTATGTCCCTACAGGAAGTATGTCCCTACAGGAAGTATGTCCCTACAGGAAGTATGTCCCTACAGGAAGTATGTCCCTACAGGAAGTTTTTCCTAACAGGAAGTATGTCCCTACAGGAAGTATGTCCCTACAGGAAGTATGTCCCTACAGGAAGTTGCATTCTGCAGGATTATTTGTCCACTCATAGTCAATGCTGAGCACAGATTTAGTCTCTAGTTCTTTTTTGAAAAATGTTACTAAACCTGTTTTTAATATGACTCGGTGACAGCATGGAAATGCTGAAGAGTAAGGGGCCAAGGACGGGGCCTTGCGGGACACCATAGTCCAAAGACGCCACAGATGGTGGAGAGACATTAAGCATGGATATTAATGGAGACCTTTTTAATCAGTAGGATTTTTTTTCTTTTTGGCTTATTAAAGAACGTAAGGAATTACTAAACAGATTTATGTACAATGATACAACCAAAAGAGAAAAAGGTAATTAGTGTAAAAATCGTTTTCAACGAACATCTTTCACCAAAATAAGACTCAGCTAATCTAATTAAAATTGACTATTTACGGTGAAATAGTCAAAATTTTATCATGGAAGAACCGTATAAGTCGAATTTTTGTTTTATGGGTTAAAAGACACTTTTAATCAAACAATTTGTCAGGGTTAATTTGGTTTGATCTAATTAGGGTGTCTAATATATAAAATTAAGAAATGCCCCAATGTAGAAAATATGCAAAGAAATAATTTTAACATTTTTCTTTCTCTTTGAGGACATAAAATGGTTAGAAGACTAGACGAGTACAAACGTTAACAGAACTAGAGTCAGCAGTAATCGGTGTTAACAAATATTTAAACCTGGTCCAGTCCCTTTCACAGTAAAATAATAGATTTATTTTACAAAAAAATCATCATGCTGCCGCTTAAAAAGTCCAAATTTTATTAATATTATTTTTTTCTACTGGAAAATTAGGGAAATTATGTAAATTATGTGTTACTTAATAAACCGACTGTTGTTTTCAAATTCAATAAGAATATTGATAAATAACTTTTTTATTATTAATCTTATTAATCTATGTAAAGTTTGTTGCTTTTTATATAAAGATGTGAATTTTTGTAATCTGAAGGTTAATCTCATTAGTTTCAAATAAATGCCTACGTTTGTATTCAAACTTCTAAATTCCGCACACAAATTTAGCTTTTTCATTTTTGTGACATCACACATAATCCAGTAGATCCTATACACTCTTTTTTTCTCAAACACAGGTTTATGCAGAAGAACACAGGGAGAAAAAAGGTGCTGGAATTTTTCCCAGCATGCTCACACGTATGCCGATGTCGGCAGGAGGTGGATGTGGTCGTGATTAGAGGTTGATCTGACGAACTGTCGATGTTCCAGCGCCTCTCACCCAGTTTCTGCTGCGATAAGGACAAATTATTCCCCAAAAAATTGTATTAATTGTTTTTTGTCATAATACGATTTTATAAAAATCACAACAACAAATTTTCTCAAGGAAAATGTTGTGAAAATTGTAGTTAATTAATAAGTTTTTGCAGTTATCGTTAAAAAGATTATTTATTTCCATCTTCACATTTTTTTCTTAAGCCTCTCCTGGCAATTTTCTATTTTTTTTTTGTTTACAATTTTTTGCAGTGTAAATCTTTTCATACTTGTTAGAATGAATGCGCCTTTACACCCCAACTGGAAAACTGTGATTCTATCACCATCTATCTTTAGTCGGTTTTCTTTTATTGTTTAATTTTTTTGATAAACGTATCCGGACACTCTCACTCGACATTCTCTGCAACATAAGGACTTTCACTCAAATGACAATTCAAGATTAAACAGTTTAAGATGATGTTTGTGAGTAGAGGAAACAAAATAAAGAGTGAAGATGCGTAACGTGATGTAAAACCAGGAGCCAAGAAGGGACATGTGAGATTATGATGATATGGCGTTACTGTAATAATGACATATCATGTCTTTGCCTCCATTAGGAGCCGGACTCTTGTCTTTAGTGCTGCCGCCCATATAAACGATCCTTCACTGCTCTCCGGCAGAGGAATAGAGAGATACAGGGGGTGGGGGGGAGAGGTGCTCCATTCTGCTCAGCTGCAGTGATAAAGTCAGTAATATCACTATCTCGCCCTCCTCTCCCAAGAATTGCTATAAACCTATTTCGAAAATTGCACCCATATATTCGGCGAAGACAGCCGGCTCATCCCGGCGACAGTGCAAACTTTTAGGCTGAATGATGTCGCCGTCATTCAGAGGGGTTTATCGAAGGGGGTCAATAACTCACAGACCCAAATCTGAGATGCCTCTGCACTACAGGCTGCAGCTGGTGATCTGCCACCCAGCAGCCTGCTGCTGCTGCGGCTGCTGCTGCTGCTGCTGCTGCTGCTGCTGATGCTGCTGCTGCTGCTGCTGCTGCTGCTGCTGCTCAGGGCACAAGATGGTGCCCGTCCCGTCACACCGGGGCACAGTGACAAGGGGCGCCATGCAGCTCCGCATTAAACAGATACAAGAGCGCATCGAAACTCGCCGGATCTGATGACTCAAGACTCCCAAATCAAGATTGGATCTACACCCATCAGCCATAACATCATAACCACTAAACGTTTAAAACGTCTGCATCTTACTTTCTTAGTTCCTATACTTGTGATAAGAATTCCTCTGATTGTTTGTTGATATACTGTATTGTTTTTGTTTATTTGTGAATAAATAGACTCTAACGGATAGAAAACTACATAAATAAATACGTGTTTCTGTTTTCCAGTGATTTAATATCTCGGATTTGGTGTCACAGTCCCTGAAAATTCAACACTCCATTTGTGATGAGCCATAACATTATGACCATTTGGACACGTTGAGATGCAGTTGTTTTTTTCGGGTGGTGGTGGTGGTGGTGGTGGTGGTGGTAGTGGTGGTGGGGGGTTATTAGGCTGTAAGTTCACATTTGTCCTGAAGTTGATGTGTTGGAAGAATGGGTAAGGATCTGAGTGACTTTGACAAGATCCAAGTAGGGATGAATAGATGACTGGGTCAGACCATCTACAGAGCTGCAGGTCTTGTAGGGGGTTTCTGGATGGCACAGGTTATCACCTTCCAAAAGGGGTCTAAGGAAGAACAACTTGTGAACCCACGATCATGGGAGCCCAAGGCTCACTGATGCGGATAGAAAGCAAAGGCAAGCTACTGTTTTCATATCCCGAAGAAGAGCTAGCGTAGCATGACAGCCGGTTCTGCTGCATTGAAGAGCTGTTATAGGAGCCTACATAATTTAAGTTGGGTGGTCGAAGGTTCTAATGTTATGGCTTATAAGAGTTTAGTTTTGATTGATAAATCAATGGTTTTGCCAGTATAAAGTCAGAAAAATAGAGATAAATGCTTGAAACTGACTATATTCAAATGTGCTATCTTCTAACCATCTAACCAATCATTGTATAAGACAAGTACAAAAGATCAAAAAGTCTCATTCTGGAACAAATTCTAACATTTTTGTCTGAATCAGTTATCAAAATAATTGACAATTCATTCTCTCTGGACATATTGTTTATAAAACACTGAATGTATGAAGAGAAAAAAGAAATCCCGGATCTTTATCTGTCTTTTGAAATAGTCCGCGGACAATGTGTCTTTTTGTCTTCGCCGCGTTTGTCCGTCTGTCTGAGGGCGGCGCTGTGATTCTCTGCTCACAAACACTGCGGCTGCAGACAAACATTTCTCAGTCTCTAAAACAGACCTTGTGTTTGTAGCACATATACCAGAACCCTAGGCTTTATCACGGCTGCACTAAAGCAAAAAATATACAGCGCCATTTTGCACCAAAACACATTTCACACTGACACTTATCTGCAATTAGCCATGTTAGATGTTTGTCATGTGCAAACATTTTGCAGAATTTGACATTCATTTGATTCTAATGGGCTTTTCAGTGGGGGCTTTGCCTGCAGGACGTTGCAGTGGAAATGCATGACTGTTCGCAAAAATACATTTGTCATTCGGGGCAAAGTAAATTGGTATCATTTATTGTTAAAACAGACACTTTTTATTTTCCTCAGTGGCTAAGACTCCATTCAAGTGCTGCTTTAAATCCCCGGCTTTTCAGCGGGGACGGTTTGCTCCTGCTTCCTCTATAGTCTGAGGGGTGATATCACCTGCAGCTGTTTACAATTAGATGAACTATTTCCCACAGCGGTGCTTAAGTTTTACTCAGCCTATTTAAAAATCTGTGTATTCCAGATGGTTTAAACTTGATGCTCTTTATGGACACCCGTGAGACCGACGCATCTCAACCTGCACCGCACATGCTCCTTTTATTCATCTTAAAACAGAGTCATGGAAAAACATGTGGTCTAAACCAATGAAACCAGTGCAGGTGGAACATCGGCGGATCATTCTTGTTATTTCTGATTTATGCCTCCTGAGAATTTAAATGTCGTGCTGTCCTTCAGTTTTCAGAGCTTTATTGACATCTGCGCTTCATAGTTTTCAAATTTCTCTGTTTCCCATTTTCCACACAACTCATATAAAGCTATTTCCTTTTATTTTACATTCATTGGATTCTTGTTTTATTTGTTTCTCTTATGTTATTTATAATGCGTATCTTCTAGTATGGACTATATATCCAGTAAGAGTCCATGTCTGTCCCCTAAGATACAATCTACAATAATGTACCCAATAATGTACTGGACCTCTAGGTAATTAAAAGTACCTTTTTTGGGGTCCAAAAAGGTACTTAACCAAAAAGGTTAAGGTACAATATCAGGAGACAGAAATCAAAAAAATAATAATGATAATAATACTAATAACATACCCTAAGGGAAATACTTCTCTGTTACGTCAGACTTGGAATCAAAGGTTTGGTTGGGGTGAATTTTGGAACAGGTCGATCGGATTCCCACTGAATCTCCGCCTCCTCAGCTGCCCATCCGCCGCTCAGATGCGTTACACAAACGCACAGGTCACGGCGCGTGTACCTGCCCTCATTCTGAGAGATGGACAATACAAAAAGTACTTTGCAATGCCGGTCAGAAGGCAAAGCGTTTTGGCCAGAGTGAAACATGCCCACACACTCAGAGTCAAAGCTATTAAAAAAACGGAGTCTATCAGACGCTCACAGCCACAAGCTACTTTGCATCTGCAGGCCTCAGATGACAGGCCGTCGCACGAGTATCCGCTTGCTTACAGTACCGAAGGATAATTCTGTTATCATATGTGGCCCAGATTGGGAGCCCAACAATAAAGACATAGTACCGAGCTCCATAAATCCACTGGTGAAAGCCGTCAAGTGCCATTTCTGAGAGCGAGCTGTCAGACTGCCGACGAGATACAAAGCAGGGAGACAAGTATCTGATATGAAGTTGTCCAGATCTCCACTTTAGAGTGCTTTCACGTTTCAACATTACATTTTGGAATGCATCGTCATGACATGCATTGTCAGGGACTCGCAAAAAATTATAATGAGGCTGGAAAGCTTGTTGGTTTCAACAAACATTTCCTTTTTTCTCTGGTTCCGTATTGGATTCGCTCATCAGTACTCATGACACTATCCCTCCTCTTTGTCAAGTTATGGTTAGCCAAGCCTTTAGTTTAAATCCAGCATCACCCTCACAGGTGCATGAGGCTTGTAAACCTTTAAACTCCAGAATAATCAGCAGGTCTTGATCATTTACAGCCGTACTTCTTAAAGCTGTGGGCTGAATTTACTGCCCAACCTTTGACATTTTCTGTCTCTCCATGGACAGAAACAAAAGTCCTCTGATATGGAAATCTGCCTTTGTTGCTTAAATAGGTGACAAGTCAGTCTTAAAGCGAGTTCCAGTTAAAGTTCTGGATGGAACAACTGAAAAACCTTTTAACTACAATTAATATATTATCTAAATTTAAAGGAAGTTTCAGAAAAAAATCACAATTTTGCTTTGTTTGTTTTAAAAGCTATATTTACTGTCTTATTGAAAGTGTTTGAGACCTTGGATCCAACAAAGAGGAGGCAAAGACTTATACAACCAACAAACTGTGTGTGGGTTTGAAAATTCATTATCTGCAAAAGTTAAAAGGGTTGCTTCCAACTTTCTTCGACGGCGTACCCCAGGGATCAGTCTTGGAAATGCTCCTATTCATCATATATGTCAACTATCATGATAAAATAATCCCAAATACAAACGTCCACCTCTTTGCTGATGACGCTGTGATATACTACTCTGCATTCACACTCAGCCCAACTCTTACTCACTTACAATTAGCTTTTAATACTTCAGTAACTGTATTTGAATACTGATAAAGCAAAAACTCGTGCTGTTCTAGAATACGGACTCTAAGTCACGGGACCCTAAAGACATCCCCAATGTCACGGGATCTGGGATTCTCTGGGAAAGTCTTAAACTTGATGATTTTTGAAATCTTTGTGTCTCATATTCAGCAACTCAAATTAAAAATGTTTCTTTTATTTTAGGATCACGTCTTGCCTTTCATGCGAGGCTAAAAGAAGGCTAGCAGCTACCACCATTATGTACCTGCTGGACTTTGGCCACGTCTTAAACATGCAGCCATCGTTGCAATGCTAACATGCACTGGTTTTATTTTCAATTCAAAATATCATACAATTGGTTTAAGAAACATGCTGCGAGGAGGACGGAGCAGAACATATACACAATACCGATCAACTTATTTCAAAATAAAAGCACTAAAACAACGTGACGCAGCAACAGGAAACATAAGCAACGTTTGCCCATAAACAGAAAAAATTGGGTAGAAAATGTGTATTCTAACAACATTTGTTCGTAGATATGGGATCGTCATCGGCAAGAATCATTGACCGCTTATACTAAGCGACACCGGGCATGCAGCTTACACTCGTGGTTTTCAAAAACCATTCCTGCTTCTGCAGTGCCGAATTTATCTTGTACACACAAGATAATCTACTTCAACTGTTTAATTATGGCAGAAGACAGAAATGGTTAAATCAGCCGAGCCATTAACCCGAGGTTATTTAAAGTCACTCTTTGTTGAGATTTTTCATTAAAAACAACGATTTAGATGTAACCTGAAAAACATAGCTTTGTTGGTATATTCTAATTTATTGATGCCTGTGAATAAAAACCTTTCATTGGATAATTTTTTTGAAACGCTTCTGATAGAGAGGGAGACTTAAAATTAATTATGCTGATCTATTTTCGATTTTTTTTTTCTGTAGTTTATTTTTCAGAAATTTATAAAATGAGAAACTAAAATCAGAATAATTTGTCATAACACCTGAGATCAGAAATGATTAGAGTTAAAGATTGAGTTTGACACTCCTGTTTTCGGCAATTCATGGTCTGCTACTAACTTGTATCCTGATTTACTCCTTTGAGGAAACGGGAAATTATTGTCTTTGCTTCCGGCACTTTTTCACACAGTCTGTCCTTTAAGTCAGAACTGAAATGGAAAAAAAGTTCGTTTGAGTTTGCTGCTCCTCTCTGCCTGGAATCAGATGCGAACTAGACCTAAACTGTCGCCCCCAACATCCCGAGTACATCCCGGAGAAGTCCCCGATCTTCTTTGTTGTGCAAGCAATCCCGCTGATTCAACCCCTCAAATTAAATGTACATGTGATTTTCAAAGTATTTTTAGCTATTTAAGCTAGCTAAGTCGATTCCTACGCACGACATTTTGACTTTATCGGATCAATGGTTGAAAATTTATAGCCAAAAAAAAACTTTGGAGGTAAAGCTCCCCCTAGTGTCAGAAATATACCACAGACCTTTCCCAAAATCAATGCAATTCTTCCTCAGAGTGCGATCTATGAGGGTATACAGTTTTAAAATGATCAATGAACTGGTTTTTGAGTTACGTACAGAAGAAGGTTTTCATGAATAAAAAAACTCCCCCTTGTGCGTAAAGTATGAACTATTAACGTAAAACACAATGAATGTGAGATTCATACACGCCAAATTAGACTAAATCAGACCAACTGTTGAGAAATGATGGATGCATTTAAAGAAAGACTTGGCTGCAGAAGTTTTGATTGACTCATCCAAACCATACTGGATATTTGATGTTGGTAACTTGATACTCAATGGATTTTTTTTTTAAAGTTTAATTGTTATTTGTTCTTCTTTGTGTCAGCAGCTTCATGCGCTGCTTGCTGTCTGGGCCGGGACGCTCTTATGAAAGACACTCCCAATCTTTAATCTCATTGTTCGGTAATCACTTTTCAGGGGCGCGCCAAATGAAAGCACGCAGGAACGTTTTCACGTGCAGAATGTTCTACGTACGCCACTGTGAGAATCCCCTCCATGAATGGTGCGTCATTAATAATGATCTGTCTGGGACGTTTGCAAAGCACACACAAGCTCTTCTGTGCACCACTGTAGGGCAGGAGTGCATTCCAGCCAGCGGAGAGACACCGCTCTTGATCCAACCAGAGGTGGAGATGAGCCGCTCTCAGAGTCGGGCCTTCCCTTTGTGTACATGTGTGTTTAGGGTCGTCCCGGCAACGGCGAGTCCGCTCCTTCATTGAGCCGTGCCGCCCTACCCCAAGCAGGATCCGGCTCAGGGAGCTAATAGTCTACCTGAGGTTTAGTTAAGTAGGTGCATGTGTGCGTTGGGTATATACGGCGGCATGAAAGCATGCCAATAATTACAGAGTTAGATTATTACTGTACGCGACTGTTATTTTCATTAAGATTCATTTCCCGTCTCCGGTAAGAGTAAATACCCACCCACCAGTTTAATCACAGGTTTATTTCAAACCAGTGCACTTATCTCCATGATATCATCACGCCCTCATAACTTTAGGGTGGATGAGATATTCACTTTATGAGGAGCAGAGTGTGTGACGAACATGCAGACGAAAGTGAAACTTGAGCAACTCAGAGCCAGTTTTAAGACAAAAGGATTTCAGCTTTACTGTAAAGCGATGCTCACATTGCGGGAGCTCTTTGTTGTCATGCCAGAGAATTTAAACAATTAGTATTGAGTTATTACATGATTACTTTCACATTTTTACATTGCATTTTTACACTATAATGTGAGATTAAAGTTTCACGTTTTTACATGATACTATTCGTGTTATAACGCGATAAAATTCACCTTTTTACTGCTAATTTGAATGTTGTAACATTATCATTTTCAAGGTTTTACCTGAAAAATTTTGCGTTATAATATTAAAATAATAAGGTTTTTACATGTTTTTACGTTATAGCATGAAAAATAATCTTAACGTTATAATGTGGGAAATTTCACGTTTCAAAAGGATAATTTTCACGACATACTGTGACAGATCATTTTCGCGTTATAACACGATAAGTTTTAAGTTTTTACATAACTTTCCCATCATAACCTGATCGATAACTTTAACGTTATAACATGATAAGTTTTACGTTTTTACATAATTTTCGCATTATAACCTGATCGATAACTTTAACGTTATGACATGATAAGTTTCGCGTTTTAAAATGATTATTTTCAAGATATTACGCGATAACTTTTCAATTTTGATACATGAACATTTTCACATTCAAAAATGAAAAGTATCTTTCACGATACATCGTCACAATTTTCGTGTTAAAACGTGAAACTTCTCACTTAGTAACGTGAAAACGATCAATTCAGTAGGAGACACGGATTATCAAAAATGTATTAGCATGACAACAAAGCGCTTCCGTAGCATTTAGATTCTGACACTGTATTATTATTATTATTATTATTATTATTATTACAATATTCACCCCCTAACTCGCCTTCTCTTTTGGACACGGCGAGATAATACTAATAACATGGAACCAGTCATGTCCAAATGGGAACGTGTTTGCAGGTCTTTGCAGATTTACGTTGCATTGAAATGCAGGCAAACTTGGCAGGAAATAAGAGATGGGGAAAAAGGCCAGCCTTTCATCATTTTCCCCAAATCAGTGGAGGAAATGAATATGGATGCCCTCAGGCGTGAGGGGAAGGAAATTCAGGGGCTGATGAGGTCCCTGAAGGATGCGTCTGGACAGTACCGGAACTTTTGAGCTGGGTCGCTGCCAGAGTGTGAGGGGTTGCCACGGAACATTGAGGAAACACATGCAAACATAAAGGCGCCCGCGCATACAAACACGTGCACAAGCACACCAACAATTTCAGGGCCCATAAATGCAAAAGCATGTGTACACGACGGCTGATTAGCTGAAGGGGCTGAAGACCCATTTCCTTTTCAACATGACTTACAGGCTGGAGCGGAAAATGCGACGAGAATGTGGGACGGCAGCGCCTTCAAATTGAAATAAAGCTGATATCAAAGGCGCGGAGCAAATGTTCCAAAAGCACGAGGATGAATTCTGACTAAATGAGGAATGTGTCCATGAAGCACCTGGATATAATTGTCATGTTTCAACACGACACTCATAAGATCTTCATCCGGCCCTCAGAGTGGGGCTTTAAATCAAGTCGCAATCATGTCACACTTTTACTGCTATAAATCAATACATTAATTAAATTCCGAGTGTTTTTTTATATATAGGTATGTAAATAAAATGAAATATTGACTGAAATATTAGTGAAGTTCATCATTACTCATCTAATTTGATTCAACTCACGCAATTTGAAAGTGGGCCAGGTGCGCCGTTAATCCGCTTTTCAGTTCACTCCCCTTGTTATGGATCTTTATATAACCCACTCAAATACAGGTCACAATACGGTGACCTTCTAGTGCCGGTCCCATGTCTGGATGACTGGGAAGGGTTGCGTCAGGAAGGGCATCCGGCATGAAACTTGTGCCACATCGATATGAGGAACAGGAAACTGATTCCGAACCGGATCAGTCGGGGCTGAACTTAACAAATACCCTAACTGGTACTGTTAGCCGGAGGGGTGGAAACAGATACCGAAAGGGGACAGCCGAAAGGTTCAGAAGAAATGGCTTTTACTTAGTTTACTATTTAGGTTGAAAACTTAAAAATCAGAAGATTCTATAAATCAGAAGTTATTAAGGGTATCAAAGACCAGATGCTTGCCAAATAGTGAGCACACTCATCTGTACTGCTAACTTACCATTGCCAAATAGGGACCCAGATTGAGTATTTGAGAGCTATGTTATAAGCTGTTTATTAATGTTAACTAATGACATCTAAAGAGTTTATAACCTGATTATAACATAATAATAAACAATTTATTAATCTTTTTATAAAAGTAGTCTTATTGTCAAGTGTTGCCCGTTTAGAATAATACAGTTTATTGTGAGAAACAGACATCTGTATAAATGGGATGCCCCGGTTTGGCGGAACTGGTGAGGCGGCTTTTGTGTTTAGCGGCTCATAACAGGAAGTCGTAAGTAGCAGTTAGCAGCCATCTTAAAGAAAAAGAAGGAAATCCATGGAAAATGTCTTTAAATTGAGGAGGGAGCGGGGCGTTCAGGGAACTCTTGGAACTCGAAATGGCTCATTATTTACTCCTCCATTGTGTAAACCAAAAAAAAAGAATTCTTAAAGAGGCGTCTTTCATTGTGGCGCTGTCGCACATCTCAGTACTTTTTATCTGGATGTTATTCAATCTGTAAAGTTTTGGGCGGATCAGGCCAAGGAGAGTGGAGTTACAGCAACTTCCTGTCTGATGGAAAAGTATTCAAATTTGCCTCATTGCCACGGTGACACCTTCAACAAACACTCTCTTCCATTGTACATTCTTGTTCATGTCTGGGATGAAAATTTCCCATCAATTGCATGACATTCGTCTGTCAAGGCTAACTTCCTGTTTCTCTGTTAGACTATTTCCATGTGGATGTCATGTGTCGAAAAGAACTCTAATCCAATTGGACCATGGACAGTGGAGTGACAACAACTTCCTGTTTGTTCGAAATTGTAAGTCATTAATGTCCTCAAAAGGGGAAAAAAAAAACAGGGAAATTTGGGATATTTTACTATTTGACCCTTATTAGCCTTTTTATTTGTTGCATTGTTGCGTTTTTCAGGGATGTCCAACTGGGTAGAGACCCAGAACTCGCTGGAGGGACTGTATTTCAGATCTTTGCCAGTGAACGCCTCGGAATCCCCAACGATGAGCTGGAGAGTGTTGCTAGGGAGAGGGATATCTGGCCCCCGATAAGCGGAAGAAAATGGATGGATGGATGGATGGATGAATGGATAGATGAATGGATGGATGTATGTGTGGATGGATGGATGGATGGATGGATGATGGATGAATGGATAGATGAATGGATGAATGGATGTATGTATGTATGTATGGATGGATGGATGGATGGATGGATGGATGGATGGATGAAAGAATGGATAGATGAATGGATGAAAGGATGGATGGATGAATGAATGGATAGATGAATGGATGAAAGGATGGATGGATGGATGGATAGTTGGATGGATGGATGGATGGATGGATGAAAGGATGAAAGGATGGATGGATGTTCAATAATGCCTCACATGCTTTAACATGCCAAAAACAATGCTACTTAGCGAATAGGACTTCATTATTAACCTCCTAATGAATGCCTCCTCCTCGGCAGCCCCCCTTTGACACACGGTGTCCCCCTGGGCTCCAACATTAGCCCCTTACTCTTTAGCATCTACATGCTGCTCAAAATGTGCTCAACCAGACAGTTGAGCAGGACATTAAAGGGATAATGCATATATATTAACCACGATAGGAAGCTTTTTCAAAAATGTACTAATTCTATTTTTTGTTGTCTCCGTGGAAACAATTTTTTTTTACGATGTTATTTTTCCCATTAAGCTATTTTCTGAGGGTTTTTTTGTGAATATTTGTTCGAACTAAACAAAGAAATAAAAGTTGCACGTTGAGAAACCTGCTGCAGAAAACTCGTTGTGCCGTGATGGCGTGCTCTGATCCAAGCCCTGAACGTTGCACCAAATTATTTTTAATCTAACATTTGGTCTCTAGCAACTGAATAATGGAACCTCTGACCTGCTCCAACAAAAGTTGCATCACTTAGCGGTAACCTCCACAATGTGGAACAGCTATCACAATCAACTTCATATGTCAGAACGCGCACTTCCGCCTTTTGGAATGTGGTTTGTTTCTTTCCATTCGGAGCCAGCGCCACTCTTTCTGCAGCTTCCTTTGAAGCCCGCTATAATCCCTAACCAGGAATTCCTCACTCCGTCTGTGAATTAGTTGTTGATGTGGTGTATCTGTTGCATTTAAGTCTGACTCTCTGGCCTCACTGTTGAGTGAGTCTGACTCCGTTTCTCCTTGTTCTAATTCGTCATTTGCCACATCCTGTCATGAGGCACACAGCGTCCGTCGGAGACATTTGACCACATGCTGGGTGCAATAAGAAGATATTCTGATCTTCTTGTGACTAAAGGTGACTTAGAGGTTTCTCAGACTTATCCGTTAGGTTGGTACTGAAAATTAAACTGGCGTTTAGAGCCTCTCACTGCCTTAAAGTCGCCTCAGTGGGTCGATTCTGAGCGGCTGATGCACTGGGGACATCAAAGAGGCTGTAAATACATCAAAATATAAGGATTGACTGGGAACGCTTTACTGTTTCTTTTGGTTGAATTTTGCAAAACCGCTTTAGGGAAAATCTTAAATAAAAGTCTCAAAAAAAAGTCCAACTAGAAAATATTGGGATATTGCTGTGAACAGAGTCTGAGGCGAGGGTTAGGCTTAACCCTCGCCTCAGACTGTTGAGACTGTTGAGTACTGTTTGACTCAACAGTACTTAATAATTAAATTAAGTACTGTTGAGTCAAAACTTTAAGTTGAAAATACTATTATTTTACTATTATTAAATATATATTATAATGTCATTATAGTGTCACCAATGGAAGTCGCTTTTTTTTATAATCACCAACAAATCTCTTTTTACAGTGTGTAATATTGGTTTTTAAACACTGCAGGAAAAAAACGAAGTCAAAATAATCCATCAATTATAAACACATATGTATTTATTTGTTTTTATATTTAAGGTTTTATGAAGGTAAAACTGTGGAAATAAAGAGTTAGTAACTTTTTTTTTTTACTGAAGTGGGATCTAATCATACACTCTAAAAAATTACATTGTTTATGAACTTAAAGGAAATCATCTCAACTAGTAACCTGAAGAAAATAACTTGTTTACGACTCAAATTTATTAATTTAAGTTGTTAATACTTAATTTAATTGAGTGTTACCAGTTAAGTTGATAATTTGAGTTCATCCACCCCTTTTTCTTTTTTACAGTGTATATTCAAATTATGTTCAAAATGCCAATGTTTGGAATCTTTTTTTGCAGTACAGCATCACATTCACTCAAAGTAGTATTCATAATTTACAAGATATACCCTGAAAAAAATATATATTACAGACGGACAGACAAACCAACAAATTTATCCCCATTAGATTTTATCTAAAGGGAATAAAATGTTTGTTTACTTTCTTTACCATGATCCAAAAAGTCTGAGTGCCAAGATTTATTTGGTTTTGATGGCGAAACAGTATTGGCAAAAATAACACTTAAAATATTGACAGAAATCTCTGAACTTAATGAACTGAGCTGCAGTTTTTAATTAATTATAAAGTTAACACTTAAACTGTCAACAGAGTCAGCTTATTATATTATTTATATGAATTATCTATTACATAATATATATATACATATATATTATATAAATTCAATTCCTCCCAATTATTTTTCAATCAAATGACAGTCATGAACCGGTTATTATTAAATGTAAGCTGCAGTAAATTTGTCTCGTTTTCTTGATACAGATGGCGTAAAAAAAAAACATTTAAAAAAAAGGGGAAAAAAAGGAAAGCTATGAAGAAAGAATGAACAAAATGTTAGTGGCAGGAGTAAAAAATAAAAGTACCGAGTTATTCCCAGGGCATCAAATAACAACGCTATCTTACAACATCTCACCCTGATGCAGAAGGTAAGCATTAGCATCTGTATGCTAATCACAGCGTTTCTATGACCTCATTGTAAACAAACACCGTCTGTACCTGCAGCGCTGTGCAAAGAAAAACAATTTAACATATGAGGAGACGGAATGTTGAAGCTGTTATAACTCTTCCATCACGTCCGGAAAGTTGATGGGTTTTCTATAATACGCGGTTTTAAAGGTAAAAACTTTTGATCGGCTTTTGGTCGTCTTTGCTTCTGATGCAGAACCTTCGTGTTAAAGCTATTATTACACAGAAGCTTTTTCCAGAATCATTTTCAAGTTTTATACTCACATGGAACTTAGTGCGAGGTAGAACTGGATTGATTCTGTGAAAGATCAGTTACATATTTCTGTCACTAGGGCGAGCTTCATCACCAAAATCACAGTTTTTGGACCATCATTTCTCAACTTTTGGTCTGATTTAGTCCATATTTGATGCATATTAATCAACCTGAGGACATCTATGGTGTTTATATCATGTTTTACTATTATATAATAGTAACCAATTCATAGTCAACGCACTAGGGGGAGCTTTTTTACGAAAAAAAACACTTTTTCGAACACAACTTCCTAACCATTGCTCCGATTTATTTCAACTTTGGTGCTTATGAATCAAAGCAGGGAGATCTGTCTTATATAAGTCCTATTTCACTTTAACAGTTTATATTTTACTCAATAGGGAGAGGTTGTTTTTTTTTTTAAATAAAACAGAATTTTTCATACATGTCTTCACATTAAATTTGAGGAGTACAATCACGCGGGATACCTCATACAACGCAGGGGATTGGGGGCCGTTTCGGCGACGTACCCTTGCTACCGACAGTCTAGTTTGAAAATGTAGTGAAATGTTGCAAATTGCTTGCCATTATGCATTATTCAGATATGATCTGATAACCTTCCCCCACCTCATCTAAGCCAGCTTTCCACACACACCAACCACAGCCTCCATTGCAGAGATGATGGAACACATGATGTTGGTGTTATTTCTAGATCCATCACTGGCCGCTTTCTGCTCCTGCATGGGTCACTCTGTGTTAGAGTCAGGGCCTTTGGCAAAAGCAATGATCTGTGCATGACCTCTGTTACATTTTAGGGATGAGTGGGCCCCGGGCGACAGTTACCAGGGATACACAGCAGCACAGAGAGGACATGTCCGTCACTAACAGAGCTGGGGAGACAGAGAGCTGGAGGGACAGGTAGATACGCAGACAGAATAAGAGCTGCATGTGACAAGAAACGGTTTTGACAGAACGACAAATGGCCACACATCGAGAGGCAGAGTGGGGTTCAGGCACGTCGGCGTCATGGCCGCGTTCTAAATTCCTGCATTTAACAACAGGCAGGCCTTAGGAGTGTCATCTCTGAGTAAAAGTTTGGAGGTCTGGAAATAACCGAACAAACGTTTACAGCTTTTTCAGACTTTCTACGAGCGCCGCGAGTCCAATGAGACGGACAGGAAGATGCGACTGCGCCGGACCAAATGTCTTTAGGGTCCCCGGTAGATTCGGTTTCACCAGACTGAAGAGCTTAGCTGACTGCCACAACACTGACCTCCTACTGACACGAGGAAAATGACCACTTTCTACAACTTTAAAATGGCCTGGGGGGGGGGGAGCAGGAGAAACCGGCACAGAGAATACGACAGACAACTGCTGACTCGGATGTTTTTCAGGATATGAGAAGGAGGAAAAATGTGTCCTTGACAACTTAAAGGTTTTTGGATTGAACACGACTTATTTTGACAGCTCTATATCAACGGCAGGAACAGAAGCATCCGCTCAGGCATCAAGACAAAAACGTATTCTTCAGAGGAGCAATTGACATATTGAAAACAAGCTTAGAAAAAAAAACATGGCGGAGGAGGAAAGAACGACCCTGTCAAATCTGATGTGAGTTCATGATGATGACCAGATCTAACTTGGTTTCCTGTGACGTCCACACCTGTATCATTATCAGCCTAATGAAAAACAGCAGTAACATAACACTATTATTTTCTCCTCTCCCTGAGGTACAATACCGGCCTATTAGATCCCTCACACACAAAAAAGGTCATAAAGTACGACTGTAACATATCGCGCCGTTGGAGTTTGCTTTCAGAGGCCTCCCTGTCACTCAGTTCATCTCAAAGAACGCCGTTCTGCTTTATAAGTAACAGCTGAAAATCAGGCCCAGGAACACGTCTGCTTGTCTTGATAGGCAGGATGACTTATGGCTGGCCTGGCGAGCAACCTCTAGAATGTCTGGGCTGGGACGTATGATGTACAGGCATATGTGGGAGCACTCCAAGCCTCTGAAATTCTTGCACAGGAGGGAAGTGGGGGAGGGTAATGAATGGGCGTCAGTACAGAAAAGGTGGAGATGTGTTTGTAAGATCTGCACTCGGGCCGCACAATTAATCGTACTTCAATCTCCATCGTGATTTTGGCTTCTCGCAGCGATCCAGCGATATTTGCGGCTAGTGTGTTACCAGAATTTCACACATTATATTATATCACGATGAAAAAACAGATCTACTGTAAAATTGTTTACTGTAAATTCCAATTCATTTGATTATTTATAACCCAGAAATCAACAATATATCACAATTATGTACTTTGTTGTAGTTCTAAATGTACATCACACACTCTAAAGCTTCCCAGAAAGAATCACAATAAAAAAAACTTTCTAGAGCCACAGTAAGGGACGGTAATAAACATCTGGATTTATTGTGATTTACTGTTTGTTTTTTTAACGACCCTGTACTGTAAACAAAAAGTTTACAGGTGTTCTTTTGTTTTCATCGTAATTTACCGTAATGTCTTTCATAGGGTCACTGTTTTTTTTTGTTTTTGTTTTTACAGTGTAGTATCAATAATATACAACTGAGAGCAGCCAGTGAAAGAGAGGAAGTAACGTTTGGAGAGGTAGAAGATGAAGATATGGATATATGATCATCCACTGTTTGGAACTATTTTGGATTCAGGGTGATTTGAGGTAACCAGGAACAAATCATACGCAAAGACTGCTTCTGATTTGTGCCTGTGTCGCAAAGCTACACAACTAACATGCTCAAACATTTTTGAAAACATACCACAAACTACTTTATGATGAAGATGAAGAGAAACTTTTGCTCTTGTGGATCATGCATCATCGACTGTAGTTACCTGAACTGTCTGCAAAACGTGGTGGGGACTAAAGGAATCTTACAGCTGTGGAGTTCTACGCCGCCAACACTCAACGATGGTGAAGCAGAGAAATGGAATTGTTTTAACAGTTCATTAAAACAATGTCTAATCTTAACCTGATGAACGATCCTGATCTCAGCGTTGATCAAAACAACTGGGATTTTGATTTCTGCCATAATCAGACATTCATGAAGGTGAACTTTTCAACAAACTGGTTCGATACCCTCCACTTATTATTAATAAGTGGCGTAACTTTCACTGCACGCAAAAACTCGGAGGGGGAAAACAAGAGAGGGATCTCAAGTCTTTGGAGTTCCTCACTGCTACCTACCGCTGATCCAGACGCTTCACTGCGTCAGCGGATGTACTCAAAGAGAAAAGAAAGAAAGTATTCTTTGCATATTGTATTTCTTTCCTGTGGTGGCCCCCAAGGCTCCGCCCTCTGTCCCTTACTTTTTAGCATGTTCATGTTGCCACTGGGTCGGATTATAAACAAGTTCAGTCCAGACACACATGTTTTTTTCAAAAAGAAATAAGAGACTGACCGAGCTGAAACATTTATATCAAATTTTATAATTATTATTGTTGCGTTAAGTTCTTTGATCGCTCGTAGAAGAATACTTCTTCCGTTGAAGTCCAGTGTGCGCCCGTCCTCATCCTCTCTGATAGAAGACATTCGCGGATCAGCTCAGAACTTTTATTCAGCCTTGCAGCCACTCGTATCTTATTTTGTCCAATTACTTTTGTTTCCCCATGATGAAGGCCGCTTACACTAGGAGACATTTCCTTTTTACTATTGTCTATTTTCTTTTTCTGTCAAAAAGAATGTGATTAAAAACAGGTCAATAACACCGATGCGTTTACGAAAAGTCCCGTGATGACACGTCTCCGATCCGGTATTATTCTCAGAGAATTTAGATTGAATACTTTCGGATATTTATGAATTTTCTTTCTCTATTTTAGATGTTTTTCCGTTCATTTACTTAATTATTTATGTGACAATTAAATAAAAAATATCATTATTTATCAACAAAATGCGGAAGGACTATAATAATATAATATAATGTCATTATACTATAATATAATATCAAAAGGTAGAAAGGCTCTATAATTCCCTTCAGTCTTGGAAAGAATAAAAACAAATAAATATAATGTATATAGACTCAAAATGGGCCAAAACCAAACGGTTGAGCAGGAAAATAACCGGTTAAATTCATATTGATTTAAAGATATATCATTATAGTCCTAATGGTGCATCATCCCATCCATCCAGCTCACAGAGACACGCCGACATCACCAATAATCACATTTGGCCATAGATACACATTTCCTGTAATCACTCATCCTGTGCAGAATAAATGCAAAACCTTGGACTTCAGCTCAACATGGAAGCTTAAAGCAGCAATTTCCAATATAAGATATTTTTTCGTCACAAAAAAATGAATGAATAATTGTGATAAATGACCTGGATAATAATCCCGCAGCTCCGCACGGCCTTCAAAAAACACGAAGGAAGGAAAGTGCCTTCCTCCGAGGTCGTTGCCAGCTGGCTGACTTTGCTCAATCAACTTTAGGCTTAGCATCATGAAAGCTGGGTGCCGATGACATCACCCCCGCACCAAAGCGAACCGGGCGGGTGACGTGTCGGAGCGGTTCCTACTGGCATCATGTTTGCTCTCACTCAGACACAGTTGGGCCATAATTAGACATGCCGCTTCCTGTACAAAGACCTCTCTGTGTAATATTAATCATGTGAGGATAAAGTTGTAAATCCATCCTCTGCGGAAATTCCCCCCCGTCTTTCATGTACACTCAAAATGAAGAAAAAGGTCTCTCTCTGCCACGGCAGTAAAAAATCAAATGTCAGCAAAGCGAGGAGCTACACGGGCTTGAAATCTGCAAGTGATAAGGGTTTTAATGTTGCGTTTTCTCCGAGGCTGTCACGGACAACAAAACTAGAATTACAGCCTCGCCGTTCTGTGCCAACCGGGCGAGCTGCATTTCTGTCCAGACTTGTATACTTGGAGACTCTGAAAGTGTTTCGTTTTGTTTATTAAGCTGAAATCAGGCGTTATCTTTACACAAACATGCAGGATTCCAGTCGGTCATTAAAACGGAGAATCGTTCTTAAATTTACTGACTGTTTATACACAAAGTAAAGCATCATCTCATCAGGCCGCCACACCTGAGGCTCCATATTCAAGAAACAGAAAGGTCTGTGGTCAACTACTGCTGCACACTGTTCAGCCATTACATTAAAACCACCTGACTAATGTCAAACAAAGCTCCCCACCTCCCCCTGTTTTTTCTCTCCCTCTCTCTCTCCCATGTCCTCTCTCTCTCGCCCTCTCCCTCTCGCTCCTTAACCCTCTCTCCCTCTACCTTTCTTCAAGGTGGTAAATTATGACCGGATTAATAGGGGAGCACACATTCCACAGTTTCCACGTGTATTAAGGGGTGGTCGGAAATGTCCTCTGCTCTGTGGGAGGAGAATTCTCCGGTTCTGAACTTTTACTTTGATGATTACAGTTATGTGACAGTAGGGGTGGTACCACACCCGCCTCATGTTGTTGGTGTTCCTGGTCCAGGGTGAAGTTATGTTGAAAGTCCAAAAAAAAAAGACTCCCTCGTCCCCCCTTCTGTCTCTCTCCTCCTCTCTCTTTCTCTCTCTCTCTCTCCCTCCCTCTCTCTCTCTTCCAACCCAACCAGTCATGGCAGTAAGCCATCCACCCTCAGTCTTGGATCTGCTCGAGGTTTCTGCCCATTAAAAGGTTTTTTTTTCCTTCTCACTCCTGTCGCCAAGAGCTTTTCAATGAGGAATTTGTTGGGTCTCTGCAGGATAATGAATTAAGTTCGTTCTGGAACTGCTCTTTTTGGGAAAACACCTTGAGACAACATTAGTTGTGAATAAAGTTTGACTTCATTTGATTTGATGTGAAAGAATGTGACACATATTTTGAAGGCAGCACAAATCCGTGCAAACATCCAGGTCAAAGCCCCAAGTATTCAGTTTACTTAATGTGCAATATTGTCACGTCAAGAGAAATGTTCTCATGGTACTTACATATTTCATAAATTTCTGTATGTGCTTGAATGAATCTTGTTTGTTCTTCTCAACTTTTATAGTTTGTGTGCACTATTGTAAAAAGCAAAGGTACATTTTCTATCTAAGTACATCCCACTGGTGGGATCTCATGCCATGTAAATATTGTCTTACAGTGATATTTTATTTACATTTGTTTTGTCTCCCCGTGTCTTGTAATTGCTCATAGCTGTATGACTTCACTGCAAATTTCCCTTTGGAGACAATAAAATGAATCGTATCTTAACTTAGTCCTGAATTCTTGTCAGACGACGCAAATGGTGCATAAACGATGCAATTCCGTGCCTTTCCCATGATTCACTGAAAATCTAGAAATAAATTCAATGGCAGCTAGAGAATCCATGTGACACCTGGACATGAGAGCCAATCAGAGCTGAGAGTCTCCACACGTTTGGACGTCAGTAGGATGAGGAAGTAAGGGAAGGTGTCTGTCTCTGCCTGAGGATAATGTTGTGAACCCAGACACTGCAACGTTTGGTTATCAGACGTGTCTGGGATTTCCACGACAAATAAATAGCCTTCCCTATAGCTTCTTTAGACCACTTCTGGTAAGTACTAACCCGGTACCAGACCACCGACACCTAAAACAAACCGCCACATCATTACAATTTGTCGCTCAGGACTTTACGTTAGAGAATTTCCCTGCATTGACGACAAAACGTTCCCTCCTGCCTCATATATCAGGTGCCATTCTGACGAGATCACCGGTGGTTTTAATGTTACGGCTGATTGGTGTTTGTCTTTCTGTGTTAAAAATGTCCTGGATGTATTCATGGGCTTCTGCCAATAAAATATGAAGACTTGAAACCTCTTCATCCCTGCTGCTCAGAAAATCTATACAATCCCCAGAGTTTGAAGATGGAAGCTGAAGATGAGTGACTAGTTCAGTATCTGATCAGATGAAATACGGTCCCGATATCTCCTGCTCTGAGTTACGGTGCTGAATAATGGACGGAAGAGTCTTTTCTCCTGAACATTATGATGTCACAGTGAAGATGACCCCTGACCCTTTGGATATAAAAATGTCATCACTTCATCACTTCATTCTATCGGACATCCCGTCAAAGTTTGTCATAACTTACTCTTGAGTTCTTGAGTTATGACTCAAAAAAAACTGATTTATGAAGTCGCTGTAACTCCAGGAGATTCGAACCAGTTCATCCTTGAGTCGTTCGGGACGTTTGCACTCAATGAAATTAAGTTTCTTACGGGTGATCCCTCACCGAAATATGGTTCCTCTGATCACAGGTGCTTCTTCTGGGTCTGAAATGGAACGTCAATGCAGAAGTGCCGCAAAACACTTTTTCTTATGACCAGCAGAGGGCGACACCACTGACCACTATTCAGTTATTTTTACTATGTTTACTTCCGTGCCATTGTTTCCTGTGAATCCAGTCTCACATGTTGCTATCACATTCAAACATACAAATCTGCAGCTCGATCCGGTATGGACAACATCGCGATAATTCACTAAATGGTTTTGGCAAAACTCGTAAACAAAGCTGCCAAAAAGTATCCCATAAAAAACTACGGAACGTGGCAGAATGAGTTCAATCCACAAGTTTCAAAGCAATATTACTACTAGTACTACTACTTTTACAATTACTAGTACTATTGATACAATGAAAAAGTCCAGGTTCATAATGGGCAACGTTCAACGTCCATAAATCATACATGTGACTTCAAGTCACATGTCAAAGACATCAAAGCCATTGAGTTAGATTCCACAAAGATATCACTACTTCTACCCGTACTGCCTCTTCTTGTTGGCGTTACGTCATGTCTGAGACAACAAAGCCAGCACGTTACATGCCAAAGACATCAAAGCCATTATGTTATATGTAAATAAAATCAAGTCACACGTCAATGACATTAAAGTCATTGAGTTAGATGGTACAAAGGCACCACTCCTTTACTTTTACTGCTTCTGCTTGATGGCATGAAGTGCTATGTCATAATCATCAAAGACATCAAAGAAATCGGGTCCTCATTTCCAGGATATTAAAGCCATCATATTCATTGTCACACATCAAATACATGTCACATGTACACACTATAATACTATTCTTCTACTTGACATAAAAAAAGAGATTTAGTCACATGTCAAAGACATCCAATCCATCAAGTTACCAGGGACATAACCCAGGTTCATACGGTGAAACGGTCCAGGTTCATACGGTGAAACGGTCCAGGTTCATACGGTGAAACGGTCCAGGTTCATACGGTGAAACGGTCCAGGTTCATACAGTGAAACAGTCCAGGTTCATACAGTCAAACAGTCCAGGTTCATACAGTGAAACAGTCCAGGTTCATACAGTAAAACAGTCCATGTTCATACAGTGAAACAGTCCAGGTTCATACAGTGAAACAGTCCAGGTTCATACAGTAAAACAGTCCAGGTTCATACAGTAAAACAGTCCAGGTGCATACAGTAACAGTCCAGGTTCATACAGTGAAACAGTCCAGGTTCATACAGTCAAACAGTCCAGGTTCATACAGTGAAACAGTCCAGGTTCATACAGTAAAACAGTCCAGGTTCATACAGTGAAACAGTCCAGGTTCATACAGTGAAACAGTCCAGGTTCATAAAGTGAAACAGTCCAGGTTCATACAGTGAAACAGTCCAGGTTCATACAGTAAAACAGTCCAGGTTCATACAGTCAAACAGTCCAGGTTCATACAGTCAAACAGTCCAGGTTCATACAGTCAAACAGTCCAGGTTCATACAGTCAAACAGTCCAGGTTCCAGGTTTTTGAGAATTCCTTTTTCTTTCAGGAAACACTTTTCTAATGCGTTTACAGTCTCAGCCTTAACGTTTCCAGTTTTCTTCATGGTGACAGCCAAAATGCCGGAATCAAGGTTATAAACGTCACTTTCATACAAATGGTCACTTTGGGGTTCACACTAGCGGTGAAAAGGTAAAAACAAAACTGGAGCATCCACCTGACCTCCGCTGTGTGAACGAGGTTTCTCAGACCGTGCAGGAAAAACGTTGTGAGCGGAGTATTTCCTCATGGAATATGAAAGCATACAAAATGCCGCGGAATCTTATTTTCGGTCTCCAAGCATTCATTTCCTTCCTCAAATTATGCCATTCGTCACGCGTCGCTTACAAAGGCAGTCCATTTTCAAAACAAGCGGCTCTAATTTTGAACTGAAATAATACAGAAGATGCACATTTTTCATCCACCTGACATCCATTGACTTTATCGTGGCGTGGAAATGCCAGACCGCGGCTGAATAAACACAAAGAAGAGTCAACATAATTTACTCACTTAGATGGAGAATATCCTAACTCTCTCATGTAAACAACATTAAAGTCTGAATAAACTATAGGTGGCTTTTAGAGTTTAAGAGAGTTGTTTTTCTTTAGGTGCATGCTATAGCAACAAATTAGCTGAAGGGCTGGTTTGCGGGCTGAGCAATAAGGGAGGGGGGATGAAGACGGCGCCATCGGCTGCGTCGCTGACGTGCCGCGAGCTTCTCCTTAATCAAGTTGTAAGTACAACCGAATTATTCTACATTCATCAAGGACACCTAAGCTGTCACTGCTGTTTAATGAGTATCAATTAAGCTGTTCCAACGGACCAGCTCAGCACATACCGTCGACACAAACAGCCCTGAGGAGCGGGCGCCGAACACAACACGCCGCAGAGTCTCACGGAGGATAAGGCTTCAAATAACAATCTCTTATTCCAAGTACCATTTTGAAGTCATCCAGAGCTCGAGAAATGATCTTCCTTTGGTTTAGTTTACGCATTTTGCATGTCTGAAAAAGTCACTTTTCAAGGGGAGTCTCTCCGTTTCAGGCTTGTGGTTACACCAATCAGCCATAACATTAAAACCGCCTGTCTAATTTGGTGTCAGTCCCCCTTTTTGTCGCTAAAAAATCTCTGCAAAGCAACCCGTGCTCTTCAGGACCAGCAGTGACTATTCCAGCAATTAGTGCTATAATCTTTCACTCATCAATGAGCTTCAGTCAACCCGTCCCCCTTCCTCAGACCATCAGACCAAACACTAGAAGACAAAATCATATCAGCCCTAGTTTTTCCTTTCTTTACTAGTGACAAGATTTTAGTATCCTGCTGGTTACTTTCACAGCCCATATGGACCCTGCCTCAGGAGGAAAAGGGGGCTGGCCTTTTTCAGTCAGGACCCCCCCCCCCCTCATGTATGGAACTCCCTGCCTGAAGGGCTGAAGCTGGCAGAATCAGTAACATCCTGCAAATGACGTCTTAAAAAAAATAGTTTCAAGATTTATTTAATCTCAACACACAGTTTCATCACACTGTTTTTTCATCCCAGGTTTTTTATACTGTGAAGCCCTTTGTAGCTTTATTTGGAAAAAAAAGGCTATACAGTAAAAGTTCATAATCATTTTTATTAACAAGTCCTGCACCCAGTCGTCTTCCTGTCACAGTCTAGTCGTCAGAGCCTTTTGCTTGACAAATTTTTCCTCTTCCAACACAACTGCAGGACAAAAAGCTCCATTGGTGTGTAGCATACACCAACCGCTGACAGGCGCTATTGTAATCAATGACATTTTGACTTTACCTGTCAGTGGTTATAATGTTATGGCCGGTCGGTGTATGCTGTAGCATTTATCATAAGGAAAATATAATAACTATGAAGTAAATACCCTCTTATACTGACGTACTTCATTCATTCTTACCTACATTTTGGCTCCAGAAAGAAAGGGAAAAAAACATCAAAGCTGGACCTCGAGGTGCCAGAGGCTGGGCGCTAATGTGTTTAATAGGGTGCATGATCCACCGGACCCCCCGCCAGGAGGAGAAACAAACGCTTTACTCTTGTCATTTTACATCCACTTTGACATTAAAACTTGTTTGCTGCCTCGCAGAAATTATCAAATGAGCCATTTTGCTGTTTTGAAAGCTTGGCTAATTACAAATCTGGAGCTTCTCTCCTCCAAATGAGAGAGGAGTTTGTTAAGAGAACAAATGACACGGCACAATTATCAGCGCTGGTTGATTTCCAGTGCAACTGCATTCAGTTAGGATTACAATTAAAAGGTCATAAAATGTAGCAGAGTTAATAACGGTTGACAACTTTTTTTTTTTCACATCCTGGCTCTTTTGAAATATTTTATTGGCTGTATATTAGTGGATGCTTTGATGGTTCAGTTAAGTTGAGGCTAAACCTGCTCTTTATCGCCCTTGCATGCCGTCTCTATGGCAAACAGGCCAGTTTGAATCGGGTAGTTTGAAAGAAAGAAATAATGGGCTGCTGAATCAGAACCACCTTCATCTTTAATGTTTTATTTTCAGACATCAAGACCATGTATGTCATATTAAAACCTAGGAAATGTCACGATCATGACTTTTTACATACATTGTCATAAAAGTAAGTGCGTCTTCTTCTATCTATTTTATCCCATGAATGTGCAATATGTTTAATAACAGTGTAATAAGCAAACACGCATATAAAGAGCCATTTATTGGCACTGTCAATAAAATGTATTCAAATATTACATTTAAATTATTTAGTTGTGTCAACTAGTCCCACAACACTATGTTGAATAAATGGAAAAAAATTAACATTTATAGTTACTACATATTTTTAAATAAATTTCAACAAACCCTCTGAATGAATTAAGTCCAATGTGATGCAGTTAAGTTGAAATCACATGATAAAATTAAGTTTCATTTACTAAACACAAATGAATTGTGTTTATGTTGTAGGATTTTGTTGATTGTACATAAAGTGATTCTATCCTACTAGCTCTGTCAATTTGAGGTCTTCAAATAATTACCACTTCAGTCACCTGAGGTTATTGAAAACAGATTTGGGTCAAAGAGGAAAAACAACAACAAATTCAAGGATTTAAATGTAACTTATTTACCAGATATTTTAGATTTTAGCTATTTCAAAAAAGCTTAATTTTCTATTCTTGCAAAACAAATATACAAATTCAAGCACTTTCAGAGTCCCATGAAAATTGTCTTAACTTTAAAGGCTTTTTTTTTGTCTTCCTCAAATTCTAATTTTCCATGACTGGTGGAAACTTTGCAAACAACACGGGTCAAAACGAGGGTTCAAAGGTCAATTTCATTTTGCAATATTGCAATAGATTGTTTGATCCTTATTTTGACATTAACGATTTGCAATTTGACAATGCTTGGTGAGTTTTTTTGTCTTATTCTTAATTAAGACAAAAAAACAATTTTTTTTGTCTTATTCTTAATAAGACAAAAAAAAAATTAAATCTACACAACTCAGTTTGGTGGAAATTGTCAACTAAACTATTTTTCTAGCATCAAATATGAGGAATTGCATCACGTCCTTTCAATTTTATATATTTTTTTAATCATGATTTATAATGAAGTGGTCAAAAATGACATCCATGGTTATGTCTAAGTTAAGAATAAAAAGGAGTTATTAAAACACCGTATCATGTAAGTCATGTTTATTTTAAGTCATTTACCCTCATTAGAAGGGAAGCCTCACCCTAACGGCATAGCCAAAAGAAATGCGGCGTAACTCCACGTCTATCAGATATAAATATTCTTGTAAATGTTAATATGTGTGAGTGAAATTTGGATTTTCATCCTCGCTTAACGTTTTTCAAGAAAAATAGGTTATAACACTGTTATATCAATTATGCCATACACAACACTACTTTCATGGAGTGTGGGAGAACATTAACGGAACCTCTGTCTGAGACCATTACACGTGTTTAGGGTCCAATGTTTCTCTTTTTAATTGTCCTTCAGATTTATGATTTATGATAACGTTCATCTTGGTTAAATCATTCTTTCATGGAACTGTTTCCTGTTTGATGTTCCAGATTTGTGGTCCAGTAAAATCGGTCAGGAATTCTACAAATTCTACCGAATATCTGAGCCTGTCAGGCCCAACATCTTATATTATAAACCCTGTAACTATGTCCATCAAGTTCGGTTTCCATCATGAGTTCGGTTTCGATTTTCTGACTAACTTCTTTTATTTCAGCCAAAACTAAAAATGGTTAAAACATGGCGTCTTTCTTTAAACTTTTTTGCAAACTGCCAGGTCGAGCAGTTCACTAACTGTCCCATCCTTAGTGAACATCTTTAAACCAAAACCTGGTAACGGCGAAAATGGAAATCACCAACGCCTCAGTTCAAATCAGAGCAAATATAAAAGATACAAAAGTTACGGAAGTTTTCTAAAGGCGTGGGTTTCCCAGACACATACAACGATATCTATTCACTCGCTGAGACCTCGGTCTTAAAGCCGCCGGAACGACAACATTTTCCCTATGGGGATTAATTAAGTTTTTTATCTATGTATTTATCCATCTAGAAGTAATGTCAGAGGATATTACAGTAAAAAAAATCTCAAATGGCAACAGTAAAAGATCATAACATTCAAAACAGTTTATCAAAGTAGAAGATACGGCAAATGATCCCAAGTAAAGAAACTGTAAATAACTTTATAATTTATTGTCAGAATAGGTCAAAAGAAACACAGAATTTTACCGGGAAAATACAACGTTTTGGTAAAATTAACAGAAAAAATACAAAGTAATAATAAAAAGTGTTATCTGAAGTAAAAATTCCAGTTAAAAACTTTGAACCTATTAGCAAGAACGTACATGTTTACATAAATAAGATGCTAAAACTATGGGGGGTATTTGTGAAATAATGTTGGTTTTACAGTAACAAAAAATCCTGCATATTATGTAAAATACTTGTAAATCCTACACAGGTTGATTTTATATCTGTTTTTTCATGGTCATTTACAGTAATGTTTTTAGACATGGTCACTCTATCTTTTACAGTAAAATACTGGCAACAAAAGCTGCCGGTATTTTACCGTAAATTATACAGAACTATTTTTTTTGCTATACAGGTCACCCTTGGAAAAGTCATTTTAATCTCAATGAGAATTTCAGCTGGTAAAACAAGGATATGATAGAATATGCAGTAACAATATAGATATAATAATAATAATAATAATAATAATAATAATAATAATAATAATACATTTAATTATATAGATATTTAAATTATGGTTTTGATGGGCATCCCTTAATGTTAAACTCTTATCTTCAGTAAAAGGAATTCTCTCCTCAGAGCAGAATATGTTTAACTTGCATGACATCATTAAAACCTTTAATGTCTTATTCAACTGTTTGCTTGAGATCATTTTGATTCTCTATTTCTAACTGAAAAATGTGACGGAACCTGTTCATAATATGACCCAGTGGCAGCATGTATATGCTAAAGAGTAAGGGGTCAAAGACGGAGCCCTGGGGGATGCCAAAGGTCACTGGGGCCAGTGAAAAGGGAAAACTAGCTAAACAGGAAATACTTACATAACAGAATTACATAACTTGAAGCAACAATGAAAAAAGTCTAATATGATTGAAATAGTTTCCCAAAAACATGCTTTAAGAAAAGGATGAGCTAATCTGGTCAATTTAAAATACCTAATATATTAAATAAATAAATGCCAAACATAAACAAAATATGAACTCACACATGAACTCATATGTTCCTCACCAAGAAAATACCTTCTTGGTGAGGACCTTAAAGGGTTTTGACCCCTTATCCTGTTCAGGGTCGCGGGGGCTGGAGCTTATCCCAGCTGACATCAATATTGTCCTAATGGTGTGACCTGTAACAATTACAGACGTAAACTGCCTTCACACTGCACACTCCCAGAGATCACTCTGCTAAAATATGCATTCAGGTGTTCAGGAGATTTGGGTGTTTAGTCCTACATGTGCTGGCGTTGCTGTTATAGAACATAATCATCGCTGCTGTTTGTTGGCTCCAGTCTTTGTTTAGTGATTATAAAGAATAGCCAGTGTTATTACATAGTAATAAACGTTCATGATAATAAGTGTGCAATCCTCTAACGCCGCTGAGTCACGTCTGCAGAAAAAAAGAATATTTGTTTATAAAAACTTACATTCCTGGGAACCTGATTTCTTATTTGAGACATTCCAGTTCAATATTTGCACATATAGCAATAAAGTTAAGTAAAAAAACAAAAACAACCCTTCATGCAGCGTTTAATTATATAGAAACCTCAAAAATGTGAGGCTCAGCCTCCTACAGCACACGGCAAGGTTACGACTGGAGGAAGTGCTCCGGGACACTTTACTGGATCACTGTATGAAGTTGTGAACTTTGCACCTTTTGTAACTTCATTTAGCACGATGGCTGATGGCTTCGCGACAGCTTTACGGCCGCCGTGTTTTATGAGTCGTCATGCAGCACAATTACATAGGACCTAATTTGATGAATAAAGTCAATCTTTCACCGGCTCCGTTGACCTCGCTGGCCCGCGATCTCTCTACGAGGGTCACGCAGAGGCTTTCACACTTTGTGCAATTCACTCACACTCAAGCGGGAGGGATGAAAAGCTGTTACCAGGAATGACGTGGAATAAGTTATCGCTCGTTTGCTTTTAAAAGGCCTCCGCGAACTCTCTGTGCATCAAATCGCTTGATAAGTAAAAATAATGTATGCAGGAATTCCGACATACTTTTGCACAAATTTATTGTTTCTGATCTTTGGTATTATTTAGTAGCAAGTCACAATTATCACATAATCGCAATAATTTGAGTAAATTAATAAGAATTTTCATACTCTTTACAATGTCCTCCATTTATCGCTACGAAAACTGCTGGATGTAACAGAAATATTATTTTAATGGAGTGAAGGTACACATAATGTAAAATAATATAAATAATGATAATAATAGTAATGGCATAACAACATTGTTAAAATCTCACTAAAAGTTTTTTTTTTACTTAAGTTTGTTGTTTTAGATGCAAATAGTGAAACTTGAATGTTTAAAATAAGTAATCAGTTTCCCACAAATGTAAATTTTTCAAACAAATATAAATTATTCTGCAGATGTGACACAAGAGCTTGAGAGGATTGCACACATATTATCATGTGTGGTTATTACTATGTAATAACATAGCGGATATTATTTATTATCAGTATAAGAAGACTGCCGCTACAAACAGCATCAACGATTATGTTTCTTATAAGCGACATCATCACATCTCGTGATTAAGACTAAATACACAAATGTCCTGAACACCTGAATGCATATTTTAGCGGAGTGACCTCTCGGAGCGTGCAGCGCGGAGGCAGTTTACGTTTGTAATTGTTACAGATCACACCATTAGCACAATATTGTCATAGCTCGTGCTCCTGCAGTCGGCAGCAGCTGAGGGTTAATTTGCATAATAAATCTTAATTGAAGCTCATTAAAAATTTGATAAGAGGCAAATCAGGTACATCGCAGATAACTTAAGATTAATGCTTTGGCTGTTTTGTGTGTGTGTGTGTGTGTGTGTGGGGGGGGGGGGGGGGGGGGGGGGTCATTCTGCAGTTCACATATTGAAGGGAAATGTCTCATTCACCTAAAGCACGTCTTTTAAATTCAACTTTAGAATAGTCGAGAGGATTTTATTATACCGCAAAAAAAAAAAAGAACGAGACAAGTAAAATGATCTCACATTTGCTGAACATGATCCTGCTGTGATTGTTTTTAAAGACGCCTTCGCCATCTGGCCAGCATGTATGACTATACATGTAGGTCAACAACTACAAGATGGATGTCCTCACTTAAAACTTCCTGACTCCAAACCGAGGGGGGGGGGGGAGAGAGCGAGAGAGAGAGAGAGAGAGAGAGAGAGATGACTACAGATGATATAAATTACAAAGACATAAACTATGGTGGGAATGTCTATCATTACAATAACACAAAGCACATGAGGCGCGGTGCATCTGACCATAAACCATGTAAAATGTTACCATCCCTCCTCGGTGTAATCAATACCAGGCCCGTGGTGCTACTGTATTAACTGTAAGCTCGCCTTCCATTCTTATCCCCTAAATCCGCACAAATGAACAACACGAGCTCTAAAGCCTCCCCTCCATGTTTTCCCCTGTAAATCATTACATCTACTGGGACCTGGACGGAATACCATCGCATAATTTCTTTTGTACTTGGGATGTCGAGCAGAAATAATGAGTTTTAGCCTGCTTGCAATAAACTCTCCCAATATTCTAGTTATTGTCAGGCTTAATGAGTGAAAAAAAAAAGAAAAAAGGAAAGAGAATAGTCTCCTTTCTGCAGAGAAGATCACAGGGAAACATTATCCACATGAATCACCCCAACGGCATATCAAATTGTGTCATTTGCCTGGAAACTAGTGCAGGTCTCAGAGGGAAGGCAAGGTGAATGAGCAGTCGCTGGAAAGAGGTGCGACGCTGCAAAGGCACTTGCTTTGAGACCAATCATAGCAGGGCGGCTTTTTCCACGCAGGAGAGCGCGGTGCGACACGGGGGAGCGAGATCACTGCGCCGAAGGGCACAGGAGTCTTATCACCTAGACGCTGCACCACCCCGTCTGCTTCTCACGCAAACAAAAGCCCTCGCAAAACTAGTAGCTATCTGCACCTGCCCCCTCGCCCGCATGTGGGAGAGAACGCAATGACATCACACTAAAACCGACTGACTTTATATTAGGCTTTTCTTTTCCTTTTTAATGCAAAAACAAAATATAGATATGCAGCAGGGAGACCAGCTGATGAAGAGAGAGTTATTTAAGGCCTATCTCTACGGGGAGAGGCAGCAAGTTAGAAAACTGCAAGCCCTGCAACAAAGTGAGGATTCAGTTTGGTGTGCTCATAAGCTAATGAAAATTTCAAGTCTGGGTTTGATCAAAAAGAAACACATTTGACACAAATCGGGAGAGATACTGTGCAGCGCAAAGGAATAAAATGCAGTGATTTAATGCCCTCTAATGATAATATCACTTAACTTGAGGAAGAGTTTTGCACTTGGCTGGGTGAGGATGAGCTAAAACAGCTGACGAAGGGAAAGGAGGGTCTCGCAAAGGGGCAGTGTCTCGCTTTTCAACCATCACTTTATGGATTCCGAGATGATCAGCTCCCACATTAGCCTTGAAAAGTGTGTACATGACCCGAAAATATTCAGTCAAAGCCTCAAAATTGGGCAATAGAACCGGGAGGAAGTGCCGGAAAAAATCACGTGACTTCCAGATCCAACAAGGAGCTTTTTGCCTGGCTGCTTTCATATTTTTGCGGTAGCGGTGATATGACTACGTGCTTAAACCTGCAGAATGAGGTGAATCTCCCGTTAGCCCATTTTAAAAATTCAACCATTCAATTGATTAGTTGATTACCAAACCCGCAAACAGCCAATGGGAATCATCGTTTCCTGCCGACGCTCAGAACGACCCAAACGCCAGCGCTCATGCGCGTGTAATTGCCAAAAATGATTAAAACAGTCATTCTAATAATGAGGAGATCAAATGTAGCCCAACAATCATCAGGTATGAATTTGAATTAAAGCGCTGCAGTAGATCAATCAGGTGAGATCGCAGTGATCGCTCTTTGCATTTCTTCAAATATCCTTTATTCAGAGAGCTCTTCCTGTCAAATCTGCTGCAAACTTTGTCAAGAGAGCGACCGAAAAACCTGGTTAATTCATCCACAAGCACGCACTCATGTCTAGCTTTTAAGGTTATGCTTTTAAATCTCGGCTTCTTCTCTACCTTTAATTCACTTTCATTTGTCTGCTTCTGTCTCTTTAGTCCATAAAAAACCTTACAGGGAATGACTGTCGGAAATTAGCATTGGCTGCAAGCACTACAAGTATTGGATAGCTATAATAAGATAACACGAGATAAGATAAGATAAGATAAGATAAGATGAGACAAGACAAGATAACACAAGATAAGATAAGATAAGATAAGATAAGATGAGACAAGACAAGACAAGATAAGATAAGATAAGATAAGATAAGATAAGATAAGACAAGACCAGACAAGACAAGATAAGATAAGATAAGATAAGATAAGACAAGATGAGATAAGATAAAACAAAATAAAACAAAATAAAACAAAATGAAAAAAATAAGATGAGATTAGATAAGATAACATGAGATAAGATAAGATAAAACAAGATAAAACAAAATAAAATAAGATAAGACGAGATAAGATTGCTCCAAAATGCTCCAAATTAGCATTATCTATAAATAGGGCAAGTATCGGATAGTTATAATAAGATGATGAAAGATAAATTACGATGAGATATGATAAGATAAGATAAGATAAGATAAGATAAGATAAGATAAACCAAAACAGAATAAAATAAGACAAATAAGACGAAGATAAAATTGCTCCAAAATGTCCCAAATTTACATTTTCTATAAGCACTACAGGTCTTGGCTAGCTATCTTGGATAAGATAAGATGAAATGAGATAAGATAAGATAAGATAAGATAAGATAAGATAAGATAAGATAAGATAAGATAAGATAAGATAAGATAAACCAAAACAGAATAAAATAAGACAAATAAGACCAAGATAAAATTGCTCCAAAATGTCCCAAATTTACATTTTCTATAAGCACTACAGGTCTTGGCTAGCTATCTTGGATAAGATAAGATAAGATAAGATAAGATAAGATAAGATAAGATAAGATAAGATATTAAAAGATAACATTTTATTGATCAAGAGGGAATTCTTGCTTGAGATTGCTGCAAAATTACATTTAAATGAGACAACGCAGAACCAGATAAGATGAGGTAAGATAAGATACAATAAGATAAGATAAGATAAGATAAGATGAGATGAGATAAAATAAGATAAAACTTTATCGATCCCGAAGGAAATTCCTGTGCCAGACATTTGCTCCAAAATCACAGAAACTAACAAACACATCTCAATAAGTAGCACAATAAACAATACTTGAGTAAATACAGTAGAGCATCTAACATAAGTAGATATAAGTTATAAGTAATTTAAGTATAAAAATGATGAGTATAAGGAGTGAAAACCAACCAGTGCCTCAGAGTAACAGCATGATAGTGAGAATAATATTACACGTGATGATAAAAAGTGACGTTTTAAAGTATATACCACGTACGCTCTACGTGTTCCAAAACTTTAAATTCACTGCCATCTCACCAAATGAAAGGAAAATACGCAAATCAGAGGAAACGTGTCGAGGTGGCTGCAGAGGTCAGAATAGTGAGGCTACAGAGCGAAGGAGCGAGGGCGGTCCGTGAAAGAAAATGAAATCGAAAAAAGACACTTTTTTACAATCTCCTCCCAAATTTTCCAAACGGACTTCCTTTTTTTTTTCTTCTTCTTCTTCTTCTTCCCTCACCTAGACTGGATAAACAACATCTGCGTTGATCGTAGGATGTTTTCTGAACAAACCACTTAGGAGGAATTTCTGCTAGCCAATTCCCACAAGCTGCTGTCAGTCACTAGCTGGCACTGCAACACTTAATGCCTTTGTCTGTTCTCCAATTTATCTTGTTAACAGCAAATTGGGCTAACGGTTTGAGGCGCAGAGCTATTGTAAAAAAAAAAAAAAAAAAAAAGAAGAAGAAGAAAAAAAATAAGAGGAATACTCCCACGGCCGCAAAATAACATATGGCCGCCTTCACTGAAAAATGCATCCCATGCACTTACAGGGCTTTAGGTTCACACCACGTATCTGAAACTGGAGTCTGCGGCCTGATGGCCCTCTGTCTCTCCCCGTGATAAAGTAAAGCTTCGCAGCGTCCCATCCCATCCTGCACCGCTGAGTAATTGGCGTTTTAAATTAAACCATGTATGCAAAGGAAGTAAATCAGATACTGGCCTTTACCGGCGCGTCTCACGTTTACAAATATGCCTATTAATAATACAATTCCCGCGGGAGAGTATAAGCGCCCTGGACGCTGAACGTCTTCTGAATTGATGCTTGAGCTGGGAAATGGTGTGTTGTGTGTTTTTTTTTGTGTTTTGTTTTTTATTGAAACACATGCACCATGAGGGTTACTGCATCTTTAAGAGCGCCTGCGTACACACACACACACACACACACATACACACGCAAATGAAACCTATTCCTTTGTATCTTCCATGCTCTTATTTCAATACTCCTCTCTCCTTCCTTGTTCCCCTTGCACACATCATTAAACATATTATTATAACATGACTGTCAGCCTGCGTCTCTCTTCGCTCCATTCTTGCTCTGCCAGGTAATCAATTTGTCGTCACTCTCTGTAACCCCAGTAAAGTCATCAAGTGAAATGAGTTACAGCTGCAAAGAGCCTTCAAGAATACAGGAGGAGGAGGAGGAGGAGGACGAGGAGGGAGGGAGGGAGGGAGGGGGTGGTGGTGAAGTGAAAAAAAAAAAAAAAAAAAAATTAACATGAGAAAAATGACAACACAGCCCAGGAATATTCCACCGCTTGAAAGCACATCCCAGGTCTTGAAGATGAAATATTAATGCACAATTTGTTTATCTGCAGGCCCACATCTCTCCAGTGCCGAGCTGTTAATTTTCTATCGGCACAGACAACGGATCAGTCAGTCATGAACTCTTCACAGCCATTACCGGGAGACATTTTGATTAAGTATTCCTAATGTAGTGGATAGGAAAGAATGAAAACACTCTGCCTGCCAACTTTTGATTGACCATTAAGCCACTGATGAATGTGGCTGTCAAAGAGGAGACAATTACCTCAACAATGAAGAAACTCTTCTGGAAGGCTTATTTCTCTACAGGACTGACACATTTACCCGAGCACAGCTGAGAGCGTGTAAGGGGATCACTTAGAAATCTTCTCCAAAGTTCTCTGAAGGAAAAAAAAAAACTGGGGGCATTGTTCTTCAGGAAAAGGGACTTTTGGAAGCTGGGAAAAAAAAAAAATATATATATATGTATTTGTGAACGTACGCCAAACTGTGTGAGTAAACCGAGAGTGTGGCGAGAAAGATATGAGTCCGGGTATCTTTAAGCGGGCATTGAGAGACGCTTTTATTGGCAGGGAACAATCGCAATCTGGCCGCCACATCCGCCGCTATAACAAAGACTGATAACTTCACAACACGCCAGCTGATTGCATGCGAGACGATTGATGGGGCCGGTTTTGACCCACCTACAGAATCGTTGGGATGCAGGCAGGATTCACGTGGAGGATGTGAGAAGAGTGGCTTGATTTTTTTTTGTTTAGGGGGGAGAAGATCTTTCAGGGTTTGGACACAATAAACACAAAATGGTTTAAAGAGCGGTTTACAAGTGGCCTAAACTGGGCCTCCTTTAGGAAGAGGCACCCGCCAAGTGATGAAACATCAACATCAGTGTACACAAGACCATATGGTGGATTTAATAAAGTGTTTTGAAGGTGTGTGTGTGTGTGTGTGTGTGTGTGTGTGTGTGTGTGTGTCCTCTCCTCCCTGCCGGGCCAGAAGCATGGATGGAGGGGAATGAGTGTAACATTGTAACCCATTCTCCATTTGTCCATAAGATTATGAGGAGTTCATGCAGAGTTCAACAGCGACTCCACTTCCTCCAGCCAACCCTCTCCTTACACTTTATGCAGATTCAAATCCAGGTTTATTTTTCACCTCCTGACCCAATGAACCAATAAACGACAGCTTACAGCAGCATCTTTAAAATCCCATTTGTAATTACCATCGGATTCATTAATAAACCTTCCAGTGCCGGAGGAGCTTCAACCGCCTTATTCTAACATTTTATTTTTTTATTTATTTTATTTTATTTTTATTTTATTTGCATACGTTTTAGAAAAAGTCTGAGGTTCCACAAATAAAAGGCAAAATTTCAGAAGTGATGCACAAAATAAAATCTGCCCAAAATATCAGTCCACATGATAAAAGTTTGAGCACTGTTTTTGTTTTTTTGTTTTTTTTATGCCATCAATCCAGGGAATGATAAAAAAAAACAATCCATAAATATTACACTCATGATAATAATAGTAATAGGCTATTCGAAAATGAGAAATGAAAGGCTTACCTGCAGCCCTTTTGGGCGCCTGCTGTTTCCTCCGTGGCATGTTTTGCAGCTGACTACAGTGCCCAGGTGAAATGTGAATGCAGTCTACGATAGTCCATGCATAGAGAGAGAGAGAGAGAGAGTGTCTGTGCGTGTGTGTGTGTGTGTGTGTGCGAGAGAGTGTGAGAGTGTGTGTTTATTTTGGCTCTCAGACTAGTTCACTGTCTAAAAAAAATCCAGCTCCGTGTTGCATTCAGGGGCAGATGTTAAAAATCGGTCTTTTCTCTTTCAACTCCTTCCTCTTCTTCTTCCTCCTCCCGGGAGCGAACCGTCTCCTTTCACCATCCGTTCGTGTCCATCAGACCCTCGTGCGGTGATCGACGCGCGCCAGGCGGCTCCTCGGTGGCTCGTGAGCGGAGCGAATGTGCGTAAAAGGCGTTTGGTAATGGTGCGGTTGGATTACGCACGGTGCAGGCGGCAGAGGCGGAGAGGCGATGCCAGCAGACATCGATCCATAGAACAAACTGAACATTAAAAACTCCTCCCTCCTCCTCGCCTGGACTTGATGATGGCAGCGAGACATTTGTTACACTAGATAACCATGAGTTTATTAAAGGAACAGAGGCCAGCAGAGAGAGCGAGAGGGAGAGAGAGAGAGAGCGAGAGGGAGAGAGAGAGAGAGAGGGAGGGAGGGAGAGAGAGCTCCACTCCTGCTGCTGCCGCTTCTCCTCTCTTTCTTTCTGCTGCAGCTTCTCTCCTGGTTTTTAGATCCTTTTCTGCGTCTTTGACAAAGTTTTTTATGCCATTTATTTACAGGAGATGTAATAGTCTCGGTGCAAAACATGATAGTGAACGCAACACGGGAGGTTTCAGTGGAGTAATCTGATTACATAACGCACCGGCTTTAGAGGCAATGTTCGTGTTCACTGCTCCCTGAATGAAGCTGTGTTCACACTGATGATGACCTTCATATCAGAATGGGGACAATAAAGTCAGAATTATGGATTTATTTTTTGTTTTTAATGTATATTAGTAATCCTTCAATTCAAGCCATCATTCGGACTTTTCCCTTTTTTTTAAAATGCTAACATCAAAGCCATCAGTCAGATAATCTTCTTTGAATTCTGACTTTACAGTCTTTCTTTAAAGTCAGAATACTAACTTTGCTATGAATTCAGAACACTGGGTTATTTTGGGGTTTTTTCAAGTAAGGAAAAATTTCAGATTATGCATTTATGCCTTTTTATTTGTTTTTTTTAAATCAAGAAAAGTTAGAATTCTCAGAACAAAGAACCGTTAAGCCAGATGTCTGAATCCAGACAAAGGTTGTTTCTGTCAACAGGCCCCTCATCGTTTTACGTACTTTTTCACGTTGTAATCTGATTACAGTTGTGCAGAGGTGCAACGTAACTGAGCAAAAATGAATTTATTTACTTTTAGATTCCGACCTTGAGTCCGTTTTATGAGAATAAAATCAGAGTTGTGATTTTTTTCTTGACTTTTTAAAAAATATATGAATAACCCTGAGATTAAAGTATTATGTTTTTTATTACTTTATAAGAGAGAGTTAGAATTTTGAGATTTAAGTTAGAGTTAAGTCCGATTCTTGTTTGTTTTTGAGAGTTTGAAGAATTAAGTCATAATTCTGATTAAAATTTTTCAGAATTCATACATTTAAGTCCTGCTTTATAATTCTGACTTCACTCTTTGTTTAGTATAATTTTTTAAATCAGAAAAAATTCAGATCCTGTCTAATATCTCAGAATGATACATCTTAAAAAAAAGAGTCAGAAAAAGTCAGAGATCTGAAATAAAGTCAGGATTCAGGCGGAGAGTATGACTAATTATAGAAAAAGTTACAACGACTCTTATCGTCTTCGGCATATTGCAGTGGTGTAATCTGGTTACATTTGTCTAGAAATATGATGTAAGTAAGTATATAAGAATTAAGTCAGAACTGACTTTCTGACATTAAAGTCAAAATTTTTATATACCTCAAAAAAAGTTTCTTGTTTAAATTAGTCGGAAATTGCAAATAATTCGTAACATGTCAGAATTGTGGAGTTTTTCATGACATCTTCAAGATCCTATAAAATAATCTATTACAGTGAGCGGTGTAATTATATAACATCTTTGTAGAGGTGAAAAAATAAATAAAAAATTCAGACTTTAAGTCAGAATTTAAAAAAAGAAAAAGTGTGAATTCTTATTTTTTTAAACCTCCGGGATTCTCAACACAATAGATTTAGCATTCTGACTTAATCTTCACTTAATTTATTTTTTCAGAGTAAGACATTTGAGATTAGAGTCAGAATCATGATTTTTGTCTAGAAAAAGTCATGATTCCGATTTTATTCACAGAATTATGACTTTAAAATCACACTTTTCTTTCTCTTCTTCACTTTTTTGTAACCCGAGCTTGAAAATATTACGTTTTTAAAATCAGCAGAAAAGAAAATAACATTCTCCCTTTATTTTCAGAATGTTATGATGAACAAAAGTTAAAAAAAAGAAAAGAATTCTGATTCTTTGAAATTATAGAAATAGAGTTACTTAATTATAGAATTCTAAATTAAAAAAAAAAGTTTCTGTGGGGCTGCAATCCTCTTCCATACATACCAGTGATATGATCCGGATACATGTGTCCAGAGTTGCGATGCAACTAAGAATAACAAAAAAAGACAGTTTTGACTTTTTACTGACCTTTGAAAACAAATTTATAAACTGAAAAAAGTCAGGATTGTGATTTTCTTCTCACGTTTTCTGAGAATATTCAGAATTCTAAGTGAAAAGTCAAACCTTAAAATGACAATTTTGAGTATAAAATTACAATTCCTACTTGATTCTCAGAGTTGTAACTTAATTTACAGCCACAAAAACAGAATTCTGATATTTTAGGAAGAATTCTATGATGCTCAGAAAAAAAAGTTCTCGTGGTGCATCAATCCTTTTTTTGCACATTTCAGTGATGTAATCTTTTCACATCTGTGCAGAGGAGGTCACTATTGAGAAAGCTGGAATATTTCTTATTAATAAATTTGAATAATAACCAATCAGCCAGAACATTAAAACCGCCTCTAGTCTGCTCCGACATCTTTCTCTCCGAACCAGCTTTGACTTTAAAAAAACAACAAAAGAAAAACATTTCTATGTGTTACAGCATCTCCGCTGTGAAATTAGTCAACTCAGGCTAACTTCCCCTTAACATATGCATCAGTGATCCTTAGGCACCCATGAGCCTGCCGCTGCACTTTGGTTATAATGTTATGGCTGATTAGTGTATCTCTGCGACCTCTGACTTTGTTTTTCATCCTGCGAGAAGCCATTCTCAAATCCATCTCTTCAAAGCTACTCATGACCTAATCAAATATGAAGTCCCGGTGATGGATGACTTCATTTGAGAGAGACAACACCCCTCAGAGATCCAGGCTTCGCCCCGGATTACAAATGGCTTCCTGATAATATTCCATCACCCTGTTTTGTGTCTGTCACTCATTTTGCCGATGATACGGCGGACCTCCTGTGAACTCCACCCGAACCCGTGCGATCAATCACGGCCGGGACGGAGGCTGAGCCGTACCTGGCTGACAGCTCTCAACGCTCCGCGTGTACACAAAGCATGCGTGAGCGGTGACAGGGGTTGGCGGCGGCGCCCACCACCACTCCGCCTTATCTCTCCCACTGTGTCCTCACTCCACTGCTCCACAGTCCTATCACATCCTCATCAGCGCTTCAGTTTCAAACTTTTGACGAACCCCTCCACGCTTTGGTGTCGACGGGGGATCCGCCGCAAGATATGTTTGCCATCCCTTAAAGGATCTAACAGTATTGTGACTCAGTTCAGCCCCCCCCCCTATCAAAGATGCTATGGTGGCCTTCAAGTGTCAAATTAATGTCGGCATTTTCATCCCCATTGAGTTTCTTTCAGGTGAGGATGGAGGTTCGTACTTGTAGCGCACGGAAAATCAAGAGAGCGTGAAACTTTACCATCGAAGCAGGTAACCATGACGACCTGACTGGTGAAAGCGTTGAGATTTAATCCGATGGGGTCCTCTCAGTGTCCAAGGAAGTTCAACCAGAATGGCGAGGGATAGGCAGCGCTCTAAACCCCGGCGAGGTTGAATCCCCTCGGCGGACGGCGCTGCCCTCCTAATTTACTTCTCTATGGTTCCACGAGTCAGGTCTTTATGTTTACTCTGACGGGGAGGTTTACTTTTTCTTGCTCTAAATGCTGTAGTTAAGTCTCTCCTCCATTTTTCAGAACACAAAACCTTCATCATCTTCTTCTTTGTTGTTGTTTTTTTTTGGTTGATGTGTTTTTACTTCATCGTTTTTCTGCCTCCTCAACCTAAAACTCGGAAAGCCGTCTTTAGAGCCAGTGTCCCTTTTGTCCTTTATAGGCTACTGTACAAAAATGGTGGCCGACGTGGAAGAGGACCTGCCCCTCTGGAGATATGAAGCTCTTTTTCTAAGATATCGTTAACATAATGTGTGTTTTTAAAAAAGATTATTTTCTAAAAAAGAAAATGAAATGAAATTCACCGATAGGGCGGTTTTTTGGAATAAGGAAGCCACGAAAACACGGGGAATACATACAAAGTCCACACAGATCGGCCCTGCAGGTCGTCAGACGTGAAGCATAAAACCTCCATGCGGCGAGGGAACTGTACCACCCACAAGAATATATTTATGAGAATCATATTTCAGTCCTTTAAAGAAATACCCCTTTACATTTTACAGACTGCTCCTTTAAGTCTCACTGAGCTTCTCCTCCCTCGTGTGGTTCAAACCTGCTGGCCTGAGGATTTTCCAGGCAAAAAACTTCAACAGGGTTTCACTTAAGCCTGATCCTTCTGTTGTAAACAAACATGCGTCCGATCGCGAAAATCATCTCAGTTGAACAAACTTCCCGAAACCTGAAACCGGGTCATTATTTTATCTCCCGTCTGATCAGGAACCGGAGCTGCTCGTCTGACAAAGAGCAGGAAACACCGTTTAGGCATTCTTTGAATGTTTGTTTGAGGTTTTACACCCATGTTGAATTTGATTGAGTTTCCTTGATAAGCAGAAAAATCTGGCCGCATTCTTTGGAAGGCGGCCTCTTCCTCTTCTTCCTCTTCTTCATCTTCTTCGTCTTCTTCTTCTTCTTCTTTTTATTTATCGTCAACAGAGCGGCTCCAGAAAGTCTTTTTGACGGCAAACAGACGCCTGAACTCTGGACGGTTTGTCTCCGAGAGTTTGATTCATCTTCTCAGTCTAAGGTGAAGAAACACTGGAGCTTCAGCTCAAACTTGAATGTTGTGCGAATCAGCCATTACATTATAACCAACTTCACATTGAAGTGAATAACTTTGATTATCTAGGTCATGGGTCATGGGAAGTTTTCTCTTCCACCATGGCGATGGCCGGGTGCTTGATGCAAGATGCACTATGGGTAGAAGGAAAGCTTGGGTTCGCAGTGAGACGATTTGGATACGATCTGCCCAGAAATTTAAGTTCCTGCAATCTTGTGGAAGTTAATTTGACTCCAATCTAAACATTGTTGCAGAACAATTACCATCCCTTCATGGAAATAGAAATGACAAAGAACTCAGTCAGTAAACAATACTTAATAATATGTACGACAACTTTTACTATATGCTTGAAATTCTTGGTTTTTAAGACGATAACTTAAAAACTGGCTCACGGATCATTTCTTCATTTTTATTTCCACCACTAGGGGAGCTTTATCTCCAAAATCACAGTTTTCAGACTATAATTTGTTTTTTTTTTGGTCCAGTTCAGTCAAACATTTACCTCATATGAACCAAATCAAAGAGATCCAACTTGTTTTTGTCATATTTCACTGTAATTGTTAACATTTCACTCAATAGGGAGTTTCTCTTCAAAGAATGAGGAATGTTTCCACGTTTCTCGGCTCCTACGAGTTCAGACAAAGAAATCTGTCTTGTTTTACTCCTGAGCTCAGAAAAAAAAGAGTGAACTGTATTTATCTTCATTATTGCGTCACTATGGGATGTGATCGCAGAGAAGGCTGCGGAATTCATGGAAAATAGTTAATATGGACTGATTGAGATTATTTATGAGTCGCATTTCATCTGAGGAGTTCAATCATGGGGATTGCTTGTACAACGCAGGGGACTGGGGGCTTTATGGTGATACACCCTTATTATATTTTCATTCACTAAGTATATGTATTTCTTAAATTTTCTTCAACACCGACCGTTGATGAAAATTGGAACTATTTAAGGATTCTTGTATTCACCGACTCTAATATTTTACTTTTCAGATGAGAAATCAAATTATTGTACGAGAATCTTTTTGTGCGTCGATAAAATTTTAAAGATCTGCGGAAGTTGAAACTGAATTCTTTCATAAATAAGGATATTACTGTACAGGATAATTGCTTCTGCTTTTGTTTCATTTCAAAGGCATTGTTTATTATTTTTGTTTATTTTCTTTTCAATTTTCTTTCATTTTTTTTTAGTATTGGCGCCGATGGTGTCGGAAACATTTCAAAGAGCGTTTCAGGCTCTCCTACAGAAACCGAGGAAAAGGTTACTGTGAATACTTCGGTAGTTCAAAGGTTGCTAATACAATCGTTTTAAATCAATTTGCAATCTCAGGGTTTCTGAGGATTTGAATTTACGCCATATGAGAAAATGTGGATTCAGTTTATAATATTTTTTGGATTAGAGTTTTTTTTTAAATCTTTTATTATTTAAAATAAGGCCTTGATCAAATAGTGGCCCTCTGGAGAAAACCTCGTCCGTAACGAGAGCTTGTGATGACGTAACCAACCAATAAGGTGTTTGAACCGGACAGACGATGATGTCATGCCTGTGAAATCATCGTCTAGACAAAAGCAATTATCCCAGATTGTGGATTGTGGAATAAATACCCTCCGTTTTCTAAACTGTCAAAAATGATGGACAGCCTTCTGAGTTTTCTATTAATGTAATGGAAAATTCTGTCCTTTACGGAGAATTTGGATGTAATGTAGAAATTACTGTTAAAAAAATAAAAAAAAGCCTGTGAAAGGTCGCAAAATACTAAACTTTTTATCACCATAGCGGACAAAGACACAATAAGTAACATTATTAAGTATTAGACAGAATTTTGCTGTGAAAAGAAGTTATTTTGGTCAAATCAAAGGCAAATCCAATAATGTTACTGAAAAAGCATTATTTAGTCCAAATGACATTCTGCTATTTACTGAAATAAGCATCTTTGACTATTTAGCAAGAGTATACCGTAATTTCTACAGAACTAACATGCCAAAAAAATACTTCATATATTTTATTTTATTTATAGTTTTGATTAGTAAAAAAAGTTATTGTTTATAAATGCTTATTTTAAATGTTAGTATTATTATTGTAATGTTATTAACATTATTATAAATGTTATTTAGTGTAATTGTATGTAGATAAGTATTCTACTGTTGACATTATGTCTGTTTTTCATGATTATTTACTATAAAGTCCTGGAGATGGTGACTGTAACCACAGCAACGAGTATTTGAGCACAAATTATGGGAATTCCTTGTACTTCAATTTGATGTAATCAGCATTTTAATATCAGAGATTTAATATCTCTGATGATTATGTATAAAGGGAAATCAATCATCATGTAAGACAAACAGAGACTTTTCAGCCTTAAGTTTAAGATTGAGATTTCTCTCACTCCATCACCATCTTCCTTTTCTCACCCCATCCTCTCTGTCACTCTCCCTCTCTCTCACTCTCCCTTACACTCTCCCTCTCTCTCAAACTCTTTTCCCTTCTCTTTCTCGCACCCCCCAACCTCTCCATCTTTCTTGCACTCCCCCGTCCTCTCTCTCACACTCCCTCGCCCTTTCTCTCTCTCCCTTCTCCTTTCCCACTCTATCACACTCCCTTACCATCTCCTTGTTTCTAACACTCTCCATTCTCCCTCTCACACCCCCTCTCACTCTCTCTTGTACACCCTGTCCTCTGCCTCACTCTCTCCATCCTTTGTCTGAAACTGAAGTGCACTCTTTCTCACATGCCCTCTCCTTCTCTCTCACACTCCCTCACCCTCTCTCTCACAATCACTATTTTCTCACTCACACTCCCTTGCCCTGTTTGTCTCTCAGACACTCCCTTGCACTGTTTCTCATACTCCCTCACCATCTCCCTCTCTCCCCATCACTATCTCTCTTTATCTCTCACACACTTTCTCCCTCTCTTCCATCCTCACTTGCCCTCACACTCTCTCCCTCTCAAGTTCACTGTTCTGCACTCTCTCTCTCTCTCTCTCTCTCTCTCTCTCTCTCTCTCTCTCTCTCTCTCTCTCTCTCTCTCTCACTCCCTCACCAGTGGCCAAAACAACAAATGTTTGTTTTCTTTAGTTTGCACCAGAACATAAAAGCTCCTTCAGGTTCCCATTGGACCGAACTCGGAAGCTTAATCCGGTTTGAGCCGGTGCGACGAGGAGGCCAGGAGGACGGAGCAACAATTAAGCCTTTTTATTTCATTTTTCTCATGGCTGACATTTATGTCTGTCTCGCTCCTCTCTTTAACATTTCAAACATCTCTAATTGGCTGGATCTGACCTCACACAACTCAAGTATTTAAAACCGGGTTCTGGGAGGGAAACACACGTCTTTCATTTCAACTGCACCTCTGCAGAAATCCTGCAGGAACCACCACATTCGCTGGGGTTTTCATCCTCGCCCTGCGGTTCTGTAAACATTAACACTCGGGCGAGATTTACGGGCGCTTGACGACAGAGCAGAACTGTAATTCTGGAACAACGTCCAAATAATTACGCTCCATAAGACGTCCCCATGCAAACATCATCCGGGGGGAAAACGCTCGCGTCATGAGATTCACGAGCTCTCCCCGTGAAAATACATCACCAGAAGACGCAAAAGGCTTTCCACGCGGGTCCGAATCGGCCTCATGCACGTTATGTGGTAGAACTATTTAGTCATTTAACAGCAGGGAGTCTAATTATGAATCTAATCATGACAAAAAAACAAAACCGAAAACATGTCTCTGATCCAAAGATGCAGTTTCATGTGAAGCAGACGTTGATTGAAGCCGGGCTTTGGCGACTTTCAAAGTGAGTCAACGACATATGCATGCAGTCAAAAGCAGCTGCTGGATTTCTGAACATGCGATGCTTGTGAAAACGCAGCAAAAGCAAAAACACAGAGAGCCAGAACTAATTCGGAGGAAGTCTGAAACGAACGAGAGATTAATGTTGCGCGATTGACAAATGGATAAAAAAATATGTAAAAAATTTCCCCAGAGCAGGATCGTGCGAAAAAAGAAAGAAATCTAACGGTCGGCGCCTAATGAGAACTTGTTTTGAGAACAGACCTCGTAAAAAAAAAAAAAACGGGACGGCAGCAATCTGTGATCACGTAAATATGATTTAGCGCCGGTCGTGTCTCGGCCGTATGTTCTGATGACGCCGTTAAAAAAGTTTCCAGAGGCGAGCCCAAATGACATTAGATGTAGGTGGTTTAAAGGAATGTAGGACTTCTGCTGACGGATTGAGGCTCAGAACCATTTGAGCTTTTTTCACATCGAGTCAGAACTTTTCCCCCGGTTCTATTAGCGTATGTGTTATGGGGTCGGAGACCCAGTTCTGATTGCGCTCTGATGTTTGCGAGTTATGCTGGTGAATTAGTGTCACGTGACACCTGCTGCGGGGTTATGCTACAGGAAATGCATGTGGTACGTCATAAACCGAGCGGCCATAACATTACAACCACTCTTATTCCTGCCAAATCAGCTCTGTGATGCTCTCAAACCCAAACATCTACACCAAAGGTTTCCCAGCAGAACATTACCCAAAGCTTCTCGCTAGCCCCTCCCCCCCAGCCGGCCCTCTGATGGAGCCAAAATGACTTGTTATCATTTGTCATTATTAACTCCTACCTCACGGACCTCCTCCACCCTCGCGATCCTTCCAGGCCCAAACTCCTCCCCACACCACTGAGGACCGAGCAATCGGACCAGGAGGTTGATGGAACTCCCTACCAAACCTCATTGGACACTGCGCTGATCACCCCAGATGTACCCACAGTACCCGAGGTACCATTACTGGGCCGTTTACTACCTACATGTTTTACCTTGTTGATTTGAACATTTCCTCATTACTTTGAAAGAAAACCACAGAAGAAATAAAACCTCGATAAACAAATATGCTGTTGTTAATAAATGGAGTTTCCAGAAGGTGGGGTTTGGGTCATAGCCGCCGTCTCAGCGTGAGAATCCCGGGCCTTGTTTTTTTGGATCACAGCGGCTCTAAATCAGCTCCCAGCGTCCGGCGGGAGACCGGGATAATAATTCTAATCTCAAATACGACTCCACATTCAACACAATTATTTTCTTTTTCTGTTTATTGTTTATTCCAGTGAAGTATCCTTTCATTCCCCCTCCAGAAAACATCCAAATAATTAAAAACAGAGTCCAGTTTTAAGACTTAGTCAAGTGTTTTCCCCATAATTAAGGCGACGGGATATTTATGCTGATCGTTTTTGTTCATTTTGGGAGTGGTTGTTGTTTGTCATTTGTTTTTCAGGGCTGAACTAAAGTTTATCATCGGGAAGCCGTGGTGAGTAACCCGACTTCATGCCAGAACTTTTTGACTCCATATTTCTCCGTTCGCAGACGTCTCCTGCTTCCCGACAAAGTCTTTTTGAAACATACAATTAGTAAGAAGTAGCTCTGAGGTAAGCATTAGCTTTTTGCATGACGCTTTCCATGAACGGGCCAAAAGATTATAACCACCTGTCTGATATGATGTTAGCAGATGTTCGCAGCAGGAACCTTTGAGTCCTCTCTGTCGTGAGGTGGAGGCGCCGTGGATCGGATTTGTTCTTCCAGCCTTTATGTTATTAATCAGAGGCTGAATCAACATTTTGAACTCGTTGTTGTGTTCCTCAAACCATGGGAGCATCATCCTGCTAGAAGAGCCCACCACAATTAGGGAACAGCGCTCCCATGAAGGGGGGGGGGACTCTTCAGGTATAGGTGTCTGAGTGGTAGGACCCAAGATTTCCCAACAGAACATTGACACTTGCCTTCTTTCCCACCAGGCTGTCCACATGATGTATGATTCATCGGACCGGGCCACGTGTTGGTACCTCCAGCAGTGGACAGGTGTTTGACATGGCAGCGCTAACCGTCTGCACACAAACCTTCACGCTCTCATGTCGACAGAGTCAACAAATACTCAATGTAAAAACTATCAGGGATCATTGTTAGAATTCACTTGCAGATAGAAACATTAATTTTCAGGATTTCAGGTAGGAGGCTAAGACACGCCCACACACCTGTGAACGTCCCACCTCCCCATGTGTTGAAGTATAAGGTTCTACATTCGGACCACATTACTCTACTATATATATATATATATATATATAGAGAGAGAGAGAGAGGGAGAGAGAGAGAGAGAGAGAGAGAGAGAGAGAGAGGGAGACATAACACATAGAACAATGATAGTTTAATACTAATAATAATAATGTAAAAATATAGAATCTTTTTTCTTGTGGTAAAATACAGTAAAATACACTTTTTAGAAAGAAAGACATTTAAATGCTTTTTTAGTATTTTTTTCATTCAAAAAGCTTCGGTGTGCTGCAGAGAACATCACCTCCTGTGATAGGCTTAAAGTTGTCATATTATCTCAGGTGGAAAGGCCATTTGACCCAGATGTAACCTGAACCCATCTGTGTAGGAAAATGGGTCTGAAGCTGAGGCTGTCAATCATTCTGCACTGTAAGTACAGCATATAAAAGAAGACAAGGGGAGGGGGGGGTATTGTTCACCATTTTTTAACCCAGTAACACCCATGCAAACAATCTTCCTAACATTGCTGCTTGACCTATTTCCTCTCATGTAATATATCGTTAAAGCAGCCTTGTGAAATGGCTTAATTATTCATGCTTGATTTCAAAATGAAGAGCTTTGAGAACATGGCTCCACAGGAGGATTGACACACGCAACAGTGCTCTTACAAGCACACACACTGAGGCAGTGGGGCCCGGCTGGAAGAAAGAAAGAAAGAAAGAAAGAAAGAAAGAAAGAAGAAAACCCTCCCACACCCTTGACTGACTTCATCCACTGCGTTATCCAGAGAGCATTAAACCCGGAGTGAAGATAAATGCCCTGTCAGCGCATTTAATGATTTATTTCAAACATTTCACTCCATCCAATAAGGTTAAAATCCACGGCAGGTAATTGTTTATACAGAAATAGAAGGCGTTTTGTTTGTTTTATTGAGCATTGAGCAGAGTGAACACACCAACTTCACAAGTGTCAGAAATATCAATTTTGCTGTTTTGGGTCCCGGTTTGCCTTTCTCATCTCGAATATAAACATTCCGGGTTTTTTTTTTTTTTCTAATCCGGGTTACATTCAACGTGAGATCTCTCATCAGAACGCCGTCGCTGTGCAGTACAGCTGATCGCTAATACCCAGAACCACCCTGAAAAAAAATTATCTCTATAATTTACGGTAATATACCTTGCCAGAGTTTTAGCTTAAGCTTAAAGGTACGGTGTCCACGTACAACACTTTACGGTAGAATAGCATGTAAGAAAATATATAATGTTACCTGTCAGCAATGACATTACACAAAACATTAAGATTACAATAACTTCATACATGCATGATGTTTCAGCCGTCCATCCTGCAGATGGGGGAGGAGTTATACACTTCGATGGCCGTCGGTAAGAAGGACTTACTTCCTGTGACGTTCTGCGTTGGGCTTCGGCGGTCTCTGATAGGAGTTCAGAGTGGCATGCAGGGATCGAGAGTCATTGTCCATGATACTGAGGAGCTTCCCCGGCACCCTCCTCTCTGACACCTGCAACAGAACCAGCTCTCCCGATGAGCTCATTGAGTCGGTTGGCGTAAGTCTGCCCCGGCACACAGCAGCGTAGAAGATGGCGCCGGACACCACCGAGTGGTAGAACATCTGCGGCATGTCTGTGCAGATTCTCATTCATCCGAGTCATGGTAATCCACGTGGAACCCAAAGAAAGATGGTTCAGCCCTCGACAAACAGGCTTCTTCAGTTTAAGGTTGAAGTCCAGCTGCTGTGGATGAACCCCACATGGATCATCTGCAGCATGGTTCTACAGTCATAGAAGAATACAGCGGGCTCTGACCTTTCTTGGATCTGTGTTTTTTGGTCCAGTCCTAATTATGGTCAATGTGGACCCCCAAGTACCTCTACAGGGAGGGTCAGTCCCCCGTAGATAATGACGAGAGGACGTAGGAACGTCATCAAAGTGTGGATCCAAAATGAACCAGATCAAAGGTTTATAACGCAACAAGAACCTGAACCTTGGTTTGAAACATGCAACATAATATTTCCCGTTTAAACAACATCCAATCCCTCATAAAATCCGCTACAATTACTCCGAAACTGTGACAAATAACAAAGCCTTGGTTTCACATCCGCGACATCCTGTCGTTCATTTTTCTATCTTCTATCTTTATTAATGTCCCACATGTTTTTTGGGTACATCTTATCTGCAGGATCAGCTGACTTAGAACGTGATTCTTGGGTTCTTGTGACCTCGTTCCTAAAAGTACGGTCATAAATGATTGTGACACGTCTCTGAACGTTGCCGCCGTCTCATTCGTGTCCATTCTCACCGAACGGACGTTAGTCTCGCAAATTTTCTGCATTTCAGAGATCCTGGTAGAGATTTGATGGATTCCATGAAGGGAAAATAAAAGGGGGCATTCCATGTTGTCAAAAGAAATAAAAGGATCAGTTTGTCTCAGATGTGGTTCCTACGAGTAGGTGGAGTCCTACTGGGTGTTTCAACACTTATAGTTACTTTTACTTATAGTTGTATAGAGTTAGTTATACAGAGTCGTATTTGTTATTACATATTTGGGAAAATTGAACTGATTTTCCTTTAGAGTCCGAACCTAAACATGGAAAAGAAGTGAAGAAGAAGAAGTTTTTATGCTCCACATATTTGGAACAAGCTGCCAGAAAAAACTACAGGATCGATCCAAATCTAACTTCTTTTAAATCAAAGCTTAAGACTTTCTTATTTGCTGCTGAAATCCTTCTTCTTTTTAACTTTCCTTTACAGTACTATTTAGGAAAACACTAAAATACCCGCAAATACCTTTGAGGTCCAAAGGGTTTAGACATTTCATTTTCTTCAAAGCCAGCTTTTATTTAAAGCTTGTTTTAAAAAATGTTTTTATCTTTCTTAACGTTTTAGAATCTGTTTTTAACTATGTCTTAATTTTCTGTTGAACTTTGCCGCAACGATATTGATTGTTTGTGTGATGCACACGACCCTGTTGCTAAAATGTGTTATATAAGTAAAGTTCTACAGGTCAGTGTCAGTGAACTTCACCTTTTCTCAAAATTTCCGCAAGGAAACCAGAAGAAACAATGACGTAGCCGGAGATTCGTTCATTTCACCTCTGATTTGAAAGCAATCCCATCTGCATGGCCGATCGTCCTAGATGAACACCTGCATACACGGCTGTCTTTTGACTCTTTATGCCTTTATATGTGAAAGAATATACGGTTGTCTTTATACATCTTACCAAAACCAGGAATAGTCCACCCCTAAGTGCTCGATTCTTTAATGTCCTGTTAAAGTGTTTGGCTGAGCTTATTTTCAGTCTCTATAGATTACTGAGAAATGTGACCGAACATGTTTATAATACGAGTAAGGGGCCGATGACGGAGCCATGAGGGACACCACGGATGAAAAAGGCCACCGAGGAGGAATGATTGGAGAATTTGAAAGCATTTGAAACAGAATTATTTAACTTCATATCCAACAAAATAGTCTAAAAAGGGTTAAATAGTTTTCTAAAGACAAGCTTTACAAAAAGGTCTAGCTGATGTAATATAATTACCATAATAAATGTATGATTTTCACTCAAATGCCAAAAATTCCTCATGATTTTTTTTTTTCACTGTTTGAAAACGTGCTTCACCAAACAATTTGGAATTTTATGTCACATTCAGATTATCTAAAATATAACATAAACGTCCCCAGAGACATCATATACGCGAAGACGTTATTTTTCTCAGTGAAGACAGTTAAAAATGCCGGACAGAATGAGACAAAACTTGCGGTGGCGTCCCTAAAGGTCAGCGTCTCTCGACTGGTTCCTGTGGGTTTGCTCTCCCCCTCCTCTGATGGAGGTCACGGTTCATCCACGTCAGCACAAACGGACTTTTTCACCAGAATCTGCTGCATCTGTGTCCAAATTCTCTCATTTCAAATTCAAAATCTCCGAAGTTGGTTCAATCACGTTTTGACGGACGTGAGGCCTGTCCGTCCATATGAACGGTCCTGCACGCGGTTATGGGATCCACGGCGCACCCCTTTCGCCTCCCCGCGTGGGCTGCGGTTAAGTACGGCATCAGGGCAGCCTGTCACTTGTCCCTTGGTATTGCTTTAGTCTGCGTCGACAGTGTGTCCACCCTGGGTTTGTCAGTGTCTATTCAGACCTGACCTGTCTCGTTCGGCTCATGGCAGAGTATGCTGATGGACATATCCAGTTCTCCTTCACAGTGTCCATCACCCGGCGCAGGATGCATCCCTGACGCATCTTAGTTTGAGCTCCTGAAATTTGTTGACAGTTGCAGAGGGTGGTCTGCAGTTCTGCCACCTTCAATTACCGGAGATGGGATCTGACTCCGACTTGAGGGATGTAGGTTGCCTGCTGCGCATAAATGCTCAATTGTGGTCGATCGATATCCTGCTAATAGGTTTTGAAAATTGAAAAACAATGCGAGTAGAAAGGATGTGTAAGCCCCGCTGAGGGATTTTTGAAATTCAAAACCCAAAGGGCCAAGCGGAGGTTGGGGTAAGTGACGGGATTTTTTTTTTGTTTTGCTTATTTATTTATCTCCGGTCCTGGCGGATTACACTCATTCATCCTCTTTCATGTTTGTCGCTTTGCTGTCACTCAATCTCCTGTTTGTTCCCTTAATTTCCTGCGAGTCGCCGATGAAAAAGAAGAAGTGTTTAATTAGCGCTCCCTCTGTTCTGCTGAAACAGCCAGTCTAGTTTTTCTGTTTGTTTTTTTTCGCAGGGAGCGGGAACAGAGCTCAAGTTTTTGCCTCTAATGGAGACGGAGGCGATCAGATAACCAACACTGCCATCCGTGCTCGCTTTTACGCTTGAAGAGGACAACTGCAGCTTTTAATAAACATGTAATAAGAAGGAAAACAGCTGGTCGCTGCATCACAGATGGCGCCGTTCTTGGCATCTCCGAGGAAGGGACCACACATACAGATGGCTCATTATTCCAGCATTTGGTTATGCATATTGCACAAAATTTTATTCCGATGCTTAACAACCAGTGTAAGCAATACAGGTGTTACTCTTTTTCACAAGGCCTCTCCGGCAGAAAGGATCAGCCGGGATCTTGTTTTTGGTGGCATCCTTTGATTACTCACACCAGCTTCAAAATCCTCCCATCAATATGTCAGAGCCGGTGTTTATCTGCACATGCGTGTGATTGATGGCTGAACAGCTGCCACTCTCCAGCTCTCTATTTCCACCTCTGTGTCATTAACCCTTTAATGTCCTTCCCTACAAAAAAAAGAAAAAATTCATTTTATTTGCATATTTTAATTCCTCTGGGTATTTATCATTATTCATAATTATTGGGATAATTCATATCTTAATTAAACCAATTTGTTTGGTCCAAAAAAAGAAAAATGATGAAAAAAAAATAATTTTCATGGTGAAATTTTTGTAAAGTGAAAAATCTTAACCGTTTTGGTCAAGCATGTTTTTAGAAAAGCTATTTGACCCTGATTAGACTTTTTTTCCGGTTGTATCAAGTTACATGACTCTGTTTAAAAAAGTTCCTCACATGCTTTAATATATATAAATGATTAAAAAAGAAATGAAAGGACTTTCTCAATAGCCATGGTTTATTTCACATCCTTGGTGGTGTCCCTCAAGGCTCCATCCTTGGCCTCTTGCTCTTTAGCATATAAACTCTGCCTCTGTGTCATATTATAAACAGGTCGAGTCCCATTATTCAATAAGAAGCAGTGACTCGAAATATCTTTAACAAAACAGTTGAGCAGAATATTAAAGGGTTAAGGTCCAAAAATACATCAGTGGGTCGTTGACTGCGAAGCTGGAGGAGGGGGCGGGGGGCGATATTGATCACAACTGCGAAACAAGTCAGCAAGGCCGAACACATCAGGGTGCAACCTTGACCTCCGTCATGCGTCCCCCTTCCATCTCAACTTACCAACCCCTGCTGTGGGCTGGTTCCCCCGCGTCCTCTGTGCGTTATTCAGATTTAACTTTCATCGGCACAAAGAAAAAGCATCATTTGAATGTGGCGAAAAATTGCTTCCCATGAGGGAAATCAGTTCTTGGTTGAGGCTCTCTTTTTTTTTAGGTTGACTGTTTTTAAATTACAGATTCTCTCTAATTGGCAACGGTCAAATAAAGCCCGCCTAATGAGGCTTTGCATCCAATCGCTCACTTCTCTTTCAAGTCGCTTCCCTTTGTATATCAGAGCAAAAGTCTCTCGCTCTCTCGTGTGCGTCGAGGTAAAGATGGTTCGCTACGCCTCCAGTCAACATGTAAATATATTTTTGCTCTCTGCACCAGAATAGGAATACTGTGAATCCGCTCGTTAGCGCTAATAAACTTTAGCCCGGCATCGTTTCAGCCACCATCCAGGTAGCGCCCGCTTAGCTTACGTCTGGCGTCCATTATATGATGAGCTCCTCCTTTAATGTGACGATTAAGTGCACAAATCACAAGTGAGAGCGAGACATAGACGCTTTCATCCGTCCGACCGCGTGTCTGTCCTCAAACATCCCAGGGATTTTCTTTCAGAGCTCCTCACACTTGACACTCCATGTATGCCGGAGCTGTCCTGTCCAATTTATAACAGGAGTCAATGTGACCTTTATCCTGGCAATGACTATAATGTACTTCAGCACATGTCATTCTCGGGCCGGGATCATCCCCTGTGTCATATGTTTTGTCTTGCATGTTTTACAGTCAGCAGGGACGGACCGCTCTGCTGCTGTGCCGCAGACAATTCCACTCAGAGGTGATCACTTCGGGAGATATTATGGAATATGATTTTTATCACGTCCGGGCGGCTGTAATTCATTGTATTCGGGGTTGTGCCGAAGACATTCACACAAACACTAGAAGACAAGATCATGTCAGCACTATTTTATCCACTTGTCACTGGATTCCTGTTAGTTTTTTTTAAAATGTATTCTAAAATCATGTTGATTACTTTTAAAGCACTTGACCTTCAGTCCTGATTCCCTGCTCAGGACTAAAGGTGACCGGTCTATTCCAGTCAGGACCCCTCGGCTCCGGAAAACCCGGCCCAAGGAGTTTAGAGTCGCAGAATCAGTAAAATCATATCTGTTCAAGAATACTTTTTAATTCATCTAATTACAGTTTTATCGTCAGAATGTCTCATTTCCTTTTCAACCATTTAATGTCCTGCTCAACTGTTTGGTCAGTTTTCAGTCTCTATTCCTTATTGAAAAATGTGACTGTACATGTTTATCATATGACCCAGCATCTATATTTAAAGAGGAAGGGGCCAAGGATGGAGCCCTGGGGGACACCGCAGATCAAAGAAGCCACCAAGGAGAAAGTTCTAATAAAGCAGGATTTTTGTGGCATATTAAAGTATTCCAGGTCTTACTAAACAGAAACAGAAAAAGTCTATAAAGCGCTGTAAAAACACGCTTAACCTGAACCGTCATAAGATTTCTATTAATAATGAAGATAGGGACGGTAAAGTAATAAATCAAATTCACAATTTTTAATAGTATCCATTTTTGTCTGTAGTGCTTTAAGAACAGGCTTGACCAAACAATTTGTTAAATTAAGGTATCAAATGGATAAATGAGTCAAAGAAATAAAACTAAATATTTTTCCGCCTGATTTTTTTTTTTCGGTGAGGACATTTAAAGGGTTAATCTTTTTTTTGATAATATACAGTCATTGTTGGGGTCTTTTAAATGTGAGATGTAACCTACCGAGGTCACTTGGTTTGTATCCTGTAAAGAATTTTGTAAAGTGCTCTACGAATAAAGTTTTATATTATCATTAGCTGTCTTTAACCTCTTGGTTTTTTTTTTCATAATGTTGGTTTTCATAATGTAATGGCATCAATTGAAAATGTTGTATTTCAACATCAGAGCCTATAATATATCAGTAATTCAAATGGGAGACAAAAATGTCCCCCATAGAAACCAATTGAACGTGACATTTTTGATCACACTGTCCATAAGAGAAAACAGAAACATGGATTCCATTCTGGCTTTGTTGTGGTCGGAGTATAAAACGTGGATCCTGTTGTATAAGTTCCAATATTTACATCTTTTTTTTCCCCGCTAAATTAATTACCTTTATGGGAGCTTCATCATGCTTGAAAACTCATTAAATTTGGTGTATGCAACCAGCCGGGGCAAAATTTACATTTATTATGGGTTGCGACCATAATAAATGTAAATTTGCTCCACGGCATCATCTAGAATAACGGCCCCCCGGAAACTTTCAGAGGAAAAGAATTTGATACAGGTTTAGCATTCTAAAATTTACCAAAAAGGCCCTTGGTCCGATGAAAGGAAGTCGAACATCTTGAATTGGTTTTGGCCATTTTAACAAACTTGTCCGAGAGCTTTGATTGTTTTTCCATATTTTTCATGTCATGGTGCCATTGTCCATTATTTTCCTCAATGAAAACAAGTAAAGGTTTCTTATTTGCTTCATTTTACACAGTTTTTATTGATGTAACAGAAGTGTGTCTATTCGTAGGGATGTCAGCAATGCATCTCCATAGTGTGTGGAAGAACTGGATTGATTTTAGGAAATGCCAGTTGCATATTTCCTCCACTAGAGGTGGGGGGCGATATTACCAAACGAACATTACTTCCTGACTGTTAGTCGGATTTAATCAAAATGTGGTGCATATGAATGGAGTCGAGATCCAGCCTGTATATGTTATATTTTACTCTAGAAATTCAGATTTTACTTAGTAGGAGGAGCTTTTTGTTTTTAGACAAACACTGTTTTTCGTATATATCTTCATAGCTATCATTCCGATGTAGTTCAAATTTAGCTTACAGGAGAGTTGTACTTGACATACTTCAAACTCTAAGAAGGGCTTTTTGTTTTTGCAAACAACTCCAGTTTTTCGACCTTTGCTTCCCAATCATAAGTAAAATGATTCCTAAATTCCTTATTGAGTCCCTGTGGGATCTGATCTTAGATCATCTTACTGACTGCATGGAAATAGTTAGGTTGGGTCAATATGGACTATTTGAGATTATTAATGAGTCACTTTTGGGCTGAGGAGATCAGTCAGGGGGATCTCTTGTACAACACAGGGGGTTGGGGGCTTTTTTGGGATGCATCCTTGCTGTCTGGGATGACAGCGTATAAATCAGCTTTAAAATATCTTTTGTCATCAAAAAAAAAAGGTGCACCATTTAAACAAAGAGGTATCTAAAAGGTTAAAAATCCAGAAAATAAAGTTATATTCGATCATTTTGATAAGCACTGTTGTGAGTTAAAAGTCAGTATAAGATTAAATAATATTAATATATAAGATGTTCATGTCAGTTTGAGGAAGGGTAGGTTTTACGTTGTCTATAAAAGCATGTGATTGAAGTACAAGGGTTAATATAGGATTATGAACCTGTTTCGTCCATGTCATTATATCCCCAGAGATATTTATAGCTTGCAGAATGTAATTATAAATAATAACTATTACACATGAATAACTATTTCAAGTCGTGTGCGTAATAATAAATATGCTACTGCATTCAAGTCTGCAGCAAATGCAGGAAACAAAGGAGGCCAGAGGATTTAAAGTGCTTAAAAGCATAGGTAGGCTGCGCAAAATAACTGTCACATGTTTTTGGCTCTAATCCCCCCCCCCCCCCTGCTCATCTTATTGCTCATCAGCTAAGTTGTCAGGTCTGCTACATCCCTTTGATGGCATCACTGACAATTAGCAAGACGATGCCACACAAAACCATCTGGACAGGCACGGCTCTCGTTGCTGAGGGAGACAGTTTGTGGTGTGACAAAAATAAATCTCAAGGTCAGTCACTGTCACTTTTTAAAAGTATCGGATTCTTTCAGAGGTTGATTTATGGGATTGGATTTATTTTGAGAAGGTTTACAGGCTGATGACGGGGCGTCTCAGAGACTGTTAAGAGGAGACGAGGAATTAAATCAGCAAAGCACGGCCCCGTCTCATGTTTTCTATCGTCACGGCAACAGAGTTATTTAAAAGTAAAGATAGGGATGGATGGATGGATGGACGGATGGATGGATGGATGGATGGATGGATGGATGGATACATAGTTTGGTAGATACATAGATTGATAGAGGGTTGGATGATGGATGTATGGATGGATGGATGGATTTATGGATGGTTGGATGGATGATGGATACATAGTTTGATAGATACATAGATTGATAGACCTTTGGATGGATGGATTGATGGATGGATGGATGGATGGATGGATACATAGTTTGGTAGATACATATATTGATAGAGGGTTGGATGATGGATGTATGGATGGATGGATGGATGGATGGATGGCTGGATGGATGGATTTATGGATGGTTGGATGGATGGATGGATGGATGGATACATAGTTTGATAGATACATAGATTGATAGACCGTTGGATGGATGGATGATGGATGGATGTATGATGGATGGATGGCTTGATGTATGGATATATGGATGGTTGGATGGATGGATGTATGGAAGGAAGGATACATAGTTTGATAGATACATAGATTGATAGAGGGTTGGATGGATGGATGGTTGGATGGATGGATAAATAGATTGATAGATACATAGATTTATAGAGGGTTGGATGATGTATGTATGTATGTATGTATGTATGGATGGATGGATGTATGGATGGATGGATGGATGGATGGATGGATGGATGGATGGATGGATGGATGGTTGGATAATTTAAGATGGAAATTGTCGGATCCGTTTCTATTGTTTATAAGAAAAGCAGAATCTACTTCAATCATTGTTTGATGCAGGCAGAAAACTTCTTTTGTAGCAGACGTTCTTGTTAGTGTTGTGTACACGTTGCCATGACGACACTGGAAGTCAATATGGTGGATAAGAGTTTTCTTCAGCAGGTATAAGCAAGTATACTTAAAAAAATATAACAAAAGTGTTTCCCTGTAGCTCTGTGTGTGTTAATGCTTTTATTTAGTTTATTTGGTGTTTTCAAAATGTTGATGACGGTTTTTATTCTAAGTCACATGACTGCATGACCTGGATGTTAAGCTAATTAAAGTGTTGTGTTCTGGTATTTGCAGTATGTTTTGATAATGTGTTGTTTTCTTGTATTCTTCAGCATGTTTTTTTAATATGTTGTTTTATAGCTTTTGCAGCTTGTTTTCTTAACATGTTGTTATGTGGTATTTGCAGCGTGTTTTCCTTTATGTGTTATTTTGGAGCTTTGCAGCGTGTTTTCCTTAATGGATTGATTTGTGGTATTTGCAGCCTGTTTTCTTAATGTGTTGGGATGTAGTATTTGCAGTGTGTTTTTCTTGATGTGTTCTTTTGTAGCTTTTTTCAGCTTGTTTTCTTAATGTGTTTTTAGGTGGTACTTGCAGCGTATTTTTCTGTATGTGTTGTTTTGAAGTTTTCGCAGCGTGCTTTTTATATTATTTTGTGGTATTTGCAGCACGTTTTCTGAATGCTGCACATTTGTTGTCAAATTAATGAGCTGGTTTTCTGAATGAACTTTTCTTAAGTCGCAGTGTGTTTGGTCCCAGCAGCTGCCGTACGTTAGCCTGAGTTAATGGTTTAGCTAAACAACAATCCCGGTAAGAAGCTCTGACATCACCAAAAGTCTAGCACCAAATAATCCTTCTGACACATGGGTGAATGTCTCTGAACGTCTACAGGCAGCCATGTTTCTCTGCATGTCTGTTTCTCCACTGGAAGGAATCAAAAGGGTTCTGTGGAGGCCGGAGGCTTTAACACGACAATCAACCCATATCCATTCATGGGTTTACTAACGGCTTCATTTCTGCCTTCTTCACCAAGATTGCAGGGCAAATGGATCATCAACCAGAAACCAGAACATACTGTCATTGTTTCATAGAGCATGTTTCCAGGCACACTAACTCATCCGCAGCTCTTCCATCGTGCGGTCCCATGATGCTCCTCTGCCTGTGTGTCCATACATCATGTTTGTGCGTCGCCGCGCTGAAGCAGATCCCCTACAGAATAAGCTCCAGAGTGTCATCCACACACAGCTATCCCTCACCGGCTGACCGTGGCATTATTCCGATGGGGACTGTTTGACTAATAAGCATTTTCGCTTCACAAGTGCTGGCTGTAGTCAATGGATGTACATGCTGCATAGAGGACACCTTGGATGGGGAAAAGAAAGGTGACCAAGGCTATTAAAAGCGCCCACTGGTCTGGAAAACACACTGATTTCATTGCAAAAATCATATAATGGTCGTAAACACAATAACGTTCCTTTGGAGAATCTGCTGCGGAAACCTCTCCTCATGTCACGCTTGAACGTTTAAGATGTGTCCTTTTGTTTGATTTCAATCTCACAGAAGTGCTGCTGAGCACGAGAGGAAACAGTCTAATAAAGATGTAAAATAAGCACAGCGTAGCGCTTGAGTTTAAATGCGGCGTGTCAAAAAAAGGGAAAGGTAAAGCGCCGTCCACACATCGGCGGGTCGGCTGAGAGGGAGGATGTGATGGAGTTTAGATATTTAAGTTAAATGCTGCTTTACAGTGTGATGTATAAGCGCAGTGGAGCAAACGTAGGACGTTAACTCAGGGATATCCATCATTTTATATCAGCCATAACATTATGGCTCATATAGAATCCACCACTGCGCAGAATTTCACCAAAGTGACCCAGAATCTGAATCTGCACCTGGATGAATCAACTCTCCTGTGGTCAAAAGTCCACATTTGACCAAATGAGGCTTTAATGTTATGGACCACTTGCTGCTTAATACATCCCACTTCCTGACGGCTGTCACCGGTAACGAGATGATTGATGCTATTCTGACTGGACCTGTTGGTGGCTATAATGTAATGGCTGGCAGTGTTTCATGTGTTTTTTTTTAAAGATGTAGCATGCATATTCTATGCATTAGAGGGTTTAGTGTGTCCGTCTGATCATTCATCCATGCATTTGTCTTGGCCCATTTCCTCAGCAACGATCTCCAGCTCAACCTGTAGTGTCATGAGGCAACCAGTTGAGATATGTCGATCCTCCAGCGAGTTATGAGACTCTTACCGTTTGGTTGGATGGAGAAAACATCCAATGAGGTATGACCTGGAGGCATCTTCAATAGATACCTGCACAACCTCAACTAACACCTGTTCTACGCTAAAGAGCGCCGCCTTGGATGTCCAAACTCTTCAACCTACTTCCAAGGGAGCTCAACCTTAGATGCTCATATTTGCGATTTCATTTCTAAAGTAGAAAAAAATCGGGGCTATTATGATATTGTCATACCTGACAGCCGAAGATCCTTTGTATTAACGTAATGACTCACATAATATTGAATTTCACACCCCCATAGATCTTAATGTGAGGAAGAACTGGATTGATTTTGGGAAAGGTTGGTCACATACTTACGACACTAAGGGAACTTTATCGTCAACATTTTCTTAATTTTCTCATCCATTTTTCCGATTTATTCCATATTCGTTGCAATGAGTTTAGTTGAGGAGACTGATCTTGTATGGATCATATTATACTTTAATAGTTCATATTTTACTAACTAGGGTGAGTTTTTCAGACATAAATTCCTAACTGTCGGTCCGATTTAGTCCAAATGTGGTGCATATGGATAAACTCCATGAGATCTATTACAGTATGTATTCATGTTTTCCCCAAATAGTTCATATTTAACTCTGGAATAGGAACTTGTTTTAAACTGTTTGTCAGGCGTAGATTCACATTTAATTTCAATTTGGGATTTTTTGTACAAAAAGGGGGATTGAGGGTTTTCTCAGGGTTATAGCCGCGTTGTCAGCGACAGCAGCGTCGGCCTAGTTTCAGTCTCTACCAAGAACTCTTATGACCATTAATGAGATTTGGACTGTAGATTGACCGTTAAATAGAGTTTTGCTCGGCGCTGAAATGCCTGTATCAGTGCTAAAGCTGCACCAATACAGGCCGTTTCTCAACAATTGTGAGTAACACCCCCAAAATACCTGCTGCTCTGCTCCAACCATCAGGGTGTAATCCGCCATTTTCCCATCGAGAATCATGGACTCAGATTTAGAGGTGACTGACTCTCATTCCAGCTGCTCCACCAGAATAGAAGAACATCGTCTGCAAAGAAGCAGCGTGGCAGTAGAAGTCAATAATAGTCCGATGAATATCTGTGATAAAAGTTCAGTTGTTTGAGCCTTTATACTTTGGCAGAAGGTGAGAACGAAAGCAGCTACAAAAACACACCTCATTGACCCACTCTGTGCCAGAGGACAGTTTATACTCCAACAAGTACCCACTCCAACTATTTTGGCTCAATGATGCTACCGGAGTGTTTTCCTCCCACACGCGCGTTAAAAAATGCACACAGCAAAAATGACCTCTTTCCTCCCGCTCAGCTCTTTGAACCGATCGCTCGACGGAGCTACTCGCAAAGTTTGTTTTCCATCTATATTAATATGTATGTCGGTGCTGTAAATAATATTTGTTGCAGCCGCCGAAATAAATTCCCGGCACCGTGCAAAGCCATTCCTAATAACATCTTGTGCTGCTGCTGCCGCTTACAGCCCCTAGGCCACATCCAGGTACGAGGTGTCGCAGCGGACCACCCTGACTGCCTCTCCCTCTGTTGTCGGAGAACCTCACAGCGCGGGGATTCGGCCCGTGGAGGTTTCCACAATCAGATGGCGTGTAACGTCTGGCGCTCTCTCACGGCAGAGCTTTGGTGGAAGTTCAGCACACATGAGACAGCGTCATTTGAAAAACATCTGTCACTCTGACAAATAATAAGTGCACAGGGCCTCCAGGGAAAACGGAAGTGCAAGCTCCATATTTTATTTCCTTCTGTATCACACTGCGACTGACTGCTGTTTTTGTGTGTGGCGAACTGTACTTTCTGTCTAATGCGATGCATGCTCACGCTGACAATTGACATTTTAAGGGCATTACCCTTGACAAGGCGACCTGGACAAATGAAAGGAAAAGGCAGAATGATTTATCAGGGGGGCCGACGAAATATTTTGATTTACATTTTTTTCCCGTGCTGCTTGAAATGGATCTGTGCAACGCTACACCCCGCCTCTTCCCCTGGCTTTGTGAGGCGTCTGCAGAATAGCCTGATGACCTGAGATCAGGTAGGGCTGTATCTCTCAAGGGGGCCTTGCAAAGCAAAGACAACGCCGCACTGCTCTCTTTTTCTAATTCTGCCAGTTCCTCCCGGCTTAATTGAGAATTTGAACAAACAAATTAATCATTGCAGCCCATAAAAATGACAGGATTCATGCAGTAGCATTCTTCATTCTCTCTAATTTGTTGTGTGTTGTCGCCCCCGCCGCCACCGCCAACGCCGCCTCTCTTCCTGTGCCTTTTCCCCATAACCCCCAACAGCATTTTTTGTGCTGAATCTGCTGCTTTAGCCCCTTATGAAAATTACAAATACTTGTCAAGGTTAACGAGTTAATATTCTCATTCAATATTTATTTTATGGGCGAAAGAAAGCGTCTCCCTTCAGCGCGTCCTCTTCTGCAGCGGGGATGGGTTTGTTAATCAAAATGACAAGGACAGTGTCCTTTTGATAATCCCCTGAATCATCGAGAATAAAAAATGAACTTTATTAATCAGCGGCCCCTGATTAATTGTTATGAAGTGTTGCTCGTTCATTTCCCCCTTGCATTTCCGTAAATTTTACAGAAGCCTAACAATCTCCCCAATGATTTGAAGCCTTTTTTGAGCTGGCGTTGCATTCAGCGGCGTGGTAATAAACAGTCGGGCAGCACTCTCCTGCTTCCTGCATGAGCAGACTTTTACAAAAAAAAAAATTTTAAAAAAAAAACCCATTTATCTTCCATCTCTGCTTACAGCATGACTTTTTACTTCTTTTCTTTTTTTCAAACCACTTTTATTTGCACGTCTGAATGTGCTTTTTCAAAACGGCGTTTTCCGAAAAAACATCAATACTGACACTAACATCAATGTAGTAGCGGCCATCAGTCTGCCTTTATGTTAGCGTCCCGCGTCGATACGGCAGTTTCCGCCCACTTAATCTTGAGTCTGAGGCACGGATGTATTCCTCCAGGTGGAAACACAAGAGTGCGGTTCAGCAGGACTTTATGTTAAAATCAAACATGTTTGCAGATGAAACCAGGCTGCGTCTCCAAATCAACAACTCAGCCAGAGAAGAGAGAGAGACCTCCGCGCGGCCAAACACCAGCCCCCGAAATCCTTTTTCTTAAAGATGGGTGACAATTAATACTGCATACATATGATTAATATATACGACTCTGAATGTGGTTTTCACAGTGGATGGTGCAAGGTTGGGAGTCTGATGTAATTTACATGAGCGTGCGAGACTTGGGGTACTCATTTGCTCTGAAGTGATGTCCATGAAACAGAATATACAAACGATGGGAAGGTTTCATATCAGAAGGATGTCTCACTCTTTCCCTTTCTTTCCCTCTCCTCATGGCGTACTATTACAGAGGGGGGGGGGGGCGGATGAAGAGAGAATATATCATGCTATGCCCATTAATCAGCCGCCGTCCACTTGGCTTTATTTACCTAGAAGTTATTATTTTTTACATCCAGCCCCATATTTAAAAGTCCGGCGTGGGGAAATGATGCACTTAACGAGTGCACGCTGTGAATTTTAGCCTCTTCAGTGGATTTAAGGGGGTTGGGAGCTTCACATGCAATTAATTGTGGAGGTGTTTTATCCATCAGAATGAATAATTTAAAAGGAATGTTAATAGGTATCCCAGTCTTGGCCAGAAGGAACTGAGACAAAGTGTTGTTGAAAGACGTTTCATTACTTCCCCTCTGATGCTGCTCTTCATTTGTTCTCTTGCGTCTCTTTTTGTGGGTCATTTCGAGTCCCGATCAAAAGTGGCAGAATGACGATTTTAATGATAAGGGATGCATAACAAAAAAAAATAATAATAAGATGTTGATTTAAGTTAAAATCCAACTTAATCTAAAACTGAATTATGGCACAGTGTCAGAATTGGGATCAGCGCAGAGCGAAAGAAGACGATACGTTTTTCCTCATAAATGAAACTTGGATCGTTCGCTTCACACGGCAAAGGAACTAAATCAGCATAGAGGGAAAGAAAAATGGTGGCGCTGACCAAAAACAGCCCCTGAGGGTATACTGATCTCAGTTCCACCAATACGGTGTTATTTCCAACTTCTGCTAACGTTTAGGCCTTACTCGCCTTCATCGGAGCAAAGGGGAAGCGAAGGTGGAAATCAAGCATTCTATAAGAGTCGCCATAGTCTCCCAGCCAGAGGGAAGAACTTACCCAGACTCCTCACTCAGACAGAGGTGTACTGGATTGGACCTTCTGGACTGAATGATGACTCTACCTTCAAATGTTTTCTCGGGACAGACTTCATTGAAACATACATTCTGAATTTTGAGCAGAACTACAGACCAGGGGTCTTTGTGGCCTCAGGACACATCTGCTCAAAACCCAGAATATTTCACTTCCTGTTCATCTACTGCCCCATCTCCAACTATTTTTTCTTTCATCCTTTGATAATTCTATCCTCAAATTGTAGCAGGTTCGAAACGTATTCATACTCCCCTTTTCTTTCTCTCCATGCTCAATATGTTTCCACTTCTACTATAAAACCAAATCAGCATATTTGAGGAAAATCTACTACATGAAACATAAATAGCAGAGATTTTTTGTTAATTTTGCGCTGAAAGCACCAAACAACAACTCTCCTGGAGAAAAGTCACTTTATTCTGCGCTTTAAAAAGGAGAGTAGTTGATCACGTCACTCCGATACGACCAAACTGGCCACGACTTCACATCAACTATACCCACAATGCACTACTAAACTCTGGAGAGGAAGTGTGACAAACAGGTCCACTAATACCAGGAATTATATCCGCAGAAAGTTTGGGAATTGTATTTTACTCATATTTTACTGTAATATTTAATATTTAACTCGCTGGGGGGAGATTTTTATGCAAAAAATAATGCAGCAAACAATGTCTCATCTGTTGATTGTTGATGATCAGCCTAACTATGAGATCAAAGAGTTACATACTAAGTATCATATGATGAAAATAAAATGTGTTTTTAGAGTAAACTGATTGCTGGACTTTTATCTGCATTGACGGGTTCTTAAATGTAAGTATTTGGTCGGAATAAAAGTGCTATCGCTGCATTCTTACATAAAAGCAGTACTAAAAACTATTTTTAATCCTATACTTATTTCTCTGCCTGAAAACACTCAAACATACGCCGCACAGAAAGAGCAGAAGTCTACAGTTGGATTTGATTCCACAACAGTCTGAGGAAACAGTGCTGTACCACATTGAAGCCTTCACCAATCAGCCATAACATTAAAAACCACCGCCCTAAATTTGTGTCGGCTCCTGTTATCCAGCCAAAACTGCTCTTTTATCACTTTTCTATGAGCCTTAGACCACTTTGGTCTGGCAACAGCCAATAAGAACTGCAGTTCTGAAGATGCTCTGACCCACTCATCTATCCATCCCAATTCGGACCACGTCAAAGTCGCTCAAATTCTTACACTTGTCCATTTTTCTTGCTTCAACAGATCAACTTAAAGGAGGTTTGCATCGAAAAATGTTCCATCCACTGACAGTCGCGCACCTTTGCATGGTTATAATGTTATGGCTGATCAGTGTTCTTACTTTACAGCATCCAAATAAAGACGACAAGCACGAATAAACTGGTTTTGATGTATTTCTTTATGTGAATGTACAGCACTATAATTATTTTCATCCATCCATCCATCCATCTTTTATGACTTCTTATCCCTTGGGTCGCGTGGGGAGCCTTTCCCCGCTGACATGCGATGATAGGTGGGGTTTATAGATATTAAAACCATAAATATGTTCCAGTTTTTACATTGTGATTTGTGGATTATAACAGCCTGTGACATCCAGCCCTCCATCTGGTTACTGGTACCTGCTCCCCATCCATTTTTACGATCCAAAATTTCAAAGCAGCGATTACAAGATTGGGCCTTAAATTTGGAAAAATGTAAATTGAATGCATTATTGAGCGGAAAAGTTTTGTGAATACTCAGAAATGTGTCCGACACTCTTTTCACCCAGGGGGATCTTTGAAGGAAGCCTTAAATTGATCATGTGCTGAGGCTTGATCTCGGAACAGCTTTGACTGAGCCCTCCTGTGTGTCTCAGAACTCCATCCACTCACGCACGCACAGACGGATGACATCCGCAGGAAGTGGTCTCTGCGAGACGCAACAAAGCGGCGTCCGCATGGCCGCCGGCCCCCATCAAGCACGTATTGTGTAAACCCAATTAGCCGTGGTGAGTGCTCTCCTTTCAGCGGACGCTCGGAGAGAGAATGAATGCGCTGCGAGCCAGGATCCTCAAAAGTCAGAACATTAAATGAAGATGAGGTGTTGCAAAATTTATTTTCTGGCACAACCCCCCCCCCCTACCCCTCTCTGTCCCGGGCGTCTGTTAATTTTTCACCAAAGGATTCACAAATACACGAATCCTTTTGTACCGTTTCCTCAGATGGAGATCTATGGCGCTGGGAACAAAAGACACTCCTTCAATGACAAGTGCCAAGTGCATCAGCCAGTCCCTCTTTTCAAGTAATTCCAACCCGGGCTATTCAGGGTTTGCCCTGTGGCGAGATAGAGCACTTCGTTCTCCAGAAATAGCCATAGCTCATCTTTCACAAGGACTCAGGTCGTCTTATCACAGGGGGAAAGAGGTTCATTTGAATATCTGTCCCTTCAATACGCCTGGAAATCATGGCGCCCGGGTAATACTGGACTTTTGGAAGCGCTTGGTGTTGCTGGGACAAAGAACATGGCCATCAAATAGCTAATCACATGACTCTGCGTTTGCGACCATTGTAGCGTTCGCCGTGCTTTGACATCATCCTGTAAAAGTGGGTTTCTCATTGGTTCTGTAAATAATGCAAAGCCTCACTCTGTTCAGTTGAATTCTTTTTTAGGGTCTTAACATTTCATACAGACAAAATTTAATGTCACCCCCGAACACCGAAGTTGGTGTAAAATTAGGAGAATTCAAATGCAAAACTACGTCATCCGAGTTTTGTCCGAAAAAACAGTGTTTTTCATTTTTAAAAAGTACCCCCTAGCGAGGAAAATGTGGACTATTAGAGTAAAATCTGATAAATGAAAGATAAATCTCGCTGAGTCGATTCATCTGCACAAAATTTTGACTGATTCGGACGAGCGGCTTGGTAATTCTGTCTGAAAAACAGTGTTTTTCATAAAAAAAAAGGAGGTGTTAAAGGAGTTAAATATGATACATATATCGAATTTAACGTGAAGTTTAAGAGAAAATAGAAAAATAGAGCTATATGCAGAGACATTGTGTGAGCTGCTTGCTGTTGATCAGACCAATAAGGTAGATAAATGGATAAATGGAATATAACGCAAAAAATATGCGCGAAGCTATTACTGTAAAATTGGATCATCTTTTGGAGAAGAACGAGTTTCTTGTAAAAAGCTATCGCTTGATTTCCCAAATCGCTCTTTGTGACAGCGGAAGTTATGTCCTATAAATGGTTTTTTGCGTAAAGAAAAACCCAATATTGAGTAAAATGTGACCTATTAGACTAAGACACTATGTATAGAGGACATATCACCTTGAGTCGATTTATATCCACCGAATTTGGACTAAATTGGACCCTCAGTTGAGAAATAAGGGCCCGAAAACATTTCCAGGAAAAGCTCCCACCAGTGTCCGAAATATACAATCAACTTTTCCTAAATCACTCAAGTTCTTCCAGTTCTCTATTGCTTCAGATGGGGCAGCGGTGGCTACAGCAGCGTATGCGGCGGCGTTAGCGTATGCGGCGGCGTTAGCGTATGCGGCGGCGTTAGCATATGCGGCGGCGGCAGGATGATTCCATAATATCCCCAACTTTTCGGTAATACAATACATTTCAGCGGAACTACGTTAGATCGCGTCTTACAGCGTCCTCGCTCCAGAGAGAAGTTCCCTGGAATTTCTGTCTCTTAAATAATCCCCGGCAATCAGTACGCCCGGTTGATATTTAAGTTTGGGAAGCGTTTGGATCTTTCAAGTACAAAGAACTCCAATCTTCAAACATCAAACATCTCATCCCACCATGGAGAAAGAAGCGTTTTAAACAATTCTCCATGCTTTGTCTTTACAAATATTTGATAGTGAAGTTACTGAACGCTAAAACAATTATGCACCACTGGCGAAAGATTGGTTTGCTTTGCCGGCTATGTATCTATTTGTTGCCCATCATGAAACTTCCTTTTGTTCCCTGCTCACAGCGAGGAAAAGAAAACCTGGCTTACCACATCTAATTAACACCCAAACACACCTTGACAACTTTTGCATGACACTCACTCTGCTACAATCTTTTTTAGACTACCAAAAAAAAGAAAAGAGAAGAAGAAAAGCCACACCTCGACTGAAGAGAGAGGCGTTTTTCTTGATAAATTTAAGATAAAAGAGGTGGCAGTCATTTTCTCCCGTGACATATTTGTTCTTTAACAACAAATCAATGACTGTGAAAGCTTGGCACCTGAATACAGAACAATGGCGAGATGAAGCGGAGATTGTCTTCATTAGGCACATTAATATTCATAGAAAGTAGAAAAATCTGACACCACAGAGGACTTGGTAACCTTTTCTCATATTAGATTTTTTTTTCAACTTCTTAACACAATTAAAGTCCAGCAATGACTTAATTAATGCGGCTTTCTGTCAGGCGCTTTAAAGAACTGTCAATTTGGCCTGGCTCTGCCTGTCAGCGGGGAAGAAAGACAGTCATCCCACTCTTACAGGAGACAGTCGGAATCACAGCGCCGGATAAAGTCACATTCTCAGACACCTTGCCAAATTGATTCTTTTAAGGGTTTTTCTTGCAGATTACCATTTCTTCCCTCCTGTCTCTTATTCCATACGAGTGTCAAATCTGAGAGGAAATCTAAATTCAGTTTTAGGTTCTGACTATTACCTTCCTCTCCTATTGTGCTGGTTGTCGCTGATACCCAGTTAAATTATAATTTGAATGAAACATTTCTGGTGCGAAGCCCGGCCTCGCAGCGCTGAATCAATTAGAGCGGGGACAATAAGGTATGAGCGTGCTGCCCTTGCGGTTAGAAAAGTTATTGAATAAACAACATTAACTCAATTATTCCATTGCGTGGATTCGGTGTGAATCTTCATTCTGGCGATGTGTTTTCTCATTATGGCCTCGTGAAAAACAATATCGGTGACGCCTCATAACGGTTGCGAGGTGAGTTTCTTGGAAAATCCCGCCTTCATGTTCGGCGCCGAGGCTAAGAGGAAGGAGACGAGCGCATTACTTTTGAAGAAGGGAATTATCGTTCAACGGAAACTGCCGTCCAGACAAGTTCACGATGGGAATGCTCGAGCTTCTCCTCTCGTCTGGGTCCAACCATCCATTTTACCTGTACCTGTAACCGTTAAGCCTGTTAAAGGTCGCAGGGAGGGCTGGAGTCTATTCCAGCTGACATAGGGCAACAGGCGGGACAGACTCTGGAAAACCATTCACGTCATGACTATGGACAATTCACCTACAGTGCACGTTTCTCAGTCTGTAAGAGGAAGTCAGGGAACCCAGAGGGAAGCCATGCAAAAATGGGAGAGAGCATGCAAACTTGAAACAGGAAAGTATTCCACATGGTGAACCCACATGTTTCTGGTTGTGCCATCGCCTGGGTTTTGATCACAAATGGCTCCTTTAGCTCTTTTAAGGGATCGGCATTGCCGAATGGGAGATGGAAAATTATTGTAAAAGAGGTTCAACATAATCGTATTTTGAAAGTGCTTATGGAGAAGTACAGCCACATCGTGTCTTCATGGATTCAGAGAAACCGTAAGACAGAGTGCCTGGAGAGGAATTGTGGGATTGCATGAGGAAGTCTGGAGTGACAGAGAAGTACGTTAGAGTGGTCCAGGATATGTATGGGTGGAGGATATGTAGGATATGTGTGAGAGCAGCATGACAGCAGTGAGGTGTGTAGTTGGAGTGACGGATGGGTTCAATGCTGAAGTGGGACTGCATCAAGGAACGGCTCTGAACCCATTCCTGTTTGCATTGCTCACCACTGACTGACAGATGAGATCAGACCGGAGCCTCTGTGGACTCTGATGTTTGGGGGACGACATTGTGGTCCATAGTAAGAGCCGGGAGCAGGAGGAGGAAAACCTGGAAATGTGGATGGAGAAGGAGGTGGAAAAGGTGGAGGAGTTTAAGTGGTTGGGGTCTACTGTTCAGAGTAACAGGGAGTGTGGAAAAGAGGTGAAGAAGTGAGTGCAGGATGGGTGGAGAAGAGTGTCAGGAGTTGCTGTGCCAGAAGAGAAGCAGCAGGAGTGAAGGGAAAGGTTTCCGAGATGGTAGTTAGAGCAGGTCTGCTGGATGGTTTAGAGACGGTGGCTCTGACCAGAAGACAGCAGGCAGAGTTGAAGATGTTCAGATGTTCTTTGTTAGTGAGGAGGATGGACAGGATTAGAAAGAAGAACATCAGAGGGACAGTCCAGGTTAGACGTCTCAGAGACAAAGTCAGAGAGGACAGATTGAGATGGTTTGGACACCTGAAGAGGAGGGATAGTGGATCTACTGCTAGAAAGATGCTGGAGATGGAGCTGCCAGGCAGAAGTCAAAGGAGAAGGCCAAAGAGGAGGTTTCTGGATGTGGGGAGAGAGGAAGATGCCGAGGTCAGGGCAAGATGGAAACAGTTGATCCACTGTGGCGACTCCTAAAGGGGGCAAGAAGAAGAAGATTGAAATGTTTATTCATCCTGATTCTTAACAGATTAAAACCATTTATTCCTGTGAAATATTTTATATGGTTCACAGTTTGACTTTTTTATGTTTTCACAGTTGGAGAAAAGTGCGACTGAGGTTATTGACTCACTGTCCTGTTCCACGCTCGTTAAAACAGGATGCAGAGCTCGTGATGTCGTCACGACAACAAGTTCCATTGGCTGGAGAAACATCTAAATGTTGATATTTGGCTTTATTGAGCTTAAATCGTACAGCCGGTGAAATTATCGCACAAATACGATAATTATTGTAAATCTAGCAACGCTGATAGGAATTCGCTAATACCTTTACGGTATTGATGCTGATATTGCGTTCTTTTAGTCATTAAATTACTGTATCACACCCAGAAGCACTTCACAGTAACCTAACATATATTCAACAACAGAAGCCTTGGATAAACTTTGAAAATGTTTATTATTATTATTATTTATTAATGTTTATGTTTGTTGAAAGTATCAGGAAGATAATTTGGTCTAACTTGATGTTCTTTAAGTTAGTGTGGGACCACTATCTGTCTCGCCGTCTCCCAATCGGACATCATAAGCTAGCCGGTTCAAGTCCACACGTTGTTGGGTCCTTGAGCATGACTTTGAACAAAATATGATCCACGTGAGCCTCAAAGGTGCCGCCCACTCAGGGTTGGTTCAAATGCAGAAAAATAATCTCACTATGTTGTACTGTGTGTGACTGTATGTGATTAATAAAGGATATAATTATTATTAATATTATAATTTGGGTTGGGTCGATATAATTTATTAATGTTGACCCAACTTAGTTACTTAAACTTCATAAGGTTTGGCGGGTGGTTGGGTTAGTTGATGATATCTTCAAATAATCATAAATATTACTTTAAAGAAGGGGCTCAGAGCCGATCCTTGGTGCAGTCCCACTTCCACCTTGAACCCATCCTCATGTCACTGCTGTCCCATTGCTCTAATGCACATCCTGTACCACCCTAAAATACTTCTGGTTGCTTTCTTGGTCGAGGAATCCTTTCAGTTTTATACTATACTTCAATTAATGGAAAAAAAATAACACTGCTTTGGTTTGAAAATTTAACAATTCATTTTTATTTTTTAACCTATAGAAATATGTTCGTCATCCATCTCCACAGACGAAGAGGATTTTAAAAATGTGAAAATAGAAACTCAAAATGATCTGGCAATGTTAATAAACCTTCTCATAACACTCCTGGATCCTAACAAACGCATATATGTAGAATATTGTTTGCTGTTTTGTAAAACTCTTCCTCCTCCTCCTCCTCTGCTGTTGTTGTGGATGGTGTGAGTATAACACTGACAGAGAAATGCAGTCAAAATCTCATTCCAGCATTCATTTTCTCATCTATTCTCTAGGTGTGACCGGGGGGGATTCATACACTGCCATTCTCTGTATTAATGAACCAATACCTGTGATCATTCTGCAGGAGGTGTAACTGGCTTGGCAGGTGTGCTGCCACTGGGAAACAGATTAAAATAGTCAGGGTTCCCTTTCAAGGCATGTACAGAAAACAATGGAGGCTTCACAAGGTAATCATGCCATTATATGAGACGGAGGGACTAATTGGAATTATACTAGAACAGGCAGGGAGCTCATTAAAACCTTGAGCACCACCTCATGATAAACAGTCACTTTAAGGGTTGGCACTAATATGATGAGGCAAAGTCTTTATTTCTCACTTTCCAATGAACACATCTGATGTTTAAGCTCCTTAAACTCTCTCAGCAGGTATCATGTGGAATGTTAGACTCCTTAATTGCCACTGGAAATTAGTGAGATGGTTACATGGAGAGCTTTTGTTGTCTTGCTGACACAATGACTGAGATGATTCTGTGCCACCTCTCAAGGTCTGCATCATTCTGGATTCTTGAAACGGAATCATGTCACGCTTTTATTGATATGCCGCAATTATTGTCGGAATTTCCGTTTACAAATACAATACCATAACTGGAGAAAGCCCTTAGCGTCTTCCACTTCAGTGTCTCTGTTCTGCCGCCTGAACCCCCAGCTCCACCCACAAGTGAACATCAAAGGAATCAAACAACTGGTGAACCTGAGCCCAATCTTCAACCCAAAGAAAGATCAAAGCAATCACAGGATCAAAGGCACCAATCGCCAAATTGTGAGGTCACTTCTCCAAACGGCTTATCATTATGTTGTTATTATGTTTATTTCATTGTAAATACTGCGAAACACGTACCGTTGCCGACATTTAATCACCTCTAGGATATGCTAGAACATACCTCTGGGTAAAGAGGTAGTACTTGCAAACAAACAAAAAACAGAAACACAAAAATTTAAAGAAACAAACAAAGAGACAAAAACACAGGAGTAAAAAAACATAACCTCCTTGGCAGAGGTAATAACCTAGGGAGCTTGCTATGGACCGCGGCAACCCCCTGATTAAAATCAGACTCATTTTGCTTGATGAGAAATTGGCTTTCCCCAAAATAACTTTATATCCCCCTGCTTTGCGACCACAGCTCATTAGCTCCATCTTACTCAGGCAGGATTCTTTGTGCCATTTTGACTGTATTCAAATCTCTCTAATGCCATCTCATGTTTAAAGACTGGCCATAAATCCCATATCAGTTCTTAATGACCACTGCCGGCCAGCCGGTAATATGTCATTGTTCGCAGGCGATCACCCAGCGGGGAATAGACCATGCCAGTCTTTGTAATTGCACACCCAGAAAGATTTATATTGCCATTATGCACACCCATAAGAAATAATTCAAACATATCATTGAAAAAAAAAAAAAAGGAAGCCTGCATATTGCTGATCCCCAAGTCTCCACTGAGCATCTAGCTAGTATGATATTCTACCGCCTCTGCTAACATGGATTTAATGTCCCCTAGTAAAGACGTCTTAAACGCTCCTATTCCATACGTCTATCCAGTAGCAGCGTTCCTCCTTCTGCAGGGCGCTTTAGACCCGCATGCACAGACCGCATAGCAAAATGCAAAGTGTCATAGAGCACTACAACGGATGAGTGGCTGGAATATTCCTCGTACATCAATCAGCCTGTGCAGCATGCATCCTAAACAACCTCCTTCATGTGCTGCCCCCCCCTCCAACACACACACACACACACACCTTCAACGCAAACAATCCTAGGTTAACGCCAAGATGCGGTGATTGAAGACGCATTTAGCTGAACTCCCCAAGTGTGAGCTTTGTTGTGCAGCCTGTCCTCGCTTCCTCCTGAGAGGGGAGGCAGGTGTGGGCTGACGCAGGGCTCGATCACCTTGGTGAATGTGGACCTAAGTGGCTCCTGGGCGTCCGTGGGGAGGACAACAGCAGCCAACTGCAGGGGGACAAGTGTTTGACTCGGGCTAATGAATTGCCTGGTTGAACAGAATTACATCATGCTTGTTTTCTTTAAAAGGATTTGACAGGTACTCAAATACGCTGGTTGATGTTCTAATTTAAACTACGACACCGCATGAGGGAACAGATAGAAAACACATTTGCAGAGGGAGAAATTGTTACACTGCACCAGGATATGCAGGATGTTTATTCATGACCGCCTCTCGTGAAGCGATAGGCTTCACTTGATACACCTAAAAATGTATGCTAGTAACACGAGAATAATGGTGGCCTCTGTGTGAGTGTGTGTGTGTGTGTGTTTCTCTCTCTCTCTTTGGAGGGTCAGGGAAGGAGAGTGGAAGTTAAAATGCTCCAATGAAGTCAGCCATCAAACACAGGCCAGTCATGCAGACTCCTGTTTCAGAGTCTGCTGAGACCGCTCCCAGGGACTCTTTGTTCCTTTTCAACCAGACTGCCGCTGTCTCGGCGCTCAGGGGGCTCACTCACCAGTGACAGCCACAGTCAGATCATACCCCCACAATCAAATACACTTTTATTAGACCTGTCTCGCAGAGCGGCGCTCCTCTGCAAAAACATGTTTTGTTCTCTTTAACCTATTCCGCCGGGGACGCAAACCAACAGTGACACTGTCATTTGCGAGCAATGCAGTATGACTCCCTTGTGGTACAAATGTCAGATTATACTGTGCAGTACTAGTTATCCTCCCTAAATATAGCCTCTCTGGTATCATAGCCTGTCGCAAGAAATTCATGGCTTCACACACGTGGCCTTTAGTGAAACCCCAGACACTGTCACAAACCTTAAGAAGTGGCCAGGATGAGGCTAATTGTAAATTCGTATGTGTCTGCAAACTCTCCGTGTTATTCTGAGAAGAAAAGGCACCTCGGCCCCCGGCGTGGTCCCGGCTCAGGATGTGTGAGAGCTCACATTGATTTACTAGAAGAGCAGCCCAACCTGGCATTTAAGTAACATATTTCAATTAAAGAGGCTCATCTGAGGATGATTACAGGTCGCTGGCACTATTTCCCAAACCCTTAGAGGTGGTGAGGTAGGTGGCTTTAAAAACTGTGAGAACGTATTTTTTTTCAATCTGCTGTAGGCAGAAGGGCATCCGGACCCGGTGCCAGTTCACCAATACAGATGAGACTCTGCTGTAGTGAACCCTTAATCAGAAACAACCACAAGAACTAAAAAGGCCTACATGGTTTTGAGTGAAATGCTCCTTTAATAACGATAAAATGGCCTGATTTGACCGTCGTCTTTACTGTGTGGGAGAAAAATCCTTCTGTTTGACCTGATGTGTCTGACCCGGGCGATGACCTCACTGCTTCACTGATGCCTCTTTTCCACCAAAGGGAACCAGGTGCTTGTTCCAATGTGCCGCTAGAGCCAGTTCCAAGTCGGCTCTACACCTGGTTTGGTTTTTTCCTCTGGCTGGAGAGGCACTAGAGCCACATCATTATTTCACAGAGGCACTAGAGCCACATCATTATTTCACAGAGGTACAGGAGCCACGTCCTTACGATAGATAGGCCGTGAGAGCTGTATTATGACATCATTATGGTTCACGTATTAAATAAGATTGCAGTGAAGAGTCCAAGGTTTTGAAAATAACTAAAGTAGCGATGGCAGAGGAGGTTGGGATAATAATGCTGTGTCCAGAAAAAAAAAGAGGTATTTGCGGAGATTAAAGGATTCTGAATGGAGGTCGGTGAGGCCGTTAAACATAATACATTTTATTTTTTACATTTTCCACTGACATTGGTTATTTATTGCTAGAAGTATGTCTACACTGTTCCCTTTAATTCTGGTGGTGCTGCTCCGTTCACATCCATATCCTTTCACACAAAGTGTTCAAATATTTGAGGAGTGACCGTATATGGCTTTAACAGTGAGCATTTACGAGCTTTTAATCAGAACAAACACTGTCACAGTCCAATCGCTTTCTTCTACGCCTCACTATCTGTGTTTTTAAAACTTTTTGTAAGGCTACGTTAATCTTTCCCAGAGAAGCCGCCATAACTTGTTCTAAACCAGTATGGTTCTGGTTCCAGCATGGCACCACTTTAATTGGCTGAGAGCCCATTATTGGGCTACGGAACCAGTTCCAGAATAGGCACTGGCTCCTGCTAAAACAGAACTTCTCCTGGGTGGAGAATTAGGTTATTATCACAGTTACTTTTGAAACTATGAGTCACTGACTTCATCCGCCGGTTGTACCTGTTCTGTCAATCACAGCAAAATCCTTGAGAAGCTGAAACCACAAACTTGTTCAATAAAATACTTCTGTCTGGTGTTGGCTCGAGAAGAGACATTTGGACCAGTGAAGTTGAAGCGAGAGATTTGAATAGTTTACTTTAACCCTGGAACTTACAAATTTCTCAGAACACATTTTCCAGCCACAATACTTGATAACAGCTATGACCATACACAGATGAGCCTCAAAACTCAAAACAGTTGTCTGATGTGTTGTAGGTCCTGATGTTTTCCATATCCGATCTGGGCCGCTTCCATATGTGGTCCTAAATCACACACAGGTCTGATTTTTTGCAAACGGTCGTCATTTTGAACCGTCAGAATTCACGCGACTCTGACGTTATCTTCTATCAACATTTGTCACAACGCTGCTCCTGAGGAAAAATCGATTTTGTCTCAAAAACATAACTATGAACCCGCCAAAGCCACTATTAACACTGTAAACATCACCATAAACACTTTCACTATAAACAGTGTAAAAACTATTGTATACATACAATTGTATTGTATGTATGTATATGTGTAGTATGTATATATGTATATTATGTGCAGTATGTATGTATAGTATGTGTAGTATGTATTATTATGTATATGTGTAGTATGTATAGTATGTATAGTATGATTTTATATGTGTATTATGTATATTATGTATAGTATGTATGTATAGTATGTGTAGTATGTATTATTATGTATATGTGTAGTATTTATAGTATGTATAGTATGATTTTATATGTGTATTATGTATATTATGTATAGTATGTATGTACATGTATAGTATGTATAGTATGTATAGTATGTATAGTATGTATAGTATGTGTAGTATGTATTTATATTATGTGTAGTATGTATACTATGTATATTATGTATGTATATTCATAGTATGTGTAGTATGTATCATATGTATAGTATGTATGTATCTGTATGTTATGTGTGGTATGTATGTATATGTGTAGTATGTATCGTATGTATATACATGTGTAGTATGTGTTGTATGTATATTATGTATGTTATGTATGTACATGTATAGTATGTGTTGTATGTATATTATGTTTGTATATTCATAGTATGTGTAGTAGGTGTTGTATGTATAGTATGTGTTGTATGTACATGTATAGTATGTGTAGTATGTGTCGTATGTACATGTATAGTATGTATGTACATGTGTAGTATGTGTTGTATGTATATTATGTTTGTATATTCATAGTATGTGTAGTAGGTGTTGTATGTATAGTATGTGTCGTATGTATAGTATGTATGTATCTGTATGTTATGTGTGGTATGTATGTATGTGTATAGTATGTGTAGTATGTGTTGTGTGTATATTATGTATGCACATATATAGTATGTATGTACATGTATAGTATGTATGTACATGTATAGTATGTGTCGTATGTATAGTATGTATGTATCTGTATGTTATGTGTGGTATGTATGTATGTGTATAGTATGTGTAGTATGTGTTGTGTGTATATTATGTATGTACATGTATAGTATGCATGTACATGTATAGTATGTATGTACATGTATAGTATGTATGTACATGTATAGTATGTGTTGTATGTATATTATGTATGTTATGTATAGTATGTATGTACATGTATATTATGTGTTGTATGTATATAATGTAGGTATATGTATAGTATGTGTTGCATGTATAGTATGTATGTACATGTAAAGTATGTGTTGTATGTATAGTATGTATGTATTTGTATAGTACCCATGATGGCACATGATGCAGCCTTTAATGCTCCTGACCTTTTGGTGGGTTCACTCTAGGGGTCCACCCTCAGACCTAGATTTTCTAGGTACTGACCCCGGCAGACTGCCAACGCCCAACGAAACCTGCAGTTCTGGAGGTGATCCGATCCTGGCCGCTGTCAAAGTCTTGCTAGTTCCCATGGTCAACATTCAGGAAGTCTTCGTAGAGAGACTCATGTGTGCATGTTTGATAGGGGAAAGTGTTGCCATCGTCCAAGTTGGGCGGAACCGGTTTCCGACAAAATGTTCTTCACCTGTCAGTTTTAATGTTAAGGCTGATCCCTTTACATTACCATACTGTTGGATTTGCCATCTCGTCGGTTTTTTATGATATTGTTCTGTTTTTTTATTAGAAATATTTGACATGTCTGCGGTATCGCTTTCAAACTGGACTCTTTATCCACTCCTCCTCGTTTTTCATTTTTTATTTTGACAAAATCGACGCTAACCTTAAGTTGTTGTTTTTCATTTGCTTTTATTGATCCTCGTTCAGTCATGAATATTCCGTTTTTAAAACAACAAAAAAAGAAAAAAAAAGATTTGAAGTCACTTTTCCATGGCCTTTAAATACAAAAAACAAAACGAAAAAAAAAATGCTTGCAGATAAAATAAAAACACATAACTGCGTCGTCTTCTGCGAGGAATGAAAGGAGCCGTTGCCGATCCGAAGGTCGGGTGAATCAAAAGCACGCCCCGCTGAAGCGTGATTGTCGTTTCTCGTTGAAGAGCTGCTTGTTTATCTCTTTCCTCTCACAAATGGCTGAGTATAATTTGTGGGCTTTTCATGCTGTCGTCATGGGAGTGAGCGACACACGAACAGCAGTTGAGGTCACGACAACAAGGTGAGTGAAAACATCATGAATGTTGAATTCTGTTAAATTCACGTGTCGCCCGTCTGACCGGAGCAACCGTAGAACGTGTCGAGTGTCCGACACACGGGGAATATGATGAAAGATGATCCTAGTTCAAAGTTTCATCTCAGACTTGTGAGGTTTTATCCAAAATAAGGGCATCATTTTATAAGTGATAAGTAAAATCCTGCAATAAAAAGGAATCTAACTAAAAATCTGATTATTATGACGATAATTACTTAAATATCGAAGGTTTGCGTCTTCATCAGATTGTAACCTATATTACACTTCAGCTCACCCCTCCCTTCAGCCCACTTCAGCTCACCCTTCCCTTCAGCCTACTTCAGCTCACCCCTCCCTTCAGCCCACTTCAGCTTACCCCTCCCTTCAGCCCACTTCAGCTCACCCCTCCCTTCAGCCCACTTCAGCTCACCCCTCCCTGATGAGGGTCCATTAGAAAAGACGTGACTAGAAATAATATCTCTGAAAAACTGGGGGATCGTTATGGAATCGTAATTGCCGCCAACGCTTACATCAGAACACATCCTTCAAGGTAACGCGATGGGTTTGTTTCATTTTAATACCCTTGTAGGTCTTTGTGCGGGGAAGAACTGGATTTAATTTGGGTCAGGTCGATTGTATATTTCCGGCACTAGGGGGAGTTTTTGCAACTTTTGGTCTGATTTAGTGCAAATTTGACTCAGGAGGAAACTTTATTTCCTGGACTTAACTTTCTAACCGTTGGTCTGACTTCAGTCCAAACCTGGTGCTTATGACTCAACTCAAAGAGACTCGTCTTGTATATATCATATTTTACTCTAATACTTAATATTTGACTCACTATGGAGAGCTTCTTTTTTTTCAGACCTAACCTCACTTTCAGTTTGAGGAGTTCAATCAGGAGGATTGCTTGTACAACGCAGGGGATTTGGGGGATATAGCCCTGCAGAAAGTGACGACAGCATAGGACTAGCTGTATTCGGTCATAATTATATAAAACTATAGTTTGAAGCTTAGATGTAAGATAACGAATATCATTATTTTAGAATCAGAAATCAGAATTAGCTTTATCGACCAAGTGTGTGTTCACATACAAGGGATCTGAATCCGGTTTCTTCAGGCTCTCTTACAAAGGAGACAACATGGGAACAACAACATACTGAATATTATGGTCTGTGTACAGATCAGGTATTTGGGTGTATTTTAGTGCAGTGATGCAGGAGAATAATAAACATAGTGCAGAATATAGATGACCATTAAAGTGACGGTGCCTCTTTTATACATTTTGTATACAATATAAGATTTGCATTTAGCTGTAGAAGAGTCTACCGTTTTTTCGTTGTCGTGGTTTTAGGCTTTTGCATTTGTTCAGCTTTGTGGTAGCATTTTCTTGCTAATGTTAGCTAACGGCTTTGAAAGGTAATCAAAGTTGTTAATAACAGTAATAAAGGTACAAAGATGTTGCATCGAAACATTGCCGTCTTCATGGAGCAGGATCTTATTTTCAGCTGATTATACAAATTGATATGAATATTACAATCAATTTAATCAAGGGGTAACCCCTTAAAATTATTCACTGCACCTTTAAAAGAACCTGAAACAGATCGCCTCCACTCAGGCAGTTGCGTTTGGATTAATTTTGGGTTATCCGCATCTTTTAAATACGTTTTAGGTTATAGTACCAGGGTTGACATGTGTGAGTGTGGACATTTTTGGGTGGAGACGTATTTATCAGATAATCATTCGGCCTTGATGGAGGTGCAGAAATCTACTGACTGCCAGTCTACTTTTAAAAGATAATATTATTACTAACCAGAAAATCGGTCCCATACAGTGTATTTTTTTTCTTCTTCTTCTCAGACATCCAGCCCTATAAATAATCAAGGCTTTCTCCGATCCCTCAGAGTAATTATCTGTGTTCTCTGACAGACACAGGCAGCAGAAAACTGACAGGCGTCCAAGAGGGAGATGTTGTGTAAATTTTATGAGTGACAAAGGAGATTAGCAGCATGAATTTCTACATGAAACTTTGACCTCCTTGGAGCAGCATTTGCGGGGAAGGTGGGTCGGCGAGGAGCCGCCCCTGAACCAGAAGAATCGGAGAGCAGAGGGTGAATTTGTGCATTATAAAGATGGCGCTAGTGGAAATGCGAGCTCGCCAAAAAACATCCCTCGTAAGTCTTCCTGGAATCTGAAATGATGTTTGTCGTTTCCCAAAGTGTGTTTATATCAGTCTGCTGTCATGTTTTGGCAGATGGTTTGGGTATTGTGTTGGATTTGGTGGGAAAGCAATAGTTTTCCTCGGATAAAGTGATTCTGGAGAGGCTCTCATCAGTTAAATAGCAACCTGCCTGAACGATTGGGGTCTCCGAAACTCCCCCTTTATCCTTCTCCTATTGTGCGGCGCCACAGGCGGACCAACCCTTAGCATTATTCCCTCCGATATCCTATTGACGGTCTTTCATATAGAGTCTCTTCAGAGGGGCCGTAATTGCAGGGACGGGGATTTTTCTTACGTACGCCTCGCCTCTAGCTGTGTGATTGTTGAGGACGTTTGATGGCGGCATCAACCGCATGTGAGTGAGGGGCAGCGCGGCCACGCCATCACACCCTTCTGTTTACCCGGAGTGTCAGCAGGGTGATGTCATCCTGAGGAAGAGACGGGCCTCGGTGGATTCCTCCACGTCTCCCTCCATCTGTCTGCCGGCATGTCTGTCTCTCTGGACGTGTTGCAGGAAGCGATAGTAATGGCGGTGGGGGGGGGATGTATGTGCGTGGAGTTCAGAGGACATGCGTTGCAAATCTCCCCGGCCATCTTGCACGGATCCCGCTGTTCAAACAGGTTCCACGCCGGCTTGTGTCTTGTCTTGTCAAGTGGCTGACATTCTGATTTAATCAACATCCACGCCTGCCAGATGAATTAGATCGCTATCAAAAATGCACGGGGAGCGCCACGTCCCTCACTTGTCAGAACCAAACCTCGTCTGCTCATTTATTTATTACATTCTCCGCGAGAGGAGCCTGGTAGCTCGGCGCGGCCTTCAGGATGTCCGTCCTTGGAGGTTTGTTAAACTTGGATGAGCCCCAGAGACCTCTATAATTCTATCTGCGGCTCACATCATATTAAAAGCACATAACGGTGGTCTTGAAGAAAGAAAAACAAGCATTCCTTCCTCCGGCCCCTTTTGAACCTCAGCTACAATCTGCCCCGTGTGAAAAATGGATCCGCCGCGATGTTTGAATTTCCACTCCATCTAGCCGTTAATAAATCTAAGATCCAGGCTCTGCGAGTCGACGCGAGACTTGTTCTTATTTGACGAATGACTCACAAGTGTTTCGATATGTACGTCAGCTGCGGTTTGCTGCGATGATTAAAATAAATGGGGGGGGATTCAGCAGAAACAGATGAGATAGACTAATGTTGTGTTTACTCCATGGCAGGGTTTTTCTTGCGTAGAGGAATTTCTGGCACCCTCCGAAGACGTCCAGCCAGCGCCAGAGCGAAATCACCGGCATCAAAACGATAAGAACAAAGACAACAGCTCAAATCCTCTCTGAGTGAGTTTGGAGCTAATGCGAAACAACTGTTGAAGAAAAGCAGAACATAAACTTAAATATGACATCTGTGACATCCAGCAGTCGACGCTCCTCTCATGCACAGCTTAGCCCGGGTTCTGCACCCGCAGCTGGTCCCGGATGAGCTAATTCATCTGCGTTGGTTCCACTGAGCTTGAACGTGAAGTTAGAGCGGACACGCTGAGAGCGCTAATGAAATAAATACTGTTTTATCTTCTTACTAAATCCTAGAAATGATGCGTTACGACCACATGGTGATGTCATACACTGTAAAGATTGTCAGTAGGAAATTACGTTAATAAAAATATAATGGCAGAAGTACGTGGCAACAATATACCGCTGTGGTGGAGAAGGTGAATTTATTTTAAATGAAAAAATAAATCTATAACAAAAAAAAATTATTGTAAAATTACAAAAGAAATAAAAAAAAAAAAAATGAAGTCAATTAAATTAAAAATAAACTCATAAAGAAACAGTAATTAACTTCATAATATATGGTCATAATATGAATATGTGTTTCCGTAACATTAACAGAAACATACCATAATATCCCTCTGTTTGACTCATTAACGTAAAAACAATTTTTTCATGTAAATGAGATTTTGCTAGTATGAAAAATGAAAAAAAAACACCATAACCATTTAGAAGAGCATATAATAATCATAGATGAATAAGATGCTTAATAAATACGAATATATATATATATATATATAAATATAAAATAAATACATATAAGTAGAGTTTCTGTAATTTACTATGTTACTATAAACAAGTTGATATTATATCTGTTTTGTGCTGTAATTTATAGTAATTTCTTTGTGTGTTCAAAAACTGTATGTGACCATTTTTTAACCACAGCTGCCGGCATTTTACCGTAACTTATACAAAATATATATTTTTTTCATTGTAGCGTACTTGCTGCACATCCCCTCCAGATAAAACTTGATAATGGAGCCTGAGAAAAGGCCTTTTATGGAAGCTGAGCCACAAAACCAAATGAGGCGCTTTAAATCGCTGCGAACGTTATGGAATCACGACCAGAGTCGAACCTCCACTTGAACATTCCGTCCTTTTATTACCATTTAAATGTTCTTCAGCGCGAACCGTATCTCCATAGACAATTCAGCTACGAACAACCGTCACATGAGCGGTCAAAAAAACCCTGCTTCCCCTTCTGGGCGGAAAAACCCGTCAAACATAAGACGGCTCCGACTATTATAGGTTGATCACTATCAGCAAACCCAAACATCAAGAGCAATAAATCAATCATGTATTTTGACTCCCATAAGGCCCGTTTATGAAACGCCAAAGACGTGTCCAGGTGGGAATGGAGACTTCTGCAAACTTGTACATGTTCATGTTTTCAGGGTTACGGATGAGATGGACTAAACGGAGCAGTGATGAGATAGTTTGGGGGGAAGTTCAGCCATAAATCAAGCCAGACATGAACAAATGTCTGCAGCAGAAGAAGATGAAGAGGAGAAAGTTTTTGGAAAAAATAACAACCTCTCTATCCACATTTATTGTGATGTATTTAATGCGTACTGTTTTTGAACCTCAAAGAATTATGAACAATGCAACATAATAAAATGATCCTCTGCTCTTGATCCATCCACGAGGAGCAGTGGGAGTTCCCAGTGGAACGCCCGGGGAACAAATAAGATTACAGCGTAAACTGTTGCTGATACACTTTTGTTGATGTTTACTTTTACAAACATTATCACAACCTTCGTTTCCCAGCGTCAGATGGGATAGGCTCTGGTTCTTGGTAACCCCGCATGGCACACGCGGTCGCAGAAAAATGGACGGAGGATGGATTGATTATCAGACCGTCTTCTTCGTCAACGTTTTTGTTGTCGACTCATCACTGCCATCTTGTGGTTGCATCAATGCCAACATAAAGGATGAACGTAAACGTGTGGGTGTTTAACAGATGGAGCGTTTCACCAGCTCACAGCTCATAACACTGCTTATATGTTTATAATCATATGTATTTTTCCCGTCTGTTCACAAATAAAACTTGTGATTTGGGCCAAGATTTTGTAAAAAAACACATTTCTTAAAATAGGGCCAACATGGAGTTGGATCTTGTAATAGATAGATATTATTTCTGTGCGTGTTTGTATGACCTACACCAGCACTCCCTGAAATACTAGCCTAGTACTCTTTATTTACAACTAGTATCTATTTAGCATCAAAGATGGCGGGATCCACCGTATGTGAAACATAAATACAAAACAAGACAAACAAAGATGAAGAAGAGGCAGTAACATTAACGAGCAGTGCAGTGGTTTTTGTTCCGTGCCCCCCCGCCGGCCCAGAGCCTAGAGAGTCCAGAGAACTGAACAAAGAGCGTGGATGTTGACCTCAAACACCGGCTCAGCAGCAGCTGGTGACCCCAATCAACAATGAAGATGTGTTCATTGTTGATTCTGGTGTGTTGGGCCAGTATCATGCACCCAATCGTCGGCTCCCTACATGCATCATTGAACCTTGAACCCATTTGAACCCATCTACCCACCTACCTGCCTTTTGTGTTCATGACCCTGCCAGCTACCATAACAACGTTTTCTTCCATAGACCACTTTGGTAGGTACTAGCAACCGCAGATCAGGATCTCCCATTAAGACCTGCAGTATTGGAGATGTTCAGACCCGTTCATCTAGTCTCTCACCTACCAACAGATGCCGTTGCAACGACATCGTGTCACTGGATTTTGTTATGAATTCTCACTCAGTAACTTTTTGCTCTAGTTTTGTTAGTGTGGTTTTGTGCTGGTGCCTCAGCTGGTCTGGACTTTACATGGTCACCTGACCCCTAAAGCTTTGCATACCCTTAATATTCTTAGCAAGGGTTTGGTGGAGATGGTGAAACCAGGTGCTCATTCTTCCGCCCGATCATCCGCCTTTTTTATCCAGACCACCACCACGAGTGCAAGTTTGGTCAAGTAAGTCTATCAACAGACTGGTGGGGTCTCACTTTTATTTCCTATGCAGTTTTTCTCACTTATGCTACCTCAACTTTCTGATGTGATGCCTGTATCACACACTGCAAAAAGTCTCAACGTTCACACACAGCAGTCTCAGATACTTGGCTGCACAGGACAGTGAAGACTGGACTCACAGTGTGTGTCTATGATTGGCTTTTGGGAAGTCAGTGATGTATTCAATAATGTCAGTAAACGCACCAATTATACCCTAAAGGCCCATCTGTGTGAACAGGAAGTAATCTCCGACCAAAAAAAAAGCTGCTATGGGGTTTTCCATTTCTAATGTGTCCAAAAGAACAGCATTCAAAAAAGAATTTGTCTCAAATAGTGTTTGCTTACAAGTGCAATCAAAGAAAATGTTCACCAAAATAAGTGTATGACTGGCAGGGGATGCAGTTTATACCTGATGACAGATTATGTTCAAACCCCGCCCTTCACCGCGTTTTGACTGACACTATCTGAGAATCAACACAGATCCCTTCAGCCTGTCAGTCGGGTCCGTCTCACCCTTGGTAGAAGGCCCATAACCAGACTTCTACCTAGTTTATGCTGCTTTTTCTTTTTACTATGAACAAAGCTAGATTTTAATAAAACGCTAAGTTTAAATCCCATACATAGTAACAGATTACTAATACATATTGACAGTTCACTAACACATAGTATCAGATTACTAATACATAGTAACAGATTACTAATACATAGTAACAGATTACTCACACATAGTGACAGTCACTAACACATAGTATCAGATTACTAATACATAGTAACAGATTACTAACACATAGTAACAGATTACTCACACATAGTGACAGTCACTAACACATAGTATCAGATTACTAATACATAGTAACTGATTACTAACAGATAGTAACAGATTACTAATACGTAGTAACAGATTACTCACACATAGTAACAGATTACTCACACATAGTTACACATCACTCACACATAGTAACAGATTACTAACACATAGTATCAGATTACTAACATAGTAACAGATAACTAACACATACTATCAGATTACTCACACATAGTAACTTTTCACTAACACATAGTATCACATTACTCACACATAGTATCAGATTTCTAACACATAGTATCAGATTACTAACACATAGTAACACATTACTCACACATAGTAACTGTTCACTAACACATAGTATCACATTACTCATACATAGTAACAGATTACCAACACATATTAACAGATTACTAACACATAGTAGCAGATTACTCACACATATTAACAGATTACTCACACACAGTAACAGATTACTAACACATAGTAATAGGTCTAACGATATTGACGTCAAAAAATATATTTCAGTTATACAAATAAACCTGATAGTTTTGGAGCTACGTTAACTTTATTTTCGGTATGTTATTCAGGTGAAGCTTTATTTAAAATAACCAGTTAATAACAGGTTAAGATATCAGTATATCCCTGAAAGATCATCATTGAGTTGTCCGCCGTCATGTAAGTGCGATAACTAAACTGTTTCATGGACCATTTTCATGTATCATACCAACATAGACCTACATGAGAGGAAGGATTGGGAAAGATTGGTTGTATATATCCAGAACTAGAGGGGAGCTTTATCGTCAAAAGTTTTTGTGCCATAATTTATCATCCTTGGGTCCTTTTTAGTCCAGATTTAGTGCATATGAATCGACACAAGGAGATATGTCTTGTAAGGATCATATTTTACTCCTATCGTTCATATTTTTCTCATCAGGGGGAACCTTTTTTTTACGAAAGAAAGATTCCGGGATATACGTCTACATTTAATTTGAGGAGTTTAATCAGGAGGATTGCTTGTACAATGCAGGTGATTGGGGACTTTTTCGGGGATATACACTTGCTGTCGGAGCATAGGTCTAGACGTGGACGTTACATGCTGGACCCCAGCATGTAACGTCTACCCGTGTAGACTGTGAAGATATTACTCAAAGTTACACAGTTGGAAGATACAGGATCTGAGACATCTTTTTTTTTAATCAGTGTGAATAAAGTCAAAACTTCACTTTTCATCCATCACTTCTATTCATCCATTTGTGAGTGACGCTGCACAACATTCAACATTCATCATATCCACATTTCACAGAGACACAGTTACGTAACTGAACCAGAGCCATATTGTGAAGGTGGCTGATGAAGTGATTTGTGCCCCATTAACCCCCTTAACAGCTATTTTTGACAAGCATGTCCTCCACAAGGCCAGGTCTATATCAGACTGCACAGAACTCCCGCTTCGCTCTGAGTTTGCATCTCTTCCTTCAGGCCAAATTTAGAGTACCTTGTGCAATCTCCACTTGCAACCAGAGCCTCTTCTTTATTTCCCGTGCAATAACTCTGCTTATTTTTCACATGAAATAACCCTAATTCAATTTGTACATGTATATTTAGCATATTTGGAGATTCAATTGATGGTTTATTTGTGTGGTCTGTGTATATTGTATTTTCAGTGAACATTTTCCTTTCTGTACTCATGTTTTTTCTTTTATGCTGTGCCGCTGACTGCGAGCCAAGATTCCCATCTGGAATAATAAATGAGCTTGAACTGAATTTCGAACATTTGCAAGTAGTTTAGATCCGATATGGGCCAATAATGGTCGGTTTACAATCACAGTCTCATGGTTACTCTAGAAGCGATAACAACCTGGGATGATATGAATTCAAAGACCAGACCCGGATCGGTAAACAGAATTCAGCAGCACTTGTGCTGGTTTCAATCCAATGCAAACAATAGCAAATTAGCCAGAGTGGCAACAACTGAGCTTCATTATCACTGTTCAAAAAGGAAAAAAAAAAATCTGTGAATCTTTCCATACCAGATGCAACAAAACTGCAAAACTGAGTCTTTCATGAATCTGATCTCCGTTTGTTCATTTTGTTACTTGTTTATCTTTATTGTCATTGTTATTGGTTGTGTTACACGTGTTATTTTGAAGGCGTACTTCTCTGCTTTGCACTTCCTGTCTTCATTCTGTTTCCCTCCCTCTTGATTGTTGAATGTTTTTCACCTGTCTCCAGTTTTTCACCTGTCTCCAGTTTTTCACCTGTCTCCAGTTCCAGTTAGTTGCTCCAGGTAATTTAGTCTGTAACTATCTCTCTGACGCTGTTTGGACTTGGTATTAAAATGCGTTTTGAGCAATCAGATCACAGGTGGAGATGATCTGAGACATAAATAGTGGAAGTGTAAACGACCACCAATACCCAGTGATGGGATCACTCAAACCTCGCCGAGGTGGTCTGGGACGCATTTGACCACATATCTTTAGTTTTTTATAACCAAGTCTCAACTGGGCCTCTGTCTCTGTCAGCTGATCGTTGGTTCTCGCCAACCTCCTTGTTTTCTCCATGTTCTAGGACTTCTGTGTAAGCGTCCTCCATTTTTGAACCTTACACCACAGAGGTCAGGTCATTAAGCTGTGTGAGGTTCAAATACAGGGACCCGAGTTCAACAACTGACTGTTCTGTTACGGAAGGATTCTTAACTTTATAGGTGATTATACACTGATAAGACATAGCTGTAAATATTACATTCAATTATTCCAAGAGGACACCGTAAATCTGACAGACTGGTCCTTTCATTCCTCCAGTATCCATGACTGTCCCGTGAATACAGTACGTCCTCTCACATGAACACACAACTGTGTGTGTGTATATTGTATCATTTAAACTGTATTTCATACTTTTACAGTTCAACTTTGCCATGGATCCGTGGTTCACACGAGTCTCTAGCAAAAACTCAATGTCAGCCATGTCAGCAAAGCCATATCCCCCAAAAGCCCCCAATCCCCCTGCGTTGAACGAGATATTAAGTATACTTTTATTAGTGATAGAGTCGAGTCACAGTAGCAAGTCAAGTGAGCAGAAACAGTAGTGAAAAAACAACAGTAATAAGTAAAAGTAAATCAAATGAGGTAAAGTAAATAGAAACAGTATGAAGTGGAGGTGAAAAATATAAAATATAAACACTATGAGGAAGAGGAGGTATGAAAATATGTGGAATGACTATGTGAATATTATACGGATACATAAAGTGTTATAAATGCTATATTTTACCTTAATATAAACAAATGGATCAATACACATGCCTAAAAGTGTTTTTTTTGTAACTTATGAACTACTGGAGTAAAACATGATAAATATACGAGATAAATCTCCTCGGGTTGATTCATATGCACCAAATTTGGATTAAATGGGACTAGCAGTTGATAAATTATGGCCAAAAAATGTTTGGACATCAAGCTCCCCCTAGTGGGGGAAATTTACAACCGATCGTTCCGGACATGAATCCAGTACTTCCTCACTTCTAAGGTGTATGTGGATAAAAAATCCGAAAATGATCCGTGAAATGGTTTTGAGTTATATCCGTTACAAAAAGGATGTGCGGCGGTCGCAGCAGCAGCAGCCGTGATGATTCCATAATAGTCCGGACTTTTTTGGGGGAAGCAATAAATTACTTAGACGGGTGGCTGTAGCTCAGTGGGTAAAACCTGTGTCTGCCAATCAGAGGATCAGCAGGTTGCGAGTTCAAGCCCAGTGGTCTACGTGTTGCAGGGTCTCTAAGCATGTCCTAAATGCCAAAAAAAAGTTATTTTAATTTATTGTTAATAATAAATTAAAACATTTGTGTTTTGTTTTAAGGCACATTAAGGCATTTCAGACTAGATTTTTATGCTATTTTAGAAATTCTAGCTAGGCAAGATTAGTTTGTTTTGACAATTTGATTAGAATTTAATAATATTTGGCTTCTTTCCCCGTGAGGCTTGTTTTTTGCAGTGTAAGAGCCAATTGCGGTCGAGTCTGTGCTGAATAAATAGGAGTTAAATTGTCTGTATCTTCAGAAGTTGTCGAGATAGATCCAAAGTGATTTTATAGTCTAGAGGTGTTCATGTCCAAGGAGTTGTCAAACTGTTATTGGATGAATGTAGAAAGTGAGCTGCGTTTGAGGAGGTTGACTCCAGTTTACTTCAGGCTTATTTATCCTGGTCACTCTAAAAAAAAGACAACAAAAAAGAAACAGATCATCATATCAGTCGTTTTCATTATTTTCTGAAATGAAACTTATTGTCCGACCCCCACAGTACGCCGACTGCTGTGTATTGTTCCCTCTGGCGGAACATTCTGATCCAGGATGGCAGCTCTGCCAAACTCATCTTTCCCTGAATGGAGATCATTTCTGGAATTCCATCTTTTCTATTAAAAAAAAAAAACTAAATAAAATAATAAGTGCTTCCTTGACTGACTCAGGTCTTTTCATTAAGAGCACTATTTTATTTTTAATATTCGAAAAGAGCCAGCTCTGGACCCACGAATGGCCGGAATTGATGCGTATCGGACAATCCGAGTGATATCAAAGTCTGAGAAATGAGAAAAAGTCCATTTCATTTCAGGTTTAACGGAATTACTGCTCCGTGTGTCGCTGCAGGAAGGAGAGACGCTCCGGTGTGTTCTTATTGTGAGTGGAGGTTGCATGAATTATCGGTGGGAGGACGGCTGTGGGTTAGCCGAGCTGAAGAGATTCAGATTGAGATGTCCACTCATGGCTCACTGGTTTGATATTTCCATCATCGACAGCAAAGGAGACTCTGACAGTTGGGCTGCACAAAGCCAGCTGTTTTCATGGTTTGAAGCGTCCTGAACGCGCACCCAAGTTGAAGGATTGGTAGGAGATTATTAACCAAAGTGACACCCAGAACGCAGGCATCAGGCACAGTCGGAAAATCACTGGGTGCATCTCTCTCTCGCTCTCTCTTTTTTCTCTCTCTCTCTCTCTCTTTCTCTCTCTCTCTTTCTCGGTCTCTCATTTTGGAGCTGTAGCAAAGAGCTCCAGCGTGTTTGTGTCAAACGCTCCCAAAATTGAAAAGTGCGATAAGGTAGGAGGTACATTAAAAATAGATAAGCACACATCTGTGGACTAATGCGAAAAAAATAATACAATAAAAACAATAAACGAGGCGGGATGATGAATGCTTATTAAAAGATGGGAGGGAAGAAAAAAATGATATCTGTGACGGGTCAGGGTGGGAATCGTTCTGTGATATTATCATGATGCCGAAAGTCGCAACATGATATTACTGCAATATGCCGTGTATTGCATTAGCACGTGTGTGAGGGATATTCACTCACATATTGTGGGAGGGGGGTGCAGCCCATCCCTACTGACACCAGACGTTCATCACAGGGCCAACAGTTGAGGATAAACAACCAATAACTCTCACATTCTAAACAATTTAGAGAACAGCCAGATGTGGTTAAGAACTCAGAACCCTCTGGCTTTGAGGTAACCGAGCTACCCGCTATGACCCCCAGCTTACCTGTTTTGCACTAAAGAGCAGATTACGTTCCATTTCTTTTTGTCAATATGTCAGATAAAGCCCTCAGTCTTTTCACCACTTCACTCAAATGTGTTAAATTAAGCTGGATCATCAAGCAAGCAGATTATCTCTAGGTGGTAGCATGTGAGGTGAACCCCCATATTTGTAGTGTGACCACGCCATCTCGCTAATCCATTCCACTTCAAAACCCAAAATAAACATTTGTTTTAAGCACGGATGACGTTTGTGAGTTTACTTTCCCCGATGCCTCTATCTTTGTTTTATCAGCTTTCTCCGTCGATTTCGCTGACATCACCAGAAGAAATAGCAAACCTAATGGATAGCATAAGCAAATTAGTTTATTATTCTAAACTTCTATTCCATTCTATCCATGAGATAATACAGTATTTCCAGGGGAAATAATTTGATATCATGCTATACCAGTTTTTTTCCCCACCCTCCTAGTGATCAATCCAAGCCATCGGGTTTTACCCAGGAAGCATCTAACAGGTGTAACACCTTTAAATAAAATAGAACCATCCTTCTGCGTTGTACAAAAAAATCCCCCTGGATAAACTCCTCAAATTAAATGTGACTCATTAATAATCTCAAACAGTCAACATTGACTCAACCTAAGTATTTCTACGACGTCAGGAATCTGTTTTAAGATGACATCCCAGAGTGACCCGGTAATGAAGATAAATACTGTTAACTATTTATTTCTGAGCTCAGTAATGAAACGAGACAGATTTCCTTGTGTTAGTTCATAGGAGCTAAATTCACACACAATCGGACTTAAGTTTGGGGACAAGTCTCTCCTTATGAGTAAATATGAACTGTTTTAGTGAAATAGGAGCCGATTTGGAAAATATCACTCAATTAACTCAAAAAACAGTTTTTTTATATACTTTTTTTTCAAAAAAAGCTCCGACAAGTGAATAAAAATTAACGGTTAGTGTAAAAAAGAAATATATTTACATGATAGATCCCCTGGAGTTAATTCATGTGCACCAAATTTGGACAAAATTGGACCCACGGTTGATAAATGATGAAAACTGAAATTTTGGAGATAAATCTCCGCCTAGTGGCAGAGATATGCAAGCGACCTTTCCTAAAATCAATCCAGTTCTTCCTCACAATAAGTTCTATGTGGATATGACATTTTGAAATGATTTCTGACACATTTTTTGAGTTGAGTTGGACCCGGTAGAATATGGCCTCCATCACACATATTGAATAAAAGGAAATATGACATCTTGAGTTCTTCTTAAAGCATTAAGAGTCTGAGTGTTTGTTTGTTTGTTTGTTTGTTTCATGTGTGTCCCACCTTTGTCCTCAAACACGTGAATCTTTCAAACTCTTTTTCTTCTACCTGATATAAGCTAGAGGGCACTGATATCCCAGCAGGTGGAATGGAATGAAGTCGTTTCTCCCCCTACATGTTGATGTCTAGCGTCAGAACACGGTAACAGCGGCGGCGGTGGAGTAATGCTACGGGTTTATGACCCAGCCAGGGGACGACGGCGGGAGTGCTGTGGTGTTTTATGGTTTAATATCAGAATGAATCAGACGGACTCAAGCATTGTGAGAACTTCCGATCACAGGAGACACTCAGCTGATATTATTACCCTCACCCACAGAGGTTATGTCTCCACCCGTCACGCCGCCGTTTGCCTGTTTTCAGCAGTATTACACAAAAACTAGCAGACGCATTTCCACAAGTGGGCCAGATTAAGCGGTGGATCAAGGAATTGTGTTTAAGATTGAAGGAAAAAAAAAGAACAGGGTTAAAAAATGTCATTCATCTTTCACTTCTAACCGCCGAGCAGACGTGTAGAATTGGCCCAAGTACCCGGTCCACTGAGTGCCATTCCAGCTGGGAGATGTATTACTTTTCAGGAGATTTCAGTGCTTATTACGGGAAATGTTTTTTGATCTGCCTAACAGGCGAGGAGATCTCCGTGAAGGTACCGGCGGCTTCTCGGGGATCCCCTGTCTGTATGTGAGATGTGGTTGGTTGAAGAGCAAATAAGCTGTGGGGTAACCCTACCTGCCGGAGTAGAACTCTCAGTGTCCACTTGAGACATTACAGATGTCCTCTCTCAGTCTCGTCTTCTGAAGTGAGTGTTTCTAATAAGGGTTTGTGATGGAGTTCTCAGCTGCAAACGTTCCTCCTAAATACGAACAAACGCTTCAAACACAACGCTAGCAGATAATATGATGTTCTGGTACATTATGGAATCATCTTTTTCTGCCGCTTCTGCAGCAGATCCGTCGTGTTAGCCCGATAACTCAGAAGCTATTTTACAGGTAATTTTCAACATTTTTTACTCACATAGATCATTGTGCGAGGAAGAACTGGATTGACTTTGTGAAAAGGCGTTTGAATTTTTCAACCCCAGGAGGAGCTTTAATTTCAAAGTTTCAGTTTTCGGACTATAATTTCTCAACCGTCAGTCAGGTTTAGTCCAAATTGCGTGCCCACGAATGAACTCAAGGAGATCGTCATTGTACTTTAATTTCACTTTAATTAATATTTATATATATATATATTTATGTTTTGTTTTTGTGAATAACAGTTATTTGACTGTTTCTTCCCAAACATACTATATGTCTGATAATGTCTTAATCGTCTTATATGTAAAACTACACGAGGAGATCTTTCTTGTATATATATATTATTTCACTGCAATAGTTCATATTTTACTCATTAGGGGGAGTTTTTTTGTTAAAATCACAATTTCACGTCTCTTATTTATCAACCAAAAAGTCAGAGATATTTTCGAATCCTCATCACCGCAGCGTCATAACGTAAGGTTTTTAAATTTTGTCGCCACACAAATCTTAGTGCGAGGAAGAAATGCTTTGATTTTTTAGGGAAGAGCACCTGCAAATTTCTGCCACTAGGTGGAGCTTTATTTTCAAAATCCCCCTTTTTGAGGCATAATTTCTCAACGGTTGGTCTGATTTAGTCCAAATGTACCTCACAAGAACCCCCTCAAAGACATCTAACTTGCTTTTGTCATATTTTACCGTGATTATTTACATTTCTATCACTAGGGGCTTTTTTCAAACTCTTCCCAATAATATGTCCAAATTTTCTTCAAATTGGCTCTTCTGAATCTACAAATCTATCTTTCATATATATTATTTCACTGTAAATGCTCGTATTTTACTGGTTAGGGGGCGATTTCTGCGGAAAGTACTTCCTAGTCCGTAACTTCCCACCCATCGGTCCAGTCTTGTTTAAGTTTATGTCATACAGACTAACGGAAGGAATTCTGTCTTGTTTTGTTACTGAGAAAAAAACAAACATGTAAATAAAACAGTTTTATCTCCATTACTGTAATTCAGTGAGCATAACATTACAACCACTGACCAATTAATACATCTACTTACACAGACTAGCAAAACTGTTATTACCTACACATGCAAAGCTGCCAAAACATTATGACCAGTGATAGATATTCATGAGTCACATTTCATTTCAGGAGTTCAATCAGGGGGCGTTGGTTGTACAACGCAGGAAATTGGGGGCTTTTTGTTGTTGGGAACACCAGCGTAGGCCTAGTTCCTCTCTAAATCCTCCTGACTACACCTCAGTGTCACTATGTGTCGACTGAATAGGCGCCGCTGTAGAACGGGCGCCGCTTCATTGTTCTCTGGCCCGTGCGGGTCAAGCCCGGGTCAATCCCTGAATGTGATCTGATAGATGTAACAATCTGCAGCGATGCCTCATACATGCATTGGGGAAAAAAAAGGCATTAGGCGCCAGCATCCCTCTCAGGCCTGAGAAAATGCAATATTGTTTTGGAGGACGCTCGCATTCATCTCCGGACCAGCGAGCCTCTCTCTACCTCAGCCTCAGCGCGGCCATCTCGCAGGAAGCGGCGAAAAAACCCTGAGGTTTAGCAAGAAATGAAACCCCCAGCGCTGCTCACTCATCTAAGAAACATTAAATGTAGGGTTTGTTTACCCGCATGTGCACTTATGAATCTCAGGGGGGCCACAACCTGTGTATAACTCACCCTTAGGGCCTTGGTGTATTTTTCACTACGAAATGAAATTTTATAGCACGCGAGATTAGCCGACACTAATGCAAGGTCAAAAATAATAGAATCAATAGGCAGGCCTGGTGATGTTAACATTTACAGGAAATAATGGGCTGAAAAGCGCCGTAGAAAACAGAATGAAATGAGTCTCTGCTGAATTCATATTGATGGCTTTTCATTATTTCTAATAATTTGACTTTCTTTTGTGTGCTGTTGCCGGGGGTCTGGCCCTCCTCGCCGCGCCGCAGCACTTTATCTCCCCGTGTGAGCGTAAGCATGTGGGCGTGCTTGTCTTTTCTTTTCTTTTTTTTCTTCTCTTTTTCCTTCTTTTATGTGTGCATGCACGTGTTTTTATGGTCAATAAACGGCCCTTTGCCTCCAAAGAATTCCAGCCGCCGATCAGATCTCTGCTGCGGCAGCACTCTGCGTGATGGATACCTGCAGATCGGACACCTTCGTAGATTTGAGGCCGCGTTCACGACCGTCTCCGAGTGTGAGGTGTGTGTAGCCTTGGACGACACGTACTCCTTCAGAGAACGATCCGACATGGAGCCCAGAGTCGCAGATAAACCCAAATGAATGTTCTGTGTGACCCCGCGTTTTATAGCCGATTGGAGTATCCCAAGGGTGATTAGGAAGGGTTCTGAGATCCCTCGAATATTACCCCACTCACCTCCATTGTCTCTCTCCCCGACTTAATGAAAATAATGGCTATGAATGTTTTTGGTGCACTTTGATTGTCACATCAACTGTTTTTATGGCCGTCATTATGGTTTAACATCGCACTGTTAATTCCGTTAATTAAAAAGCTGATTGCGTTTGCCAGTCTGTGATCTCCATTTGGTGAGTCCATATGGTCGAGATTGCTCGTTGTAAATTTCAATGACGCCTTATCAGGCGAGCGTCGCCATGTATAATCAAACTGTACAAGTGCTTCAATCGCCCAGAAGTCCCCATCATCCTCGCTCGCAACTCTTGCCCACAACTTCACTCCAAACTACCGCTTCCTCTAAACCACTTTTTGTTTGAGATTAAAGGTTCATTTCGTGTTGGCAGACCAAGCACGTTTGAATGCACACAGGGATTTACATATAGATAGACGTTTAGATAAACTGACTGTACTTTTAAAGTGTCTTTGTAGTGATCACACACACACAAACACACTGTAAAAAACAAAAGTATCATTTACAGTAAAATACCAACAGCTGTGGTTGCCACAATTCGAAATTAAATGTACGGTGACCATGTACAAGACGTTAAAGTTAATTAACATAAAAAAACAAACAGATCTAATGTCAGCCTGTTTACGGGACATTATATAAGAGTGAATAAGACAAAACATATTTTTTATTGTTTTACCTTGAAATTGTCATTATTTCACAATATATATATATATATATATATATATATATAAATATGTATATACCATATCTTTAGTAGGTTGTTATTGTCGACACAACATTATGTTCTGTAACAGTCAGCCATGTCTAAATGGCTGACTGTTAATTTAAATGTTATACATACCAGTAAATTTTTACAGAAGTGAATTGCTGTCGTACCAGAAATTTAAAAAATTAAGAACAATTATTTAAGTCTTTTATATTAGATATTTATTTTTACGTGATAATTTCACATGCTAACGAGTTAAGTTTCACATTTTTTAATGATCATTTTCACATTATAATGTGAAAAGTTTCAAGCTTTCAAATGATAATTATCACGTTATAAAGAGATAACTTAATCCCTTTTAATAATGATAATAATTTTCAAATTATGACGTGATAAGTTCATCATATTTCACTCTAATAGTTCATATTCCTCCCACTAGGGGGAGCATCTTGAAGAAAACACTATTTCTTAATCATAACTTCCAACTGTTGGTCCAATTCATTCCAAATTTGGTGAATCAACTGGAGGAGATCCAACCTGCACACATTATATTTTACTCTTGAGATTTCATGTTTTACTCACTAGCAGGGAACTGATTTGTTACGAAAATCACTGTTTTTCTGAGAAATCTTCCTAACCGTCGGTCTGCTTTTAGCCTGTCGGTCTGATTTTAATGTCGATTAGAGATTGTATGACCTATAATCAGATTCATTTCTTGTACCGTGCTGCAGATTGGTGAATTTTCATTATCGAAATTTAGTCTTAGTCTTAGTCTTAATCCTGTGTCCAGTGTCCCTCCAGCGCCGGTCTTCTCCCTCGGCATGGATAAACTGGAGTTCATCATAGTTCACGAAATAATTTATAATTATTTAGTGATTCTGTCAAGATGCAACCTTGACAAAATCTTGCAGGCCTACTGTACACTACAACCTCAGACTTTGTGCGTGTACTGTATGTAACTATCCTGCAAACCAAACCACTGCCCAGAGCTTCCAGGTTCCAGTGACCCACTTCCGCTGGGTATATCCCGAAAAGCCCCCAATCTCCTGCGTGGTACAAGAAATCCGCCTAACTGAACTTTTTTGTAAAAAAAAAATTAAATATGAGAGTAAGATATGATATAAACTGTACATTATATATCTTATTGGGTCAATTTATATGCACCAAATATGGAATAAATCAAGACGATACTTACAAAGCTATGTCGAAAAAACAGTTATGTCGAAAATAATCTTTTTTGTTAAAAAAAAATGTTAAACAGAACAGAATATATATAAAGAATAGGAATATTGCCCGAAAACTTTCTGAGATAAAGCCCCCCCTAGTGTCGAAAATATACAACCAACCTTATCCAAAATCCTTATCCAATCCAGTTCTTCCACACTCTAAGGTCTATGTGGGTGTAAAACTGATCCATGGATTATTTTTTGAGTTATGACGAAGGAACTCCGGCAGACACAGCGATGACGATTCCCTCATATCCCGGAGTTTTCAGAGATTTACCAGGAATGACGCTGTTATTAAGAGTTAATGAACCTGGATTTACGTTATGATCCGTATCTGGACTTTTAATCCGGACACACAGGGATATGTTTGATCGACCACATATGGAGAACCTGGCTCACATCGTAGTTTCAAACATAACACTCGAAAACTTGCTGGGATGAAACAAACCCAATTTGGGTTAGTTTGGTTAGCCAGGGCCGGGTCTTAGAGAGTCTGACTCAGACATGGTTTGTTTTGGGTTACGGGTTTGAACCAGCATGTTGGGTTATGTTTTCTATCTGTAATTGGGAAAACTGTTTTTAAGTTAAAATAATTCAAATATCACGATTTTCAGCAATCTGGTCAATGCAAAGAAATGGCAGAATTTAACCCATCAGAACCCAGACCCATTTGTCCTTAAATGAAAATGATGTAGGACGTAAAGAAGACCTCATAGACCGCTTTTGAAATTATTTTTGAAATGCTGCCCCTCGTAGAAATGTGCAACCTTTTTTTATAAAGTAAATGTACTAGAGTTAACAAACTGTATGAGAACAGTTCTCTGATGTTCACTGGGACAAAGTTCTACTCCCCTTCAGCTCGGACTGAAAATGCTTTGCTGACTGAATGTACTCTTTGGGAGAGGAACCAGGCGGTGGAATGTTCAGCCTCGATTTCTTTCATTTGCACACCTCCAAACCCTTGTGTTGGGCCATTATTCTTCACCCAATGTTGGGTCAAACCAACCCGACACCGGGCTTTAAAACCCAATCTCTGGTGTCGGAGACTGATCTCACATTCCTAATGATGACAGTAAAATTAAGCTAAACTATCTCAGCACCTTCAAAACATATCTAATGCCGTACAGTCAAAAAGGAAGTGGGCTGAAAGAGATAATCCACTAATTACAGATTAGAGTTTATTCTCTACCACAAGATGAGTTATTCAACAGAACTGTGAGCAAAAAAAAAAATATATATATTAATAATATTTTTTTTAAATTAAGTATAATGTTACAAAAAAATTTTTTTTTAAACCTTCAAAAAGGGATTTTATACCTGAAAAAAGAGCAACAACAAGATTCAAAGTTCCCAGTCTGTCTGGACAAGAGTTAACAAACACAACCGTTGTATTAGATTATCCGAATGCTGGCCTGTGTTTTTGAGCAGTTTTAAGCAATTGAACTCCTTTAAATAAATGTTAGATTGTGTCTGAACAAACAGAAAGAAAACTCCCCCTAGTGAGTAATAAATGATGTTTTATAGTAAAATGTGTTTCGTACAAGAAGGATCTCCTCCAGTCAAGGCATACGCAGCCAATTTGGACTGTTTTAGACCAACGGTTGAGAAACTATGACCCAAAAACCTTTAGAGAAAAGGCAAATTATACAACAGACTTCTCCCATCAAACCAGTTCTTCCTTGCATTAAGGTCTATGTGGGTTTAAGATTTGAAAATGATCCATGAGAGAGTTTTTGAGTAATTTTATTAACACGATGGATCTTCCGCAGCAACGACGGCCGTTTCATTATATTCCCAACTTTTCAGGCAAAGCAACTTTATTCACGTTGCCAATTTCAGCAAAAGGGCAATTCAAAATGCTTTAAACAAATAATCGAGAACATTGTGACAAAGTGCAAGAGAACATTAAGATATAGTTGAAAACAGACTACCATACATTAAAAAAGTTATTTTTTTAATTCAAATAAACCTAAAAAAAAAAAAGGATAAAAGGATAAAAGGATAAAAGGATAAAAGGATATATAAAAGAATGGAAGAAAAATCAACTGTCTTTATAGGAGAGAGAGAAATATGAATAGTTCAATAAAAAAAAATGTAATAAAAGACAGCAGCAAATAAGAAAATAACTTTTCGGGGATATAACTACATCAGCAGATCTGAGGAGGATTAAAATAAAGTTTTAAAAATAACCGTGATGAAGGCTAGTCCAAGATCGGATTGTTTATTCTCAGGTATCCAAACGCAGATCACATTTAATGCTGAGTGTAAAAGGGGCGTAACACAATACCCCTGCAACCACGCAACACCCAAACCTCACAGCCGTCCCCTCAAACCCGACTCGGTCTTTTCTCTACTCTAAACAGCGGCGTTCTGATGATCCGTCAGGCCACATAAAACACCTCCTTCTGGGTGAGCCACATAACTCTTGTCCCTGCAGGTCTTTGAATCCTTGACCAAGCTTTGGCTGGATGACTCGCTCATGCGTGTGGAATGTCAGTGTTTACAGAGGAGACCGGGAGAAGGGGGCACTCACGGACGCGTGGGCCCCCGTCAAGCCCGGACTTCTATCAGTCCAGAAGTCTGCGACTCACACCGGTCACCCATTCCTCATCTTCATCCCCTTCTGACGGGCCCGGGTTCTGTCTCTTCTCCGCACTATTTACAGCGCTGGAATCTGTTTATGTCACGCAGATGTAAATGTTTATACTTGATGAACGCCGGCTGAGTTTTTACAGTCCCAAAAAGATGTTTTGAAGGTGCTGAGATAGTTTACCTTAATTTACTGTCATCATTAGGAATGTGAGATCCGTCTCCGACACCAGCGATTGGGTTTTAAAGCCCGGTGCCAGGTTTACGTGTTTAATAGCGGTCTGTTTGTAGAGCCAAAATCTGCCAGCGTCCTTATTAAGCTCGCGTTTTTTAGCAGTAGTGCAGTAGATGTGGAGTAAATTAAGCGGTTTTGTCGTTTTTTTATTATTTTTTTATTTCACACATGAACAACTTTCTTAAAAACTGTTTAGCCACAAACGAAAGAAACGCTGATTTTTAAATGGCAGCACAGCAACCCAAAGTGGTAGCATGTGCAGCATGCTAATGATTTATCCATAAGGGAGCCCGACGTGGGATTCGGCGCCTTTGCTGGTGGACATTTGGGCGAAAGAGGAGACGGGGAATAGCACCATGAGGCAGAGGACTGCAGTCTTAATTTGTTCCAGCCATTGTCCTGAGCTCTTTTCAGCAGGCGGGCTATTTATCATTCAGGCGGCCGTTATTTTTAATGAGTCTGTTATCATTCATTTTAGGGCATCCCACCTTTCCTTGACACGGATAGTATTTCTTTTTATATAGGACATAGGATTTATGTCTCCCTCACCCCTCAGCGCCTCTTCCTCTCTCCCGTGGCGGCGAGCTGTCACACGGATGGCAGTTTGGGACGGTGCAGATGTGCAGAAGTGCAGCAGGCAGCGACAGCGAGGCCTCGCCGAGCTCAAACTGCGTCTGTGAAATCACTTACACGAGAAAACAAATCAGAAAATCAGAATCAGAATCCGTTTATTGCTAAAGTTAATCACTTCCGAGGAATTGGACCTGGTATCTGGGTGCAAAGCATGCAGTCGCAAAAGACAGGAAAACCAAATTATTTTGCCTTTATTCATTCAACGTATTATACACTCTTAATTTACCATAATATGACAAATGATTTGGTCAAGCATGTTTTTAAAAAGAAAAAAAAGTTTAAAAAAATTCATGGAAGTCAGTCAATGTTATTTAGATTAACGCGACCTTTACTATGTAAACTTGGCCGTTTTTCTGTTGCTTCTTTCAATCCCATCATTCTGTTTAGTAGGTCATTGAATGATTTAATATGCCCAAATAAAATCTAGTAATTAAATATGGCTTTCTTAATAGGCATGATTTAGCACTTTGAGATTTGATCCAAATGTAAAGTGCATTATAAATTAAATGTATTATTATTATTATTATTATTATGATTAATGCCTGCTTGGTTGCCTCTTTAAACGGTGGTGACCCTCAGGGCTCCATTCTTGGCCCCTTACTCTTTAGCGTATACAAGCTGCCACTCGCTCCCATTATAAAACCTACTTTTCCTAAACCTGGTCTACTGTTGTGCTTTGTTCCTTTGATCTCTTACACGGGAGTGGAACAGGAAATGATGCAACAATGTCTGTTTAAGGTAATTCCCCGCTCAAAAAGTGCTGAAGCAGCAAAAAGAACAACGTGCTAATCAGCTGAAGAGAATCGGAGAGGAAGAAACAAAGAAGTTTAGTTGGTGGGTTTTGGCTCTTGCGTTCTCCGAGGGCTTTTTCTAGTGGACTTCTTTATATTCTCTTTACTCTACACCGGAAATTAAACTTTCCCCACCTGTCAGATCCCAATACAACCTGAATAGATTAACACATCAGTCCATCTTCCTTGAATGTGAGCCCGCGTGTGTTTTATTATCGCACTAAGGCCATCGTTGGAAGAAAGAGTCTCTTTTCTGGAGCTACCAATTACAGTAATTAAGTCATTATTTTAATAACACTCAAGTTCAAATATGAAGCGGAGCCACCTTGTCCAACACTGAGAGTAGCGGAGCCCTACATCACCGACACTTGACAGATCCGGCGTCTCACATTCCTCAAAATCGGTCTGGGCGCGGGAATGTTTATTGTGAATTAATCGTCTCAGAAAGAATCTTCGGGAGTGCTTAAATTATTGCTCTTATTAGAAAATTATGATAACTTATCACCACTAAAATCATTCCGCTATAACTCTCTAACGCTCCTCCTGAATGCCGGAGTCTTAAAATAAATGTGTCAGCCCACAGTGTATACATTTCTCGGCCGTGGCGGCGTTACGTATGTGTTTGTAAGTGCCGGGCGATGACGCCTGTTCCCTGTCGTGTTGATGTAGGCCATATGTAAAGTTGGCACTAATGCCGTATGTGTAGGAGCCGTTGGCATCCGGCTCAGGCGCTCAGGCGCTCTCGCACATATTGGCTCAAATCTTCTTGCTATACACAAATGACCTGACAGGTTTTGCACAGCAAGATGTTTTCTGCTCTAGTACACTTCTAGGTGGTGGAATCGAGGATCTCCACTCGGTGCCAACACCGCCTCGCATCCTCACTATATCACATTAATCTGTTTCACATACAGTGCTGGGAGAAAGGATTAGGACCTGCTGAAATGATAGTTTAATATAATAAAGCAGGAAAAAAAGACTTTTTTTCTTCTAACGCTGGTGCGTTAGAAGAAAGAAAACAAGAAGTTAATCGCTGGTTGTGCTCCTTTGGCAGCAACATCTGAAACCAAACACTTCTGATAGCAGGAGATCAGTCTCTAACATCACTGTGGGGGAATTTTGGACCACTCCTCCTTGCAGAAGTGCTTTAGTGGAGCAACATTGGTGGGTTTGTGAGCATGAACTGATCTTTTCAGGTGCCACCACAGCATCTCCATGGGGATTCAGGTCCAGACTCTGAGCATGAGTCGTTCAGTTGTGGACTTACTCTTCTGCACAGCAACTTGTTTTTAAGATGGATCTGACAGATTGATGACCTGGCATTATAATCAGAATTTTCTGCGAGAGAGCAGAATTCATGTTTTCCTCAACATTGACGAGTCGTCCTGGTCCTGAAACAGCAAAGCATCTCCAGAACATTCCACTATCCTCTCCATGTTTGACCGTAGGTCTGATGTTCTTCTAGTGGAATGCTGTGTTTGGTTCACACCAGATGGAACTCTCAACTTATCAGTCCAAAGATTCTCCTAGAATGAGGGTCATCAAGATGTGTTGTTGCAATATTGAGACAAAGCTTTAAGTTGTTCTGGGTCGACAGGGACTCTGTGCCCAATAACTTAGTAGAGCCATGAACTCTGACCTTTACTGAGGTGAGAGAGGCCTGCAGACACTTGAAGGTTTTCTTTGGATATCTTGTGAAAGGTGGGCCCCTCTGTTGTTTTAAGTCTTCTCCATGTGTAGATAATGTGTCTCATAGTGGATCTATGGAGTCCCAGAACCTTAGTAACAGCTTGGGAACAATCATTACCTGGAATTTTCTTTTGATTTTGGCATAGTGTGCTACTGGTGAGAGCTATGAACCGGCCCCCTGCCTCCAAAGATGGTCTATGGAGGTGAGGATGGGATTGAACAGGGACTGGTAGTGATCAGGTTCAGATGAAACCCGGTTATTAATGCAGCCTGGATATGGTTTCTAAATACATTTACATGCACACCCAGTTGGTAATAGAGAGCTTATTTAGGTTTCATTAAATATAATAATCAGTCTATCCCCCAAAACTCGGGGATATTATGGAATCACCACATCTGCATGCGTGTCCGCCGTAGATCCTTTGTGTTAGCTTGAAAACTCAAAAACTCTTTGATGGATCGCCCTTAAATTCTATCAAGACAAAGACTGTAGTGTGAGGAAGAACAGGATTGATTTTGGAAAAGTTTGGTTTCGTATTTGAGCTTTATCTCCAAGTTTTCGGGCCATAAACCGTTTATCTTGTTTTTTTCACATTTTTCTCTAATATGTCATATTTATCCCTCTAGGGGGAGCTTTTTCATGAACAACAATGTTTTTCCAACAAAACTTCCAGACCATTGGTCTGATTAAGTCAAGATTCGGTAGGAGATTCCCTTGTTGCCCGCGGGGGATCGGGGACTTTTCTGATATATACCTTTGCTGTCAGGGGCGACAGCGTAGGTCTTGTTTAAAACTTGTATTTGGCGTTTACTCAGGTCGTTTTTCGCAATTTTGTCTTAAGATCCGACACTGTTTCATATGAGATAGACACAAAACTAAAAGAAATGAGGAGGGGGGGGTCCAATACTTTTGCACAGCGCTGTCGGCCTCTGCTGAGCTCATGCTTAACATTCCACGTATGGAACCGAGTCTTCATCTAGCAGATGATGATGTGCGCTCTGAAGGCCTGTAAAGTAACCGACTGTTTCACTGGGTAGGCAAAGCGCCCTTCATTGAAAGTTATTGCCCGACAGCCGGGGGTAATACATCACCGCTTTTGTGAGGACAAAGCTACGAAGCTGAATCCGAGTACAGATGCATCATAGTTGCACAGTGAGCATTTTGTTACAAACAATGTTGTCATCAATTTTCATCTTTTGTTTCAACATATTAGTCTTTCGGACAAGATAGGTCATATTTCAGCAGGTTGATAAATTCTCTCCCCTCTCCTCTTCACACAATGTGCACTTAATTAATTACACAACCTTTAATTGGACAGATTATTCCTAATGGTGGTACAGTGCTATAAGTACAAACTCTGAGACGGCTCGCCAGTAATTATTTTAATGCCACTATCTCGGCTGGCTGTAATCAGTTTATTTCAAATAATTAGTATTTTTTTTTATTTTAGAGAGTAAGGTGCAGATTTTCTAAAAAAGACAAATTACATTTGCATGTTGGACTCTTTCTGCAGCTGGACTGCATCGTTCCTGCATGCTGAGGCTGTGCTGTGCTGAGGGGCGTTTGATCACCCCCTGATATTTTATGATATCTGGCGGTATTACCTCCTGTTTAATTACCTCAGTAATGTGCATTGATGTACATGATGGATTTTTACGGAAGCCCAGTTCTTAACTATCGGATGCGGCGACATGAAGGATCATCAGTGCCGCAGTGGTCTTAAGAGATAAATTAATAATTGTGATAGAGGAAGCGGAACACAATTAGCAAATGCATCTGCGGTCAAGTTCGGACGGTGAACACAAACACCCTCACATGCATAAACTGCTGATATCGACAAGTCACGCCATAGAATAAACTTTGGCTCGTTTTTCTCGGAGATCATGTTGTGTAAAAGTGCACAAACAATCATAACCCTTTCATGTCCCGCTCAGCTGTTTTGGTTGAGCTCATTTTGAGTCACTATCTCTTCGTAAGAAATGTGATTATAACATGTCTATGCTAAAGAGTAAGGGGCCAAGGATGGAGCCCTGGGGGGCAGCAAAGGTCAAAGGGACCACAACGGAGGAGGAAATTCCTATTCGATAAGCAAGATTATGCAGTTTTACACAACCAAAAAAAAGTCAAATACCAGTATTTGACTTACATCAAAACATTTTGGAAAAAAATGACATTTTAATTTAAGATAGTCTAAGACAAAACATGCAAAGAAAGCTTATTTCTTAGCTTTGTTATTGCTGAGGAAAACAAAAGGGTTAATTGACCTGTGAATGTTCCTCTCGGGACGACGGCGCCGTTAAAACCCCACGGACAAGGCCTGGTTTGAGGGCGCCTGTAGGCCTCGAAGTCATATAATTCAATGCGTGTATGTCAGCCTCGGAGCTCATTACCATGACCGATCATACCGTCTCGCTGTATCCTGCCCGCCTGGCACCCGAGACCTGCTGGTGGTACTTTATCTAACTTCCACGTCGATTTTTCATTGAGAATATTCCCCCGCTAAGCAGTCAAAGCCCAAAAGCTGAAATGAATAGTAGAACAACTGCATCCAGCCTCTGTTTGTCCACAGCAGCCGCAGCGAGGTTTACAAATGCGTTCTTTTATTGTGAGAAGACTAATCCTTTCCAGCCAATATAATACCATGAAGTGTATTGCATGCATTTTTATATGTCTCTTACCGTGGCGAGTGGCCACCAACCACCACCACCACCACCAACACCACCACCACCAGCAATCCCTTTTGACAGACCCTGATTTCATATATCTAAGTGCTCAGAAATCATGCGTCACCGACCATCATTCTTTCCTCTCCACCGAGGATGGATCTTTTTTCTTTTTCTTTTTTGTTTTCCCCTCATTCTCCCCCCCTCTGTCTCTTGTCCTTCTCTTTTATTGCTTTGTACAGCAAAGCACCATTACTGATCCCTTCCAAAGCACAAACTAAAAATCTATCCCGTTGTCATTTGCTGCACCATGCCATCTATCATCTGGGGTGCTTGGCAGCGTCTCCGTACGAGAGAGGAGGTGCAGGAACAGGAGGCAGAGTCAAGGACTTTCACGCGCAACAAAAAACTTGTCACAATTATTTATGGCTCTTGCTGGGACACATAATAGGACACATCAAACTGCTGTTTTTTTGTGTGATGAGCGCCCTCACATCGCTGGCTCCCTTGTCGAAGTGGGTCACAGGCATCTCTTGCCTTACACATACAATTTTCAAGACAATGGCGGAGCACTTGGGGAAGTGACAGTGACAAATACTGGAGCCCCCACGGAAAGCTGGGCAGGCTGTTACATGAGTGATTGCGCCAATAATCATGCGGAGTCGTCACGTGTCTGTGGAGCAGGAGGGAGATGGGCAGCGGGGGTTGGCAGGGGGTGGGAGGGGAGAGGGGAGGGAGTGTATGAGAGTGTGTGAATAAGACAGGGAGGAGCTGGGGGAGCAGCGGGCCTGTGTGGAGAAGCGGCTAACAGGTCCTGGCAAATCATTTTTTATTTCCTTATCATCCATCTCCCACTTCCTCCCCTCAGATGAGTTGCTGCTAAATGACTGTCACTTTGGACGGTGCTGTGATATGTTCTGCTGTAGCGCCCGTAATTGGGAGGGGGTCACCAGTGCCTGTTTCTCCGTGTGACCTTTCTTAAACTCGGCCGCCCAGGGAATTGGGCAGAGCCTCAGATTAAATTACTTCTCCAGCGCCTCGGCCCTTCACCTTAAGTGCTGGCACTTGGCTCCAGTTCATGGGAAGGAAGGCCCTTGTTCTCGCTTCGGCACACTGCAGGCACCAAGCGCAGAGTCGCCCCGTTTGCCAGCCGGAGCGAACGGGAGCGGAAGCATCGGCCCGTGGTGTGGATGTGTGGATGAAAGATTCTTTACATCGCTCTAGGGCAGGAAACAAACACTCACACGGCAATATTTTTCTTTTTTAAGATCTATATTGTGCTACATAAAGTAACATTTTGACCCGGTTTACTCGAATGGCTCTATCTACCTCGAACCATTAGCTGTAGCTTCTGTTGATTAAGGCTTTGGTGTTCTTTCTGAGCGATGCTGGAAAAGCCATATGTAACCTTGAGTTGGCGTTTAAATTTTGTCAGGCGCTCTGGCGTCCTGCCGTAGTCAGAAAAGGTGGAATACGGGTCAAATTGTGACTTATCTGTAAGTGTGAATCAGATTTCCCTTTATTTGTCACCTTCTATGTACTTCTATACATACAAAGATAACGTTTCACTGTGAAAAACCGTCTAGACCGAATCATTAACAATAAAAAACTGAGAAATTGATCAAATAGATAAAACAGGCTGAGACTTCATGATTAAGAGCAGATATTGATAAAGAGCATCATTGCAGACGTGTGAAAGTCGTCTATGAGGGTCCACAGATTAGAGACGTCCTTGAGGTGTACTCTCCGGGTACTTTTTGGTTTCTAGCCCATCAGTAGCCTTTATAGAACATCTGTTTTGAAAGGTGCTATAGCAATCAAGCTTTACTTACTTACTTACTTGTTTTTGTGATAAGGAGTGCAAATGAAGGGATGGACAGGCGATGCATGCTGGGAGTCTCTGAGGAATCTCTGTTTCTGCTCTGTGAACTGGTGACTTGTCCAGGGTTAACCCCACCTTTCACCCGATGTCAACTACGATAGGTTCCAGCTCCCGCACGAACCTTCAAATGACATGCAGTCATAGGGAATGGATGGATGTTTGGATGGATGTTTGGATGATGGATGGACTTCCAAAGAGCAAATCATTTTCTTATCCCCAGAGACCTCAGTGGAAACAGTCGGTCAAGCGACTCGCCAGTGGAGGATGAACATGGTATTTGAAATAGTAGATAGAATGTAATAATCCTGATAAATCTTTGCCGTCATTATCAACCATTATTCAATGTAATTTTATTTATTTATTTTATCATGAGATAACTTCATAAGTATGATTCCAAAGATTTGATGGTAAATTTAGATTTCAGATAAATCACGGAATAGAAGAACATCCAATCTGGGTCCTTCAGTCTTGTCCTGACATAAATCTATAATATGACGGACGAGAGACGAACCCGTCACATCTGACAGCTCTGCCTCAGGCTCAGAAGGAGGAGGAGTCGGGCGATAACTCCCGATAACTCAAAAACTCATTCACGGATCATTTTCAAAGTGTATGCCTACATAAACCGTAGTACAAGGAAGAAGTGTATTGGTTTTGGAAAAGATCCGTTTTATATTTCTGGTACTAGGGGAGTTTTCTCCAAAAGGTTTCGGGACATAATTTTTCAACCATTATGCCCTTGAATTTAGATTTAGTCCAAATTTGTTTTTACAAACATAAGTTCACTTATAGGTTGAGGAGTTCAATCAGGGAGATTAATTGTGCAATGAATCGGATTGGGTACTTTTTCGAAGATATAACTTCCCCAACCCTAACCCTGTCTGAGGCATCAGCCAAGGCCAAGTTAGTCTATTAGAAAGTTTTTGGCTTCCTGACTCTTCGGGGTAATTGAGATCAAAGGGTCTTTACCCTGAGCAGCAGCATGGAATATCCCCCCTTTGGAGTCTGCATACTGGTGGTGGTGGTGGCTGATGACTCTGCTAAAGCTGATGAATGATGATTGATTGGGCGCGTGAAACAGCAGCATGAAAGAACCAGAATGAATGGGCTGAGAAACATATTTAAAGACAACAGCTGATGGTGAGGCTGAGCGTGAAGGTGTAAGAAAAGGATAGATGGATGATGCTACCTCAATGGGTTTAGATGATATCAGTTGATGCCACACACCGTGAAGCAGCTAATTGAGACTTAGCATATGTGAAGGTGAAAATAATTGACTGGCCCGAGTGTGGAAGAGGATAGTTTTTCTGACTTAACTGTTGATAGAGCTCCATTACTGACAAACCCACTTCTACGCTTAAATATTCTGTTTGTTGGCACAGGCAGCAACACTGGCATCAAGGTCAAAAGTGAAGGGGGATGTCTCAAAACTTCAGCCTCCCAGTCTGCCATCAGGATCTCAGTCAGGAAGACGGCTCCTCCATTCAGGTCTCAGGGTCTCAGGTCAGGGAGGCTGCACCTGCAAGGATTACAGCTAATAAAGCTGTCACTGCTGAGGCAGGAGCGAGAGCTGTCATCACATTCACAACGATCAATAACAACACAACAAAATGCAAATGACCAAGGTCAAACATCGTTCTGGGCTTGTGTTGGTTTTTTTTTTCAGTTATACCCATCAATAAAGCTCCACCTAGACTCGACCCACACAGAGAACGCCGTTATATTTCATTTTATTTGGAGTTGGTTCTCTCAGACAGACTTCTCCCGTGAATCAGTCATGGAAAATGAGAAAAAGGAGAACTTCCCCTTCTGCACCAAGCAGACAGAAGGTGTAGCCTGACATATCTCCATCCCATCACATCACATTTAAGTACTTCCTGTTGTGATGTCCGCAAACGTCTTCATGCCGGATGATACCGTCTGTAGAATTTATGTGCAGGCTAATGCCTTTGTTTCCTCTCTCAGGATCTGTGTTGGTAAACAACAACAAAGAGTTAAATGTGTAATCATCATCTCGCTGTCAACTGCATACCCCGCCCCCTCCTTCCCATCACCACTTAAAAAATGGCACATTGACCTGACACAGCAATGTGAGAAGAGAGGCAGCTATTCACTGCTCTGTTAGATATCATATAATGAGACGCCACCGCACTGAAAGACTGACAGAAGAAAAAACACCACCCAATTGTTCTCCAAACATTGTGGGGACGTCTAAATAAAAATGTCACATTTTGGCTCCCTATCATGCAAATTAATGGCATATCTGGCTGTAAAATAGACATTATGTGAAATCAAATCATCTCGGAAGACATAAAAACGCTCTGATCAAGTGATCGTCCTCTCCTTTGAGAGCCTTCAACAGCTCCACTACCTCCTCAATTACTTTGGGTGTCAACAGACAGCTATCTGCAATGAGGGCATGTTTTCCCACATAATGACAACTGATAGCTGGTGTCAGACAGGTTATGCTTTTCAATTTGTGCCTGGCAATAATAACAATTACAGCTCATGCAAGTCCTTATTATATTACACCACCAATTCATTCTGCGTGCATATTTCCCAAAACACCCAACCCCACGCCAGTTATCCCAGGCAGGGATATGATAGGACAAAAAAGAATAGGAAACGAAATGAGAACTTTGATGTGGTCGAACCTGTGGCGTTAAGAAGACGCAGTCCTGCCTGGCGCCTGAAACAAGTCTGGATATTGGGTCGAGCCTCAGCACATCATGAAGTATGATAAAATCGCGTTTTGGCTACAGAGCGACTCAGATTCTCCAGGTAGATAGATCTTACTTTCTGATTATTTACCATAATATTATAACCACTATGTAGGTCCACATTTTGACTCCAGAACAGTTCTGATTGTCCGAAATGGACTTTACAGGATCTGCGAAGATGTGCTTTGGAATCTGGAAACCATGTCATTAGAAGCAGGTCTTTAAAGTCCTGTTAAATGCAAGGTGGGGCCTCCGTGGATCAAACTTGTTTGTGCAGCACATCCCACAGATTCTCCATTTGATTGTGATCAGGAGAATCTAGAGGCTAATTCAACACCTTGAACTCTTAAATTGTCTTCCTCAGAACAATCCTGACACTTTTTATTGTGTGGCAGGAAGCAATGATGGTAGTTTACACATGTGAGAGTTACATATACAGGAAATCCCAAATGCTGGGATGCTTTTTGTTAACTTCGGTTCAGCTTCCAGCTCCTTCATATTGTGGCCGACAGAAGCCAACGCACTTCATCTTCAGAAAATACATGAGAATAGATGAAACACAAGCAAGTAAAGAGAACATCTTGTCAATTTGACAACACATGCATGCTGCAAAAGCCACAACACAACACATTAAGATAAACGATCTGCAAAAGCCACAAGATGAAGGAAGTGTTGACTGAATGAAGAAATAAAAAGGCGCGTGGGGGGGATGCATCTCCTTTAAGTGACCTTCGTAAAACGCTTCCGTTGGCTCGTGGTTTTTTTCCAGATGGTTTTTCTTGATGTGTTGGGTTTTTTGCAGTGTTCGTGTTGTCAAATTGAATAAGGGGCTTCCTTAAGTTGCGGTGCGTTTTCCCCACGTTGGCTACCGTACCCTCAGCCCACACAAGTTAGAGACACGACAAACTGTCAACCCTCACCCACCTCCACCTCTGGATCAAACATGTTCTCACTAACAGACCATAGCATGTCAGACTAGGTGCCCCCCAAGGCTGTGTCCTCAGCATCTTCTCTTCTGACAATAGATTTACGGCCATTGTAGACGACAATAAAGTGTCTGTCTATCTATCTAGCAGAACTTTTATCAAAAGCATCATACTGCCTTCCCCCAGTTGTTGCTGGTTCACCAGTTGTCCCATCTAAGAACTCTTCAGCAGGTTCCAGCCACTGCAGACCAGAAAACCCCAAGAGGACATGCAGTTTTGACCCAGCTGCCTAGCCATCCCTTACTGCCTGATAAAGCCCACCCACTGACAGGTGGCATTGCTGCATGGTACCCAATGTCACTCCAACTAGTGTCTATGCCGTCAACCTGTGAAACAGGCCACCTAAGTGCCTGAGCTCGGCCACAACTATAAGCTCTTTTAAATCCGAGCTTAAATTGTTATTATTTGAGGTGGCCTATAGTTCAAATCATGACTGGGACCTTTCTGTATTGACTTCATGATTTTATCTATTCACCTATTCTGCTTGTTCTTTTATTATTGCTTGGGTTTGCAACTGTTCTGGTTTTCATTGTTGCCTTTTTGACAAGGAGTTTTAAATAACAATAATAATTTTTTGTTGATAGACGCTGTTTTTTTTTTAGGTTTTTAGTGATTTAAATCGACCACATTGTTTTTCACTGGGATTTTAATGTAATCGTCTGTAAAGCACTTTGAATCGCTCCGGCTCCGGGTGCTATATGAACACACTTGCCTTTCACCGTCGATGGTTATAATGTTTTGGCTGATCAGTGGATATATGTTGGATATATTTGGGAAAAGTGTGTGCCTCCATCCGTGTGTATGTGTGTGTCCCTGTTCGTTATGAATATCTAATCTGTTTATTCATGCACTTGTGTGTTTCCACAGGTTCTGTATGAATAAAGTTTTATTGACTCACTTCGGGTAGTTTGATTACTTACATTTTGTCTTTGTCTGAAACTGTCTTCTGGCTCTCCTCTGGATCTGCACAATACGTTAAAAAAATACCTCTGTAACCAGAGGGATCGTAGCTATAGACTCTGGACAATGTATATGAAAAGATAATAAACTAGCAGAGCAGCTTTGAGTGGGTCGCCATAGCAACGGCTGATCTGTAAACAGTTAAAGACGGCTGAGTTCGGGGTCGCTGCTTCTGTCACTGAGCTGCAGCCTCTCACTTTCTCTGCTTGGCGTCCAGCCGCTATAAGACTCTGCCCTCAGTCTGGAGACTAGCTAGGCATATACAACGAAGACAGACGCGTCTGCGCTCCATTTAGTGCTCCACGCTACACGGCCCACCCACTCTGGAGTTTCACTTCTACGACATGAGCTCTATTGTACATCTGACAGGAATCTGTGGGGGAATGTAATGTAAATTAACCTGTCCATCAAGTTGATCTACAGTATTTCTATCCGTGGTCCTAACCTCGGCTCCTCTGTTTACCAAAATGGTAATTAAATATCTGGCAAATTGAAGCAGCTCACATCTGAGACAGAGAAGAAGAATTTAAGCTTCTTAGTCTCAAGTCACTACAAGAAAATGATGTGTGTCCATTTGATGCTCCCATTTCTGTTTCTGTTGCCATATTGCCACATTGTGTGGAGTTGGGTGTGGAGGTCATTGCAGGATTCAACCTCTGTGTACCTCTAGTTGAGGTAATTACCTGGCTGTAGTGCCCATGGATGTAATAACATGGATCTAGTGCCTCTGACGCGTATCAATAAGGTTCTTATATTTATGTCTTGCGATGACCTGGCTCTAGTGCCCGTGTGATGTAATGACCTGGCTCTAGTTCCTCTGTGAAGGAATGTCCTGGCTCTAGTGCCTCTGTGATGTAATGACCTGGCTCTAGAACTCTATGATGTGATGCTATGGCTCTAGTGCTCAGGGACGTGATATCCTGGCTCTAGTTCCTCTGTGAAGTAATGCCTTGGCTCCAGTACCTCTCTGATATAATGACCTGGCTGTAGTTCCTCTGTGAAGGAATGTCCTGGCTGTACTACCTCTGTGGTGTAATGACATGGCTCTAGCACCTCTATGATATAACGACCTGGCTGTAGTTCCTCTGTAGTGTAATGACCAAGGTCTGGTACTTCCGTAAAGTAATGTTATAGCTTGAGTACCTCTGTGGCATAATGAACTTCCTATAGTGCCTCTGTGAAGAAATGACCTGGCTCTAGTGCCTCTCTGATATAATGACCTGGCTCTAGTGCCTCTCTGATATAATGACCTGGCTGTAGTGCCACTCTGATATAATGACCTGGCTGTAGTTCCTCCGTGATGTAATGACGTGGCTTTAGCGCCTCTCTGATATAATGACCTGGCTGTAGTGCCTCTCTGATATAATGATGGGGCTGTAGTTCCTCTGTGAAGTCATGACGTGGCCTTAGTGCCCTTTCATGAGGCAACAAGACATCAGAAGCAACTCCAACCATAGTTATTGTCATTGAAAATATTTAGGGAAGTTAAATCTAAACTTTTCTGGGACCAAATGTTTGAAAAGTTCACAAAGGGTTGAATTCTGTTATGGAGATTTAAAGTAATCTTCTAACGGTCGGGTTGCGTTGCCCTGGCATCCGTCGGCGTGTGCTCGTTCTTCAAACGGCGTCCATGTGTGGTCAGAGCCGCGCTTGACAACGACGCGGAGTGATTCCCGCTCAGAACCAGAGAAGGGGGGGGCATCAGTGATGAATCACAGTCCCACAGAGGAAAAAACGTGTTAAATAGCACTCAGACGCTGCAGCATGATAATTTTCTATCGCAGCAGCCTATAAGTATCTGACAGGCCCTACGCTGACTCAGCAGTCTGTAACAAAATGGCAGACGTGCCCTTTATCTCGGTACATGTTTCACGGCAATTGGACAATCAGCCACTGCAGTGAAAATCCATAATATCGATCGGCCTGTATCTTCTCTATAATTCTCCAGCAGGAAATCCCTGATGACAAATTATATCTGCACCAGTTTTTGATTGGTGCTTGGGTGTAAGCGATCTCCAAGGGCAGATGGAGGAACTGGTGGAGTCCAACCGGCCTCCTCCTCCTCCTCTCACACCTCGTGTCACCGTCAGACTGGGTGGGAGATTTGTCCACAGGCATCATAGCAATCACAATTCATGGGTGTTTTTCTTTCTTCTTTCTTTTTTTTTTACATGATTTAAAAAAAAACAACTATTGGCTGGAACCAGATAGGAGATGATTTTTATCCCTATTTGTAACATTAAAAATAGTGATTAAAATCTGGACGTACTCTGTCGTCCCCGAAAAGCATGTGCATAGCCCGGACAAGTCCCCTATCCCCTGCGTTTTACAAGTAGTTATTTAGTTATTGAGTTCGTCAAATGAAATGTGAATTCATATTCATTCAGAAAGAAAAAAAATAAAATATGAACAGAAGCCGGACAAAATCCAGCAGTACTGAGGAAGTTATAGCTGAAAAACAGTGTTATTTGTAAAATTTAAAAAAGAAAGAGCTCCCCCTAGTGAGTAAAATATGTACTCTTAGTGTGTAATATAATATATATGTATACAAGATCAACATGTTGGAGTGGATTCATACGCACCGAATTTGGACTAAATGGGACCAACAGTAGAGAAACTATGGCCCAAATCTTTCGGGATATTAAGCTCCTCCTATAACTATACGACAAACCTTTACCAAAATCAACCCAGTTCTTCCTCATACTAAAGTCTATGTGGGCATAAAATCGAAAAGGGACCCATGAAATAGTTTTTGAGATATGTCCATAAAACATTGTTTTTCGATTTACAATAAAAAAAACTCCCTTTAGTGAGTAAAATATTACATATATTACATATACAATGAAATTACATTACATATATAATATTTACAAGTTACGAGTTTATTGTTATGCATCAGAGTTGGACTAAATTGGACCTACAGTTGAGAAATTATGGCCCGACAATTTTGTAGATAAAGCTCCCTCTAGTGTCAGAAATATACAACCCAGCTTTCCCAAAAACACTCCTCAGTGCTTCCTCACGCTAAAATCTATGTGGGTATAAAGTTTAAAAATAAACCATCAAATTGTTTTTGAGTTACTGCATTAAAACGGAGGATCTGCAGCGGCGGACGCGGCGCCGATGACGCTTCCGTAACAGCCCACGACTTTTCTGAAGGATAATATTGAATCACAGGATTTGAGATGAATTCATCTGATGAAGCAACATTTACAAAGGAAACATTAGAAATGTTTAAATTCAAACTGACTTCTATCACTGAGTTACGATCAGCCGTCAGCCAGAACATTAAAACCACCTGCCTTATATTTCGTAAGTGCCGCTCCACAGCAGTGTGATGGGACAACAAGGACTAGACTTCCATCCCGGCGTGGATCAACCAGGACATGTCGACATTTCACCAGTTTTTTCCTTTCACTTACTTGCAGATCTGGAGATTCTCTGACCCAGTTATTTAGCCATCACCATTTGGACCTCGTCACCAGTGGAAGGATTATTTTATAATCAGCATTATATTCGTTTTGCAGTGTTTAATGTTTGTCTTAAAACACTGTATGAATGAATTTTATCACTATTACTATTATTATTATTATTTATTCATTTACTGTTTTATATCTTGGTTTGTTGGTTTTTTAAAGATAAAATCATGAGGGGAAAAAAAGGTTTTTGAAAGAGATTTGAAGAATATTCAAAGCTAGAATCCCACTTTTTTAATGCTTTTGGGAATCTAATCATGCAATGTAAAAAATAAAATCATTGATGAACTCAAAGGAATGACTTCTACTACAGCAGTATCACTAATTAAACTAAGTTTTTCTGAGTAATTGTAAAGTTTGAACGAATACTTCACATAGTTGAGGTTTGCCGGTTGAAGTAATCTCTTTGAGTTCATCAACAATTCTCCTTTTACAGTGTAAGACTTCTGTTACACATGCGGACCACCCAACATCATCAATGACAGAAACACTAACGTTGGGTTTGGAGGGATCGCTGACTGTGAAGGTGACTGTCTGCTCCTGTGTCTAGACTTGTAGATCACACACACACACACACACACACACACACACACACACACACACACCAACATGCCACTACAAGCGTGACATAATAAATCTCTAGTCTGATATTGGACAACTTTTTCCTGTTTATTTCGAGATCAGGGCAAAGTCGTTGCTGTATTTCATTACTATTTACAACATATAGTTCCCTTCAGCAGGTAGTCGCTGCCTTTTAGTGTGACTTTGTGAATTGTGCCGCAGTGCTAAGTTTCAATTTAAACCCAATGTAAGCGCTTTAAGCTAGACCTGCGCCGCTTCCCGTATATCTGCCATTATGGCGCCGCTGCAGCGGCGCTAGCCATCTCCTCCAATCAGCTGCTCATGAATGTAAAGCCGAGAGGCGGAAGACGCAGCGCGAGGCAAATTAAAGGTGATAGTGTGCTCTATTGATTCCAAACACTCGTTCTCTTCCTCACTCTCTGCTTTCAGCGCTTGATGCGTATAACAAGCCTTATCATTACGCCGCCTTTATCCCTCCGCTGATAACCCTGACCACAATGCACTGCTGCTCGGCACACTGGAGTGCTGCACACATCAAGAGGCCTCCTCTAATCCTGGGGTACTTAGGAGGCATCAAAATTGCCGCACAACTTCTCCGAAATCCCCTGTCATAAATCCGATGATTTCTGAAAGGAGAAGGGGCGAGAGAGGGAGCCCTTCATTGGAGAGCCGGGTGAGAGCGAGGAGGGGGGGGGGGGGGGCGGTAGGATAATGTTGGACATAATCCAGCCTCCGACAGAGGAAGGAGGAGGAGGAGGAGGAGGGTGAGGAGGGGGCGGAGGCGGCATCGTTTACAGAGAGGCGTTCGCTCCCTCCCCTCACACAGATACCAACTACAGCAAAGAAAAAACCTTTTACCAGCCAGTCAGAGGAGGATAATCTTTCCCCTCGCAGCACAATGCAGGAGATTACATGGAGAACATGTCAGTCTGCACTGGATTTGCCCGACACTAGATCTGTTGTCCCTATCGATTTGTGGGCTGCTCATTCATGTTTTCACACGGCTCTCACAGGCAGAGAGGCCAAAAGCATTCGGTTGTGGATGCAGCCATTCTTTTCCGTCATGGTGTTGATTGTGTGTGTGTGTGTGTGTGTGTGTGTGTGTGTGTGTGTGTGTGTGTGTGTGAGTGTGTGTGTGTGTGTGTGTGTGTGTGTGTGTGTGTGTGTGTGTGTGTGTGTGTGTGTGTGTGTGTGTGTGTGTGTGTGTGTGTGTGTGTGTGTGTGTGTGTTTGTGTTTGTGTGTGTGTGTGTGTGTGTGTGTGTGCCTCAGCATCTGCACATACATGATGGCTGCGGTGTCAATGTAACACCTGCTCCCGGGAAATGGGTTTTGTAATCACAGGACAAGTTAACCTCGACATCGCAGACTGCAGATGTTGTAATCCCTGGTGCAGTTCTGTCGCTGTTGATTTGCCTCGGCGCCAGCACAATCATCGTCCCTCATTTTAGGGGTTACAGTTTTCCCCACAGCTTTGCATTATTAATCAATTATTACGCAGCGCGGTGCCAACCCTCATAGCAGGAGGTGCCGGCGTTTACACACACCACTGGACTTCATCATGAACAGGGTTTCGGTTTTGTTTGTTTTTTTCATCGATGCATCCTTGTCGGGTGGAAAAATTCAAGATTCAAGATTATCTTCTTTTTTTTTTCGTTCAGACGTCTCACCAGACAGTTGGCCAGCAGAAAGAAAAAACGTTGCATTTGGCTCCATCCAAAAATAAAGAAAACGCAAAAGTAAAAGTTATATATTGCTGTTACTACCCAGTACATAAAGTGAGTGGGAGTGGGACACTGTGGGATTATTGCACTGGTCAAACCACATAAATAAATATTCTAATAAGTGTAAACAGGAAACTATTAAGCCTTTAATGTCCTACTCAACTCTTTGGGTTAAACTCATTTTGAGTCGTTTATAAAAAAAAATACAAAAATAATATGTTTATAATATGTTTAATATAATAAACATATATAATATATGATATAATATAATATTACCCAGCGGGAGGATGGATGTGCAGCACAGTGAGGGGCCAAGGATGGAGCCCTGTGGCACAGTGTAGGTCAAAGAGGCATTACCCAAGGCTAATGGGAAAGTCCTTTTTGATAAGTAGTATTTTTATGGTATATTAAAAGCCTGTGGAAACTTACTAAACAGAATTGAATTATGTTGGGTAAATAGTGTATGTAAAATGTCTGATAACGGTCAAATTAGGTTTCTAAAAACATGTTTTTAGAAACACGATTTCCCACGAAATACAAATTTTTACCATGAAATGATTCTTTAAGTCGGAGTTATTGCAGTTCAAAAACATGCTTGAACAAACGGTTTGTCATTTTTATGGTAAATTTAGAGTGTCTTTATCAAATTAATAGAAGATCGAATAAATAAAATTTGGTGAGGACATCAAAAGGTTTAAAATTCACATAGTCTTAGATAAAAATGCACATGATATGTTTCGATATGGTGAGGGAAATGTCACATGGTATGTATCTAGAATATTGCAGGAATAAAAAAAAGGGAGCAGTACACAGGAACTTATTGCAGAGATAATTTTGAGGTGTGTGGAGGAGTTGGAGGGAGTTCAGCTGTCTGGTGGCCGGGGGGATGAAGCAGAACCAGGTTGTTCTCAAAATGATGCCCTGGCAGGACGGGTAAACACTCCGTGTCAGGCGTGGGTTGGGTCTCCGATCAGCATCTTTGTTGTTAAGTAAAGCAGCTCAAGGAACTTAGCTCTTTATTTGCAAATCTTATACCGTCATAGATATAGTGAAAGGATGGACTGGATTGATTTTGGGGAAAAGTCAATAGGGTGAACTTTGTCTCCAAGAGTTTCCTCAACCGTTGGTTCAATTAAGTCCAAATTTGGTGCGTCAACTCGAAGAGATCTGTCTTGTATATATTATATTTTACCTGAGTAGTTCATTTTTTACTCACTATGGGAAACTTTGTCATGGAAAACACAGTTTTTCAGGCTTTAACTCCAAACCGGTGGTTAGGTTTAGTTCAGATTTGGTGAATGTGAACTGACTCATGAATATATTACATATTATTCATTTAAAGCTATTTTTTTTCATGTTTTTATCACTAGGGGGAGCTGGTGGGGGATGGGAAGGGGGTCTCTCATAACATAACATTGTTATTACAGTCTCATTACACTCACTGCAAAAACATATATCCCTTAAACATGTTTTTCTCCCAGGGAGATGTTAGTCCGGTCAGACAGAGCTGTGGGGTGATTGAGGAAATCCCAGAATGGAGTGGCAGTGATGAAGATCACCCAGAGACACGGGGCAGAGGGGAGTCCAGTCTCAGCTCAGAAACGGAGACAGAGACAGGCAGGGAGACAGATGCTCGGGAAAACAAATGGAGAGAAGAAAAGGTGAAGGAGAATGTGGAAGTGCGAGGACAATGAGTTTGAGGGGGTCCCACCCACATTTCAAGGAAGGCTTGAGATCTTGTCAAACCTCTTTCCTGACAAAGAGAAAAGTAACCTTGATTTCAGTATAGGAGCTGAACGTTGTTTTGTTCTTTGTGCTGTGAATCACATGCGTTTAGAGACATAATGTTATTTTCACACTTGTATGTATTTACCGCTGAATCACCTTTTATACTTTGAATGAATGGTGGCATAGATGCTTAACTCTCTCAAATTACTATATACTGAAAAAAAAAGATATCAGCATAGGTTTTCACTCGTTTAGAAGTAAAATCTAGTAAAAAATAATGTATTATTCTTTGATTTACTTTCATGCAAGAGGAGCCAATCACTATGCAGATTCAAAGGTGCTTTTTCTAAGCGACCATTAAAATCATCTCATTTTCAGCTGATTATAAACCGGCAACATAGTTTATGCATTTATTCAAGGGGAAACTCTCTGTTTGACTCAGAGCACCTTCAAGTAGTGTCAGTTTACGATGAACAATAATTTGGCATGGCTGTTTCCCTGAAGGAAACAAGGATTTTTTCTCCGCAGAAACGTGTTCCTGAGTGACATCCTTTGAGTAACTTTTGAGAAGGGCAGATTAAGGCTCTGAGCGCTAGACTTTGACGGAGGAGTACGGCGGACTCACAATGCCCGTTTTAAAGAGCAGAGAACAAGAAGTCCTCGCTCATGCATTTCCTGGTGATCAATATGCTAACTCGGGGAATGCTAAAATCGAGTCGGATGCTTGACAAAGATGGATAGATTTGCACCGTCCGTGAAATGTCACTGATTCAGTGGAGGATGTCACCTCCGGATCGCTCGGCTGTGTGATAAGCCTGACACATCAGCTCGGGGTGGAAAGTGGCGTGGCGCCACTCTCTCGCTCTCCCTTCCTGTCAGAGCAGACGGATGACAACGACCACCGCCGCTGCGGGTCCGGTGGGACCCAGGTAAAAATGAACGCAATTAAAAAAATGGATGAGTTGCAATCTGCGGAGAAAAAGTCAATGTGCAAGGTTTCGGGTGGTTAGCGACTGAGTGGTCGCAGGGAAATAAAATCATTAATTTCAAGTGAGGGTTGTCAATCTACATTTGATAGAAACACATTCTGAGCCGGACCAACTTTACGCGTTCTTTCTTTTTATACATGCATTTGTGCTTATTTGCAAAACCTCACCCACGCTCAGCTGGTCACAGTGTTTGAGCGCGGCCACCTTGACACATCCACTGTGATTTATGCAGACAGACATCCATCACTTTCATTTGCAGCACATCAGACACTCCCAGCTCCAGATCCCGCCGATAACGGGAACAAAGATATGTCATTTTCCACAGATAATGTAATTGCCGTAGGGAGCAAAGCCATAAAGATGGCAATAAAGGTTTTAATTTTACTGCCTTCTCCCAGAATTTGACCCGATGTGATGCCCATATTTCCTTACGCCCAGAGGCAGGCGCTCTGAGACTTTCCCCTCTATTTGTTCAAGAGCAAAGGTCCGTCCGACAACAAGAAGCGCTGACAGGCGGCTTTGGCACATGTTGGGCCCGTCTGTGGGATCATGGGGAAGGTGAGAGAGTGAGAGCCTTCTCGCTCGCTGTTTTCCTCTTCGCTCTGTCAGGGGTTCTCGTCTCTGGAGACTTATGACCAGTATGTGTGGTCAAAACAAGAGAATCACACGAGGGAGAAAACAGCAATCACCGGACTGGTACTGTAGACTGACCCAAAGCTTGACCTGCTGTCAAATTCCCCACCTTGTTCCATTCTGATGCTCCCTTTCGGTTGATTTTGACTGATGGGTTTTCTTTCCTTTCACTTTTTTGTTGTTCCTCGCATCTGCAGGCCTCCTCCTCCTCTGTTCCTCCCGGTTCAGATCCGATATACTATGCCAAACACTTTGATTGTTGCTCTCTGAATGAAAAAACAACAAGAAACCAGACGCTGACAGCAGACAAAGCACCATCCACCCACAGGATTCCAGGTAACTAATAGCCCAGGTCAAAATCTGTCCTTTTATTTATAATCCTCACCAGCATGAAATATGAAGGGCTGGATTGAGATGCATAACTTCGCCCCCTATTTTTGAAGCAGGAAGCCCTCAGACACCCAAAATGATGAAATGCTCTGGCTGAGAGGTAAACTATTAATAGACTCCTCCACCTGAAACTGTCACTGTGATCTCTGCTCTACAGCCATGCATCCACGCCAGGAGCACCTTTCAGCGACCTGTGAAGGGCTGCTGGGAAGGACTAAGGTGCAGACAGCACCTACTGTACAAAGGGCACCTACCCGCGTACCAGCCAGATCATTGTAACCACCAACAGGTGAAGTATAAGGATGGATTGGTTTTTGTTACGATGGGATACATTATGTGGCACATGAATATTTTATCTTTCAGGTCGATTTGTTGAAAGCAGGAAAAACGGGTAAGTTTCGGTGATGAAGATCAACCTGTGATGGCAAGACAACTGGGTCAGAGCAAGTCCAAAGTTATGGGTTTTGTTGGGTAATCCTGGTTTGCTGTGGATGGTACAAAGTGGTCTAAAGAAGGTGAACTGGTGGACGGGCAACAGTGTCATGGCTGCCCAACGGTCATGTGGGGGAGCGAAGGCTATTGTCCGATCCTATAGAAGATCTACTCTGTACGTCCATTTTCTTACGCTTATCCGCGGCTGGGTTGCAGTGGCAGCAGACTGAAAGGGGATTTACAGACATCACTCTTGCAGATACAGTATAGTCCCTCCAGCGAGTTCTGAGTCTCCTCCCAGTTGGCTGTGCCTGACAAACTTCCACAGTGACGTGTCCTGATCAGGAGAAGAACCACCTCAACTGGCTTCTTTCGCCAGGAACACAGGAATGGATTCAAGGTCTCGAATCCGCCTCCGAATTCCTCAGATCTCAGTCGAAATCCAGCGTCAGGGAGATGTGCTGTACAAACAAGTCCGATTCACGGAGGCCACAACTCCCAGTTTAAAGGCCTCACATGATCTGCTGCTAACGTCTTGGCGCCAGATATCAGTGCAGACCTTCAGAGGTCTTTTGGAATCCATGCCGGGATGGGTCAGAGCTGAGCTGGTGGCTCAAAGGTGGCCCTGAGCGATATCAAGCAAAGAAGGTGGTCATAATGATATGGCTGATATATCACGATTAAAGGCGATGAGCATCTGTCAGTGACTTGATGTTGCAGAAACTGTGGCCATGCGGATATTTCACAATGAGATGATTCTGGGCGTATTGTTGTCGAGTCAGATGGAGGCTGATGGTTAAAAGCAAAAAAAAAAAAAAGGCACGCCTGCATTTTTCATGGCCGACTAATTAGCCATTTCCCCTAAGAAGCACAATAAGAGCTCTTACGTGTGTCACCGCCGTCTGCTGTGCAAAATGAATAAAATGCTCATTTTAAATATTTTTGGGGACAACTATCCGGATGTAAATCATCCAGCGGTGAAGTTATGTCAGAGGGGAAGTCACTGCCGGTAGCTACCACGCTCCACAAATGATCATTTATTACCCCACACTATTTTTAAGGGGGGAAATGGCAGCCTCCCTTTGTCAAATCTAACAAGGGAATAGCTTTCAGGTGCTTATTCCGCTATAACTCATCTCTGTAACCTTTGTAGCAGGAATTAGGGCACTTTCATCCTTGCCCAGGTGCTTGTTTGAGTTCATTAGCATTTCCAAAAAGGAGAATCAAGAAATAGACTGGGTGAACTTTAGCAAGCAGGTGAAATATGAAACATTGGCTGTCATCAAATAGACCTATTCTGGTGTTATCGACAGCGAGAAAACTTCCCCGAAAAATCCCCAATCCCCTGCATTTTACGTACAAGCCATCTCACTGATTGAACTCCCCGAATTAAGTGTTACGTCACCAGTATTTCTTCGTAAGAAAGTTCCCCCTAGTGAGTAAGATATGTACAAATTAAGTAAAATATAATGTATACAAGACAGATCCTCCTCAAGTCGATTCATATGCACCAAATTTGGACTAAATCGGACCAATGTTACGTTAAGTTATGTCTGCAAAACAGAATTTTTGTGAAAAAAGTATTATTAATATATAATAATTATTAATTATTATTAAGTCTTCTATCTAAGTATTTCTTGGAGTAAGAAAGCCCACCCTAGTGAGTAAAATACATACTATTATAGTAAAACACAATGTGTTATGTCAGAAATGTGCAACTGACCTTTCCCAAAATCAACCCAGTTCTTCCTCGCACCAAGGTCTATGTAGGTATTACAAAGTTTTAAAACCAGCCGTGAAACATTTTTTGAATGACATCTAGAAAATAAGTTTTCTGAAGAAGCTGCCCATTGAACATAAAATATGAAATACTAGAAAAAATTATGATATTTACAAGACAGACCTCCTTGAGTCGATTCTTATGCACCAGATTTGGACTAAATCGGACCAACAGTTGAGGAACGATGGCCAGAAAACTTTGGAAACCAAGGTCCCCCTTGATGATGGAAATCCACAACTGATATTCCCTAAAATCAATCCAGTTCTTCCTCGCACTAAGGTCTATATGGGGTATGAAATTTGAAAATGTTCCACATAATAGTTTTTATAAACATATTCTGTTTTCGCATAACATACCTGACTTTTCTTAAAGGTCAGGCTTTTGATTTATTGGAGCTGAAATCCAGCTCCATCCCAATCATCAGTTCATATTTATTTGTTTCAAATCTTCACTTCCGCCTTTATTTTTATTCTCCAAACCAACATGCTCCACCTTCAGGGAAATTACACAGCCGGCCTCCTAATCCCGGTCGCGGCGAGTGGCATTCCACGCCAGCAGACCAAATTAAGCGTCTGACGGAAACTGCCGAGAGAGAGAGACAAGAACGCACGCCGCCTGGAAAACCATTTCTCTATTTTTGAAGCTTCTAAATAATTCATAGGTAAAACAAAACACAACAAATACCTTGAGACGTGTGCTACCCAGTAAATTAATCCCATAAAATGAAATAGAACTTTATCTCGCAGCTCAAATTGAAGCAATACGGTGATATTAAAGTGTGAAAGGGAACACAAACACTGCAGAAAATTACAAAATGCCACTGGGACCAACAACAGTATTACAGAGGACGGCCCAATAGCATTTCATTTTAGACTGCGGGACATTCGGTCTAATACCTTAGATATTGTCAATAAGTTGTAACATGCAAGCTAGTTGAGTCATCAGCGCTGCCATCATCCGTCTGATCATGAGGTAGCAGCATGATCAGCTCAAGTAATTCCCTGCTGGGCCCGTTCAGAATCATCATGTAAGACCGGAATTTAAGAGCTGATCACAGTGGTGCACGCCGTAAAGTCATTAATCGGTTCCATAGTGTGCGACTTTATAGCAAGCCGATGTTGTAGAAGCTGAGGAACCTATGTAAAGTAATGTATTGGTGCCTGATGGGACCACAAAATAAACAGATTACACTCTAAGGAAAGATGGAAAACCGAAATCTGAGACTAATAAACACTTCTTTGTGGCATTTACATGTTCTATCTGGGCCTGCATTGGATCTGTCCAGCTACTCAGTCCAAAAACATACAAGGTAGGTGACACTGAGTTGGTCATCCTTCACCCAACGTATGCTGGGATAAGCTCCAACCTCCCTGAAGGGGAGACGTGGAAACAGAAAATGGATGAATGGAGATTCAACCGGGTTTTTGCTGGTCACACCATCACAAAAAATCAGATCTGAGTCAAAGTCTTTCCCACCTTGTCAACACATCTATATTTCCAGTTAAAACATGCAAATCATCCCACGGCGACAGTCACACAAGCGGGCAGGGTTACGTGAAAATTTGCAGGTTACGTGCAGTGGCGCGTGCTGACTCAGCAGATTCTTAACAACGCCGGCTCAGTGCCTGAGAAACGTTTCTAAATTTACTGCAGAGCGAACCGTTTGTCATCAAGCGATGATCCGATCAATCAGTCGAGGGCTGAGGACGAAAATACCCTCGGACGTTTATCGACTAAGAAACTAAGACTAATTAAAAAAAACCAGCTGACAAAAATAACACCACATTCAGGCTACCCATGATTCCCTGCGTGTCGGATTGCTCCGAGACGTCACGCTGTCTGCCCCTCGTCTCCTTTTACCAGTTTCCCTGTGATCAAAATCATTAATCTAAAAAAAAAGTGGACATCTGAGTGCAAATATCATCTTTATAAATCCATTACTTATTAATCTTTGTGTTCATGCCGGGGCCACTCACTCACGTCACCCAGATGTCCTCTGAAAGCGATGGGCTCCACGCAGCCGGTCGGGTTACACCTCCTCCTGTTTACTGGAAGAGCCGGTCCTGGAGATAACAAGAAAGGTGATATTTAGCGTGACCCGCAGCGGCCGGACAAATCACTGCTCAGGTGAGCCCAGTTCTGCCTCCGTGATCGGAGGACGATGAGACGGAGAGCAGGAGGAGGAAGATTCACCTACCACTGGTGATGGTCCTCACGGGGGTCCGTCTACCTCCTCTGGTGTCAAACTCCCGCTTATGTTCTGTATCGGGATATCATGAGTCATTGTTTTTGCGTTTAACTGTGATTACTACAGTCACGGCGTTATAATAGTCGGTGTGTCATCATTTTGTGAGCATCTACAAAATGACCACCGTCAGAAAGTTGCTGCTATTTCCTCCAACCTTTCTAGTACGTCTCAACATCTTCAGGCTAATCCTCCGTCCTTGTTTGCCCAAATCAAGGTAAAAAAAAAACGAAATTTGCTAATTCTGAGGGTTATTCCAGAAACGCTGAGTTAGTTCAGATTCAGATTATTGTTGATTATGTTCAAATATAACAAAAGAACAAAAATCTAAGGTCTTGACCCCCCCTCTCCCCTTAACTTACTCTGTATGGCAAACCTGCCCTTGCAGGTTACCTGAAACAAAGCCTCAGTTTGTTCCTGTCTCCTCCTCCTTCTGAGCCTGCAGCTGTCAGACGTGACGTGTCCGTCAATCATTTGTCTCATTAATAGATTGATGTCAGGAGAGTACTGAGAGACCCAGATGGAACCTGCTTTCATTCCATGATTTATCGGATCGACAGTCTCAAACCCAACATCTCACACCGCAGCACTCTCTCACGTCTGAGTGAGAAAAGTATTTGCGTTACTCTCCATTTCGTTTTTTTGTTTTTTTCCCTAACGGAAACATCTTAGAATATTTCATATTGAAATTGCTTAAAAAATTGCTACTGACTGATATTATAATTATGATTCAAACCAAAGTGAGGTATGATGGCAGACCTGATGGATCTGCCATCCATCAGGTCTATTCAGGTCAGGGGTCGCGGTGGCAGCAGTCCATGCAAGATGTTCCATGCGTCACTTATTCCTGCATCCCTCTCCGGTTTATAATAAATAATAGATAAATATGTAATTCCTCAGCTAGTTTTGTGTACACCCAGGATTAACTGTGTATTTATATTCTTTTTTAAACGTATTCACTTGAGCTCAGCGCCCATAAATGAAAATAAAAACCTGTTCAGTGTCATTCCACCATATCAGCTGTTCTGGAACTGAAAATTTAAAGAGTTTCTCTTCTAGGGCCGATCATCCCAGAGCTCTGTGATGAACTTTTTGTTAATTTTAACAGATAATCAATGTAATTCTGAGCTCACCTTTCAGTAGTTATAATGTTATGGCTGATCAGTGTACATGTTCAAAGCTATGCTGCAATCGTTGGCCCTGATTCGGCCTTCACAGTATATTCTATCAGGATATTTCTACGTAGAGGCTTTACTTTCCATTATTTGCACTTACATGATGGAATGTTGATTTCAACTGGAGCGATAATCATAGAAATTAAATAAAAGGGGATTTTTTTCTTAAATAAGTCGGTTACGTCTAATGTGCAGATTGTGATTAAAGGTTTGCGTTCGACTGCAGAAGATTTCTTTTTTGAAATTTCAAATCAGGCCTTGAGAGACTAAGATTGAGGAATGTTTTTTTTTTTCTTTTTTAAATGAAATGCCATTATTTGCTTTAAGACAGATTTTCGGTCATTAAAATAAAAAAAAATGTCGAAAAAAATGAAAAAAAGAAATGGCTGGAAATTTCCATTTCCCAGGGAGGAAATCTATTCCTCTGATTTCATGCATGAGCCGCATTTACATTCATTTACATTTGAGGACAACATGTGTGTGAGTAGAAGAAAAAGCGAAATCATCAATAATTATACGTGACTTCTTTTTTTTTTTTTCTTCCATTTTTTCATTTTGATGAAAACGCTCAGCCGTGATATGTGACGCTGCAACATTGGAGGAGAACACATGGTGCTTAATAACGTGTTTTGATGCTCGTATGTAGGACTCGGGGAAGCAGGTGCAGATGAAACAACTGGAACATGGCAGAAGCCAGAAGCTCCGCACACCTGTTCCCTCGCAGCCTCGCCGTGGATCGTCTCTGGAGCGCGGAATAACTTCCACCTCACACAGGCGGCACACATTCCTGCTATTCTAATAGCGCAGAGATGGCGAAAAGACATTTGTCCCTTTTAGGGGCCAGTAGCGATGGTGATAAATGAAAGCGGGACTCTTTCTCTCTGCTTGCTGAAAAGATCTTAATGTATTTTCCTCTGGTCGGTGCAGACGGAGCGCTCTGCAGGGAGGGAGGGGAGGGTAAATAAGTATAGGAGGTGGTAATGGCGTTGGTATCGGCTGGTGTTGTTTGCCCTAGCTGTGTTGAAGCGATGGTCCCTGAGGAGCCTGGCAAGGGGAGCTGGGTTTGTCAACCTTGTCTGAGGGACTTAATATGAAAACAACACTAATGAGAACCATTTCCATTGCTCTGTTTATTTTCAGAGATGCATTGAGCGGGGCATGCACACGGCTCAGTGATCGCACGTTGCGTTGCATTCATTACGGGGCCCTGGATGGGCTACTGATACATTACACACAAACACACTTATAATTGCATTTTTTTTTTCTTTCTTTCTTTTTTGTGTGCGTGTCGTCGTTTTCGTATTGTTGGGAGCCACTTTTAATGCGGCAATGCGGCGAAACGAGCTCCGTCTGACCCATCAGGAGGTTGCGCCGCCGTTTATCCTCTCAGAGATGTTGACTGAAAGCTTAAAAAATATTTAATAAGGAGCAAAGATCCCGTCGTATGTGGAGAGCTGTTCTCTTCATCAATAAATGACAAGCTTCGGCAGGCGAGAACCATTTCCTGAAGCGAAATGAATCCTCCCGTGTCCATCTATTCACTCACAGACATGCCATTTTGGAGCATCTCTCTAAAGTGACATTACTCCAGAGATTGAAACCACTATTTCATTGAGCATAAAATTGCTATTGAATTTGGAGCTGAATAATTGGCGGCCATGTTCCGATGCGACGCAGACAGAGAGGTAGGAGTTATGTTTTACTGTCACACTCAAACCAATGACATCCTGAAGCTGAGCGGCACAAATGGTGTGGGTATTGTTGGACGGGACATTGCTCTCCTTTGTATATGAGCCATATCCTGCCAGGAGTTGCCGGGTAATTTGGAAGGGATGCAATTCACTCTGATCTGATAGAAGGCTGGGAATGGAAAAAAATATATCAGCATCTTAAAGAAACGATACGAGCGCTCAGCTGTATCGTCGGCGTCGGCTTTATTCATCCAGGGCTACAAATCCATTTCGAAAGTAGTGGCTGTGAGGAGGTTTTTTTAAACGTGACTAATTATATCTATGGAATCGTCATGGCTGCCGCAGATCCTTCAAGTTAAGGCGATAACTCTGTCATGGATCTTTTTCCAGTTTTAAACCCACGTAGACTGTGGTGCGAGGAAGAACTGGGTTGATATTGAGAAAGGTCAGTCGTGTTGTTCCGACACTAGTGGGCGCTTTACCTCCGAATGTTTTCCTGCCATTATTTCTCAACCGTTGGTCCGATTAAGTCCAAATTTTTCGCCGGATATATTTTGCAAACATCTTTTTGATCCAGATTTGGTGCATATGAATCGACACAAGGAGACCTCTCTATTCCCCGTTGTGTTTTACGCTAATAGTCGATATTTTACTCACTAGAGAGAAGTTTCTTACTAAAAAGACTCCAGAAATACTTCAAAGTATTTTTGTCTGATTTTATACACACATATAACGTCAGCACGAGGAAGAACTGGATTGATTTTGGGAAAGGTCAGTTTTATATTCCTGACTCAAAGATGAGCTCTAGCTTCAAAAGATTTCGACCCATAATTTCTGAACCGTTGGTCCCATTTAGTTCCCATTTGGAACATATGAAGGGATTCCGGGTCATTTATCCTGTGGGTCATATTTTACCCCCAAAGTTCATATTTTACTCACAAGGTGAGCTTTCTCCGCGACAAACAGGGTGTTTCAGACATATTTTCAACTTTAATTTGAGGACTTAATCAGGGGTATTACTTGTACAGCGCAGGAGACTTTTCGGGGACATACCTTTGCAGTCGGGGGCCGACAGCGTAACCATGAGGTTGTATCTTTGAGCTAAACAATGGCTCAAAATCTAAACATGAGAGCATATTTACCAAATCCTCATTTAACTAGCATTTAAGAAAAGACTCACAGCTTCAGAAGCTCTTTATCTGTGTGCTGGATTTCTCCTTTTGAGGTTGGTGCCACTCCCCCCCCCGCCTCGACCTCTTCCTGCCCCTCCCTCCATCCAGTGATCGTTTTGTGAACCCGTTAGCCTGTCATTGGTTTAGAGACTCCAAGTGACCCTGTGTTTCTGCAAAAGACTCATTCATCCCCTCCCTCTCCCTCTCCCTCTCCCTCTCCCTCTCCCCAGGCCACTGGCAACTGATGACCACCAGAAAGACACACACAAACACACCCACACAAACACACACTTGCACATGCCTCGTACATTAGCGCGTGCACGCACACACTGGCGTGCTGCTGCGGTTTGCCGGCGTAATGTGCTTTGTTGTGTGAAGGTATCAATCAGAGGGGAGCAGATTATTAGAGTGTCTGAAAGAGATCAAACAATGTTGCCGTCTGCACCCACACATGGCTGATTTACAGGCAGGCTGATAAAGTACTGCAGCTCTCTGTCAGGGGCTACATGACGGCTCGCCGCGCTCTTAGGATAAATTATTGCAGAGGCCCGCGGTAATGTCTCTCCACCTAGCAACCAGCCTCCCCAGCCACTGCCAGGGGAGCCCTGCCTCGTCTGCCATAATGGGACTGTGTCCGGGGTCAGCAGTTACTGTATTGCAGAAGGGTGGGAGGGACATATATATATATATATATATATATATATATATATATATATAAATATATATATAAATATAAATATACAGACGTATATTGAATCCATGCACGTGCACCCCTAAGAGAAGGTGTGCTTTGTCTCTGCACCTGCCATCGGAGGCAATGCCAAAAGACACTCAAGGATGACTGCAGGAGGACTGAGTGGACGCGGGGGAGGCGCCCATGTCTCGCTGCAATTTTGCAGCAGAGCAACATTTTTGAGAAACTGACGTCGAGGTTCCAAACTAGACAGCGCTCAGAGGAGAGCGGGGGGCAATAATAAGATATAAGGCTTGGCAAAAACGTTATAGGAAGCCATTTGTAACGGCGAGTCCGACCACACTTGCGTTATGGGCCGAGAGGCGACGGTGCACATTCTTTCTCCGTCCGTACGTCAGTTTGCAGCCACTTCCTGTGCGGATCAGGAAGTGGCCGCAAACTGGGATTTCTGAGTTTATGAAGAAGCATTGAATTGTTGTAAATGATTTACGATTAAATATTATTACTTGGGATATTTGTGGAATAAGAGCTGAAGCTAAATATAAATGATGTTATGTTAAAGAGTAGAGTTTTATTAGCTGAAAGGCGGAATGTTTATTTTAGCGTCATTGAAGGCTCTGTTAAATGCAGAGAACTGATTTTGCTCTATTGTACTGCTTGTATGTGACAAATAAGGCATTTTCTTCTTCTTCTTTATGTTGGGACAAATTAATGTAAATGTATGTTACAGGAAGTAGTCACAGGAAGTGCTTTTATTCCTGAAGTGAGTGTACAGGAGGTTATATTAGAACGTAGTCCCTGACTTTAGTTTTCCATGAAAGCAGCACAATGAGTCTGTCTTTGTAACTGCAGCATTTCTTCAGTTCAATTGAACCTGGTTGTTTTTTTTCCTACAAGAATCGGGTTGACCAACGCCTTAAAAACAAGGCTACACATTCTGAACGTCCGCAGACGGCGCCGAAGATAAATACATGGCTGTGAAAAAGTATTGGTCTCCCTCCTGCTTTCTTCTCTTTCTGCCTTTAACGTAAAATCAACTTGAGTAAACAAAAAAAAAAACTGTTTTTTAAATGATTGCTCCAGCTGGACCTGATCCCCACCAGCCCTGTTCAATCACATCATCACTTCAATCCACCATCTTCAGAAGCAGGAAGTTGGCTCCTAGGTCTTGCTAGTAGCACAATATGCCAAAATAAAAGGGAAATTCCAGAAAGTGATTGGAATCCATCAGCCTGTGAAGGATTCCAAAGATGTTCGCAGGGTTCTGGGACTTCACAGATCCGCTGTGAGACACATTATCTACAAATGGAGGAGAATTGGAAAAATAGCCAACCTCCAAAGAAGTGGGCCGCCTTCCAAAATTCCTCCCAGAGCACAGCGGAGGATCATCCAGGAAGTCAGGAAGGGTCCAAGTGAAACATGCAATAGATTACAGGCTTCTCTCACCTCAATAAAGGTCAGAGTTCAATTACACAGAAGACACTGGGCAAAAACGGCGTCATGGGAGGGTGTCATGATATAAATGCTCGTCTGAATTTACCCACAACCCACCTTAAATGACCTTCAGAGCGTTTTGGAGAATCGTCATTGGGCTGATGAGTGGAGAGTGGAACTGGTGGAAAACCAAACCCAGCATTCCGCTAGAAGAACATCAGAACTACGGTCAAACACGGAGGTGGCAGTGGACTCAACATAACTGAACAGAATGTCTGCTCTCTACCCGGAAGAACTCTGAAGGAGAATGTCAGATCACCACTCTGTGAGTTCAGTAATCACAAGCAGCAGATCAAGTCCTCATCTTAACGGATAAAGTAGAGTGAAATTAAAGTCTGGACCTGAACCCCATCGAGATGCTGTGGTGGGAAAATATCACAGCAGCGAGCATGAACTGATATTTTATGGAATATATTGTGTATTTCATATATTTTATTGGATATGGAATATATTTTATTGGATATGTAATATATTTTATGGAATATTATGGATATTATATTATTAACTGATAAGTTCCATCATCGTGATGTCAGAGTCGGATCTCCAGGTATAAGAAGAACCTTTTTTTGCCTTAATAAACAAAAATGAGAATCTAAAAAACTTTTCTTTTTTTTATCTGGAATGTTGTTGTTTGAGGATCCGATACAGATTCGTCCGAGACACTCAGAAAATAAGAATAACCCGAGAGAGGGGGTCCAATACTTCTTCACAGCACTGTACGTAGAATGAATAAGTCACCACCCAGAAGTGGATTTCACTCACAGACGACTACTGGCATGACTATTTTATACCCCGTTGAGTTCCTGGCCTTTTATTTACTCAAGACGGCTTTTTCTTTTTTTTACACCCCAGCAAGGTCAGAGAAAGCAGGACTAACAGAGGAAACGGGCCAGGGAAGAAAAGAGGGCTGCAAAAAGAGAGTCCAGAAGCTACGCAGGAGATGCTGAAAGATGGATGCCGTTGATTGAGTGTAATGAATATTTTACTGAGGCTTCGTCCATTAGAGCTTTTCAGCCGTATCCTTCTATTTATGTAAGAAAAACAAAAAAGAAAAAAATCTGAGCTGGTGGACAGTCAGGCTTTGGCGAGTCGTCTGCCATTTTAGAAGGGACCGGGTGATCGCCTCCCCCCCTGCTCCCTCCCCCTGCGTTATCTCGCTCAAAGCAGTGCCATCCCTCCATTGTAATAACGCCGCTTCCCAGCAGCCCTTGGAATGACCTTTCTTTAATTAACTGCATCTTGATGAGCAGATCTACATAGAATGTGAAGGTTAATTAATGAAGTATCACTGCTTAGTCTTAAAGCCATCACCTAGCGGATGACAGCCAGCCCACCACTCTCAATTTTAACCCCCCGATCTCATTAGCATTGGTAGAACCAATGGACAGCTCCGCTCCGGCCAGTGGGTCTCAAGTAAATTGCATCAAAGACAGGCGGTTTGATATGTTTCGTATGGCTACATAAAACCATATCCTGACTCCACTCTTTTAATAATAGATGAGAAACGCTCACAAATAGGCGACCGTGTTTTTGCATCACATAATGTGTTCATTCTCCGAGGTACCAACGCAGTCGGCAACCCCATAAATAATTCAAACGAAGGTAAAATAATATTTCAATTAAGATCCATGTAATCTCTTTTCCTGCAAACAAATACGTGACGGATGGTGATGGATAATCCTTGTATTATTGCACAGTTTCATCTTGATAAGCTTCCAGTTTCCGTGTGATTTCATTTCAAGGCGCATCTCAGCGCCGCTTATCTCTGCCGTTTGGAAAGGAGATCCACGTTGGAACATGTTGCCCAACTGCTAAGAGTGTCCTGGTGTGGCAGCTTAAGCCGATAAAAGACGGGAGGATGACAATCCGGGCTCTACGGTTACAGACGGTTTCCAAAACTGGCTGCTTTATCGTCTATCCGAGCAGAAGATGAGGCGAGCTGTCACCTCGCTATGCACAGCACTCAAGGCTCAAACTTTAGGTGGACATGTGACACCTTCCATCACCGCGGGGGGCTGGCGGTGGTTGTTGCCGTTGATTGCGAGCTTTCTCTGCTGGTTGTCACAGGCGAGTCGAACCAAAGGGCCTTTTTTACACCCCCAACCGGTCAACGCATGTGGAAATCTAACCGAAAGCATCCAAGATCTCCTCTCTGGAGCTGACTCTTCAGAGCCTCTGAGGAAGGAAGAATATATGTACCCGGGTAAATCATGGGTTATTATATCCCCCAAAAGTCAGAGATATTATGGAAACGTCATCGCCGCCGTCCGCAGATGTGGTCGCGCGATAACTCCAAGACTATGTCATGAATACTTTTTTATATTTTATAACCACTCTCACCTTAGTGCGAGGAAGAACTGGATTGATTTTGGGAAATGTCGGTTGTATATTTCCAACGCCAGGCAGAGCTTCAGCTCCAAAAGTTTTCGGCCAGAATTTCTCAGTCATCGTTACCATTTAGTCCCATATTCGTAGATCTCTCTGTTCTATATGTAATATATTTTACAACAATATTTAATATCGTACTCAATATGTGGAGCTTTCTTTACAAAAACACTGTTTTTATGACGTCACATTTAATTTGAGGAGTTCAATCAGGGGGTTGCTTATATTACACGGGGGATTGGGGACTTAATAATCATTTATAATATTAGCGCTTGAACGTCTTTAAGTTGTAAGATGTTATTTAGCCGGTGCTAGCTTGCTAAACAAGCATCTCACTTGACCGACGTGACTGATAGCTACACGCGACGCCCTTTGACCTTGTATTGGAAAATGGCATGATGGCCACAGGTGTAAACGGCGATGTGTCTCGCTGTCGGCTTGTGATCCGATGTGCTAAAGAGGCTCTAAGTAACCTTGTTTCAACCTTAAATTCAAGCATCAGCAGAAGAGACAAAAACGGCTTTGACCAGACAGCAGAGTTTGAGGAGAACTTGTTTCTCCTTTTGATCTGATATCTGCAGAGTAAAGAATGAAATGTGACAGATAAACCTTTACAATCCGGAACCTATTGATTCTTATCGTCTACCGCTACACCGTTCATCTGGATGTTACTTTGAGACACAGAACCTTCCTAAAACATTCTGCAGACCTCTTTCATGGAAGCATTAACATCTTTAAGAAGGAAGATGGCCGCTGACACGCTGCATAAACGATTCAGGAGTGATTTGAGTGCAAAATGTTGAATTATCCTTACAATTCCCCAGTTTTCAATCCAATCCAGCATCTGTGGGAAAAAATTTTAAGACATGGTGGTCCAGCTTCACATATTCCGGCCAATATTCCGGGTCTTGGGTCCATGAAACATTGGACCAGAGCCGTTTTATCGGCGAAAAGCGGGACCGAAACTATATCAGTCTGGTGGTTATAATGTTATGGCTAAATCAGTATACCTTATCTACACCGAGATTGACAACGATCTCTTCGCCCAATTTATAGATCAAGTCATGAAGGGAGACGGAGTGAAATTCCATTTTGTTTGTCATAAATTGTTGAGGGTTTGCCGCCGTAAACTCGACCCATAATTGCTGTGTAGCTTTTTGCCGCCGCCGCCGATCCGCTGTCACGCCGTCACCAACGACGGTCAGGTAAACTTTCTACACAGAAGTATTTCTCCGTCGAAGCGTCTATCTGATTTCCCTTTCAGCACCTCGAATGACAGACCGCTAAAAGCTTGGCACAATACGCTTCCCGCACACCACGCTGTCACCAAAGACGACTTGGGAGACGCGGGTGTTTTTGAGAGTTTGAAACAAAATAGCTGGTGCAGCATTTCCCCATTTCCGTCTGAAATCCTTGACACCAGAGGATTTACAGTGAAGTGAAGTGAGGTGGGTGCCGTGTGGAACGAGCTGCGGGGGCTGAGTCGGCTGGGGTGGGCTCGGCGCCGCTCATGCTGACAGGGATCCTCCCTGTAGCGCGGGCTTTTTTTTTCCATTAGTTCCTTGCTCACTCTCTTGCCCTCCAGACCCGCAGAGTGAGGAAGATTTAAGTGGCCAGTCAAGTGAAATCCCCAAGGTTTGGCAGGTGTGAGGTCTGGCTTCATTATCTACAGACACCTCTGTCCAATTATGAGCCTTTCTCTCTCTGTGACGACGATGATGCCGTGTCTGTAGGTGTGTGTGCGTGTGTGTGTGTGTGTGTGTGTGTGTGTGTAGGCCGTGAATGAGGCAGCCTCATTGTTATCCGTCTAACGATCGCCGTTTCCTCCTTCCGTCACAACACCTTTGACAACTTCACACAAAAGGAGAATCACACATTTGCACACATCCCCTTTGTTAAAGTGGTTTAAAGCAACACCGTTTTATTTACTCGGCTCAAAAAAAAACCAAAAAAAAAACCCAATGCCTCACTAAACTCCAGAATCTGTAGAGTCTAAGAAAGAATCTGCTCTTCAATCTTTGAATAGAATGAGTTTGAAATTTTAAAAAATGCCAGAATCTTACCCTGCCAAGGCTCAACAATCGTTCGCAATGTAGACATTGAGGCCACGGAACTGGTTTCACATTATTTGAGACCCTATTGGAAGAATGGTTGAAACCAAAATATGTGTGGATAAAATATATGGACTGGTAATTAACCCTTCAAATGCCGTGCCCAACTGTTTGGTTGAGCTCATTTTAACTTATTATTTCTTATTGATACATGTGACTGAACCTGTTTATAACCTGTTTATAACCTGTTTATAACCTGTTTATGATCCAGCGGCAGCATGTATATGCTAACGAGTAAGGTGCCAAGTATGGAGCCCTGGGGGACACCACAAGTCAAAGGGATGGGGAGGAAGGCATTAATCATGGCTACAGAAAAAGGACCATTTAAATAAGTTGGTTTTTTGTTTAGTTTTTTTGGTACATATTAAAGCATAGGAGAATTTACGAAACAAAATGATGTAACTATGTAACCAAAAAAGTCTAATAAATGTCAAATATTTTTAAAAGTATATATATGCTTGATTCATAAATGACCCCAAAGAAATAAAATATGTAAAGAAATCATTTTTTCCATATTTCTTTCTTGTTGAGGAAATTAAAAAGGGTTAAAAATAAACTTAATAATGTGATGACTAATACAATCCTCTTATTGGCCAAATACTATATACTGTACATAAAGCTACATTTAGGACAACGCCACCGGATTCCAAGGGTTTTAAGAATGAATTTTGTGTGTATTGTGAATCCCTGAAATTTATGAGAAAATCTGCACAAAAATAAACTTAATCACTCTAACAATTAATAGATCCTGAATTCATAAATTAGTCAGAGATTATTGTTGTTTTCTTTTTCTTTAATGTGTTTCTTACTATTTATTGTTTTGAATATACTTTTTTTATTTAAGATTCCTCGAATATGTTTTTATCATTTAATAGATGTTTATTTGTCCTGTTGGTTGTAATTACTGGTCAAAGTGTTCAATAAAGCATTTTTTTTTTTAAATGTAAAAAGCTCTTATCATGCTAAATAGAGATAAACCCTATGAAATACATTTCTTGCATTATTATCTGGAGTTTCTGCACACGATAGTTTGCAGTATTTCCTCAGAAAAGTGTAAAAAAGTTGGGAATGAAATCCTGGATTTCAGCGTTCCGTTCGGATCAGCATCAACTTTTAATCGGGATCTTCATTATTGGATGTTGACCCAAACAAGGACTTGGGTAGACATTGCAACAACAGCATAAATCTATATCAGCATCTGATTTTAATTCTATGGATGATCTAAAAGATTTGTTTTGTCAAAATATATAAAAACTTTATTCATATAACACTTTTTACACATGATAAAATAAACGCAAGGTGCTTTACATCAAAAACACGATTTGTCCTACGCATTCTGACTCCGCCCCTTTATCCATATCCACTCGGAGTTCGGTGTTTAACAGGTTAATTCCTATCATATGTTAAATCCTGAAGCTAAGTTAAATCAAAATATGTCAGTTAGTTTGCACACAATAGTCAGAAAATGTGATGAAAAGCATGGAAAAAGCGGTAAATGAAATACTGGCTCCGCCCCTTATGCTCATTCCTGAAACATAGTTTCATCAAAAGTTATCCTATAGCTTGTGTCTATTAGATGGATATTGTGGGGGGGAAAAGGCCATATCTTGGTTTGGAAAGAAAGAAAAAGAAATAAATCCTGGCCCCGCCCCTTTATCCAGATTCCATCCAAAGTTTCGGGGGTTCTCGTCTGTCACATGCTCTTTCCCTGAATCCAGGTTTCATTTATATCTGTCTGGTAGTTTGTACATTATAATCAGTATATATGAGAGGAAGAAAGTTCTGACTCCACGCCTTCATCCAGAACCACTCCAATGATGAAGAAGGCCTCTCCTGTCACATGCTCAGCCCTGAAATCCACTTTCATTCAAATCTGTCAGGTAGTTTGTAGATAATAGTCAAACATTTTAGAAAAAGGCTCCATCTCACAGTGGAAAAGAAAGGTAAACGAAATCCTAACCCCCCCTAAGATCATTATCCATATCCGCTCTGAGGTTTAAATTATTATTTCCTGTCACATGCTCCTTCCTGCATCATAGTTTTATCCAAAAAAAAGCCATAACATTCACTGGAAAAGAAAGAAAAACAAACAGTTGATCCTGATTCTGCCCCCTTGTCCAGATTCAATTCAAATCTTAATGGGTTCTTGACTGTCGTAGTCTCAACCCTGAAAGTAAGTTTCCTGAAAATCTGTCCGGTTATTTTTAGGAAAAGGTGGTTGAAAAAGTCCAATCTCACAGTGGAGAAAAATGGTAAGAAGAAATCCTGACTCCGCCCCTTTATCTGGCCTCTATCTTTTCACAGACACCTTCTGATTTCCTCCTCTGTTCTACTTTGGAGTAGAAGCGGCACCTTCTTGCAGCCGTCCTGCTGCCCGAGCCTAATTGGGGATACAGATACAGAAAAAACGAGGCGCCACAATAAATTACACACAAGCATCCGGTGATCAAAGTCTCACTGGTTTTGATGCATCTCCAAGTCTTCTCCATTTTGCTGACCCGCTGGTTCCAAAATGTCAGCCGCTACAAACTGGAGCAGTGCCTCGGAAGGCTGCTTCAAACAAGAGCAGGGTCTCTTTTTGCCGCCTGATTTGGGACACCCCCTGCTGCCTCGACAGCAAAGTACAAGGCACCGACGGCACCTTCATTCCAGAGAGGCTTCCTTCCTCTCGCAGGTGTGATCGGAGCGCGCCTTTAACCGGGAGACCAAGACCTTCATGTACCTGCAGTAGCAACATCAGCAAACCTTACCTTCTTCAGAAATACCAACAAACAACAACAAAAAAAAATCTAAAATGAAAGGCTGGCAATTCCGTTTTCATTTATATCCCAGAATGCATCTCAGTCTCCACCCAAGGCTCCGGCCCTGCTATTGTCTGTGAAGCCACATGCACCCTCTCATCTCCGGTTAGCCTGCACTCATCTGCAGCCCGATCATCTGCATCACTTGGCAGATACAAAGAGCACTGCGCCCGTTTTGCGTGCGAGCATGTTCACCTTTTGTGTGCGGCTCCGCTCGTGCAGAAATGCCTGTGCACGCCGTTTATTTCACATGATGAAGTGGGAGCAGTTCGGAGGCATCTGATGGTTCCCAGACTTTGGCTCCCTTTTATCTGATGCTGGGATGGCAGCTGTTGACCAAAGGAATTCATACATGTGTGTATAATTTGTCTTACGGCTCAAAACAAACACGGCACCCGGGACATCTTTCATCCATCGGATCTGACGTGACGCAAGCAGAAGGTCGCTGCGTGTTTTGGGCTTTTTTTTCCTTCTTTGAGTTGCTTGATTGTAATTTCAGGGACGTCTATAAATATAAATCAGCGTTAAGCATCGGCGTTCTCCAAACCGGACTGGTGCGGCGGATGGATGTTGCAGAAAAGCTTTGGGGCTCACCATTTTATTTGTCTCCTCTTAATGATTATAATCCTCATAAATGGCAGTGGCGAATGAGCCTCCCCTCAATTATAGGGGAGGGGGGGGATAGCATGAATTAATAATGAGCAAAATTACTCAAACTCTGCACACCACGACCTGCCGCGGCACGGCGAGCAGCGGGCCCTAAGGTGACATAGCTAGATAAATATTTTATTTCTAAATATGATTTTTTTTTTGGGGGGGGGGGGGGGTTTGCTGTGTGACAACCCCGCTCGCGTTCCTGCAGCACGTGGGGAAAGCATTGAGCGGTAGGCAGACCTGGGATCCGTCTTGTCTGGACAGAAGGGCTCTGGGATGGGGTTCAGACTTTGCAGCCAGCTTCTTGTGAGTCGACGGTGTTCTTCGGGTGCCCTCAGGTGGAAGCCTGGTATAATTGCTGTTGACAGCATACAAGTCATTGTGCAATTAAAGCATCTGCCGCTCCTGTGTGGCAGCGGGCTGTGATGCCTTGTGACAGCTCGTAGCCATTAAGCAACTGTAAGCAGCTGGCGTGCCTCGGTGGGGGAAAATAATGTGACAGAGGCGCCCCCCCCCCTCCCCTATTGTTGCCCTTGTCTCATTGGGGAAAAGAGGGATATTACATCACTCACTGGATTCTCAAGGCTCTCAATGAATGGGAGAGAGGGCCACGCTTACAAATTAGAGTTGGCAAAGCTGGACGTCCAAACGGTGTTTGTATTCTTAAAGAACAAGAAATAATTAGGTCTACTTGTTTTGAGGGGATGTGGTGGCGGGGTGGGGGGTGGGGGGTGGGGGGGGATAAATATAACAGAGATTGTTGAATTGATCGATTGAGGAGAAAATGTAATCAGCGACAAGCTTGATTATTGATTAACTCATTCATTTTCTTGTTTGGAGCCTATCCCAGGTGGCATTGGGGGAGAGAAGTGATCAAACACATAGAGACTCTATTGGTCCAGATGAATCGGTGATTCTATATTAAACGTCGGTGTGACTGTGACTGTGAATAGTTGTTTTTCTCTATGTGTCTGCCCTGTGATGAACTGGTCATATCTCCATGTCAGCTGGGATAGGATCATATGTCGGAGAAAATGAATGAGTCTTGTCAATAATCAAACTTATTGCTATTCGACACCGCCACAACCAATCACAGTATAAGTGCTTCCAGAAATGGACAGATGGATGGATGGATGGATGGATGGATGGATGGATGGATGGATGGATGGATGGATGCAGCATAACCGGTCCCCATCTGCCTCTGATTGGTTTAGTTTGCTGATGATATTTCTCGTGTAGCTGAAGTTCTTCAAGTGAGCGTCAATGATAGAAACGTCATCATGGTATCAGGCGGTTGGGTGATGTCATCATCATAGTAGGATACCTAGCTCTATTTGGAGGGTGATGTCATCACCATAGTAGGATTCCTAGCTTTGTTTGGAGGGTGATGTCATCACCATAGTAGGATTCCTAGCTTTGTTTGGAGGGTTATGTCATCACCATAGTAGGGTTCCTAGCTTTGTTTGGAGGGTGATGTCATCACCATAGTAGGATTCCTAGCTTTGTTTGGAGGGTGATGTCATCATCATAGTAGGATTCCTAGCTTTGTTTGGGGGGTGATGTCATCACTATAGTAGGATGCCAAGCTTTGCTTGGAGGATGATGTCATTAGGTGTGGGCGCTGTGATGACCTGACAACTTGTTGAGGGTTTGCTACGGCATTATCCCAATGCCTGCTGCTCCATCAGCTGTAGACAGCGGGTGGAGGAATCGATTCTCAAATTCACATCAAATCAACATTTTTCTGAACACGAGTCAAGAAGAGAGTGTTTGCATGAATGAAAGTTCTGTCAGATCAGCAGTCCGTTAGAAATGAATATCAAAATCCTGCTGAAGATAAACTGAAGAACAAAATCTCACAGTATGGAGATATTAATCCAACAACTTTTTGAAACTTCAAACAGAAGAATGACGAGTCAGACGATGTTTTCACGGGACACCAGAACGGTCCAGGAACTTTTGGTCCCACCAGTAACTGACAACATCTGCTTGCGTTATTAGGAAAAAGAAAAAAATATAGTCTAAGAAAGAAGAAACGGTTTAGAAAAATGTGCTTAAAAAATACACCACACTATTTTCTTTTCTTTTTTTTTTAAATAAGATTATCACAAAATTTAAATTAAATATTAAATTCTGCTGCATGTTGGTGAATAAATAGAAAATACCTTTAATATATGCTCTGAAAGTATTTGCAGTAATATATCACACTGTTGGTGCAGAATGTCTGAAAGCCTCATAATGAAGTGAAAAACAAAACAATGCAGAGAAAAAAGAATGTGAGAAGTTTCTTTTTTATTAAAAACAAACATTTCACAATAATGTTTTCTTTATCATTGATTCAGATAAACAATAGATTTTTTTCACGAAAACTTTTTTTCTGCTGTTTAAAAAATTAACAACAGGTTTTTAAATAATTCAAAATATGTATTGTGTCATGATTCATTCAGAAAAATAATGCAAATGATTTTTTTTTTAATCGTAACATTTTTTAATTATTTTGGCAAACGATATAAAATTTCATTTTTTCATGAAGATTTATCTCGAAATTCAAAAAAATAAGATCTTGTTAATAAGAAAAACAGCAAACATTTTTTTGTTACATTGTTGACCAGAAAAATTGTGATAAAAGCCTTTTTCTTTTTGTCCTTAATAAGAAATAAGAAAATAAGAGATTTTTTTGGGGTGAAAACTCATTTCTGAATCCTGAGATAATTATGTCATTAATTCAGACAAACAAATAAAGTTTTACTTTTTGTGTTTCATTCATAAAAATAGGGGGGGAATTATTTTTGTCATTGTTAATTCAGAAAAAAAACAAGTGAAAAACTTTTTTTATAAATAATTTAGAAGAAACATAATAAATGTTATGTTACTTTTTATAACAATGCAGTGCAAAATTGTATTTTTTCATGAATAAATTAAAAAAAATTTGTCGAATTATTTTTTCGTAATTAATTTAGAACAAGATAAAACTTAAATTTTTCACAAAAACTTTTGTGAAAAAAATGTTTTGGTGAATAAAAAAAAACTTTTTTCCCATCGCTGAGTAGGGGACTCAAATCTTTTATCTTTTTACGCTTCATTGAAAAAAAACGAGGATTTATTTAAAAAATTTTGTCATGAATTTAGATCGGCAAGACAAACTTCTATTTTTTATGAAAACTCTGAATTTTGAGATAATTATCTTGTCAATTCAGACAAAACAAACTACATTTGATTTTCTATAATTAACTAATAGATGATTGAGGTAAAAGTGTAGACTCTTAGTTTCATGAATAATTAAAACTCATTAAATGATTGTTTCATAATTTATTTGGGAAATAATGATAAAAATGTAATAAATTAGTGAAAGTTCATCTCAGATTCCGAGACAATTGTTGGTGAACATAAACTTCTTCCACATTTCATTCAGAAAAATGGTTTTATTTTTCCGGTGACTGCATTATGCTTCCGTACTAAATGACTCAATCAGGAGACGATGTTACCGAGGAGGGATTCTGAGCTCTAAGTGTGAAAAGTGGTAAAACCAGATATTCAACTCTTTTGAACATAAAAATGATAGGAGAAGAGAGAGCATGCTGGCCTCTTCCCTCCTGCTGCGGCGGATGACATAATTCTGACTTTAATTAACCCGTCTCTGAGTCATCTGTGAATCACATGAGAATCTTTTCTTTGATGTACTTTTTAGTGAATTTGAGGGGATTTATGTGCATAAGATTTCCACGCTCTGCGGTCACATGTCATTATTTATTTACTTATCGCTGTCTTTTCATGTCTTTTCATGTCTTTTCATGTCTTCTGGACCGAGTCATCAATTTTCCCAATAAAAACAGCCCTTTTCTATTAATATGACATAAACTGCAGCCGTACATTTATCTGAATCGAGTGGGACAATCCTGACAGACGTAAATTCAGAGACAGCAGTAATCAGCTACTCAGATGTTTGTCAGCTGGTCACGAAAGGCCAGTTGTAGTGTGTGTGATTGTGTATCTGTGAAATTGTGTGTGACTGTGTGTGTGTGATTGTGTATCTGTGTGAGTGTGCACTTGTTTGTGTCTGTGTGTGTGTGCGTGTGTGTCTCTGTGTAAGTGCGTGCATATGTGTGTGTGTCTTTGTGTATGTGCGTGTGTGTGCGTGCGCGTGTATGTGCGTGTATGTGTGTGTGTCTGTGTCTCTGTGTGCGTGCGTGCATGCGTGTGTGTGCGTGTGTGTGTGTGTGTGTACGTGTATGTGCGTGCGTGGGTGTGTGTGTGTGTGTGTCTCTGTGTGCGTGCATGTGTGTGTGCGTGTGTGTACGTGTATGTGCGTGCGTGGGTGTGTGTGTGTGTGTGTGTCTCTGTGTGTGTGCATGCGTGTGTGTGTGTGTGTGTCTCTGTGTGCGTACATGCGTGTGTGTGTGTGTGTGTTCGTGTATGTGCGTGCGTGGGTGTGTGTGTGTGTGTGTGTCTCTGTGTGTGTGCATGCGTGTGTGTGTGTGTGTGTGTGTGTGTGTGTGCGTGTGTGTGTGTGAGTGTGTGTGTCTCTGTGTGCGTGCATGTGTGTGTGTGTGTGTGTGTGTGCACCTCCTGTCTGTCTGAAGGATTTGCTGTTTCAGCAGGGAAGGAATCAGTGTTGTGCCTTTGCCATGCAGGAAAGTCAGCGTAAGGAAATTCCTGAGCTTCACAGTGGCAATCAGGCAGTTAAGGAGCTGCCAGTGAAAATGGAGCTGTGTGTCAGTCACTTTCATGGCTTCTTCACACGAGCACAACTGCTGCCGCATAAAAAGAGGCCTTCTCCTTCACTCACCTCAACAAGCCATTAAATTGCTCTTAGTTGCAGCCCGGCGGAGTGACCTAGAGTTCTAGCTATCTCACAGGGCAGGGAGAGTTAGGGACAGATTATGACGTATCCTCGTGACGCTCATCGGAAAACAGGTTTAAAAATAAAGTGAGTTTTAGACGAACATAAGTAATAATAGGAAAAACAACCGGGAGACAAGACCGACGGTTCAAGTCTGAGTGAGATAAAAAGACTTCTGGAGGGAAAGTAACTACAACTATGCTGTCGTCCCCGACAGAGAGGGTTTCTCCCAGAAAGTCCCCCTATCCCCTGCGTTGCACGAGAAATCCTTTGATTGAACTCCTTAAGTTTGAAGTTATGTGTGCAAAACAGTGTTTTTATGTAAAAAAACAAAACAAATATATTATATATAGATAGAGATATATACTAGATAAATGTCCTCGAGTTGATTCAGATGATTCATATGACTTATCTCAGATTACTGAGATAATTGTTTTATTATTTTAAAACAAAAGCACATAATCTTGTAGTTTCATTGTTAATTCAGAGATATATAGAAATACAGATATTCTAATTTAATTAAGTTCAAAAATAATGTCGTCACTTTGTGCCAAAGGACAGACACGACTGTTGTTTCAATAACTATAATTATTCATTCAGAAATACAGCATTTATTCTTATTCATTCATCGTAAATGAATGAATTATCTTTTAATGATGCCTTAAAAGTTTTTCATTCTTAATATAGTAAAACAAGGCAATGTTCTTTCATAAAAACTTTTTGTCTTAGAATTCCGATTTTCTAGCTTTTATATTCCATTTATTTTTCATTTTAACTGTTTTGTTCATTTATTTCACTGTGATTTAATCCTTTTATCCTGGCTGTGTTGCTCCATGTTTGTATACTTTACTGGTTGATTGCTGAAGCTCTGTTTTTCTTTTTTGCGTTTGTTTATCATTGCATTAAATGTTCTTTACAAATCCAGATTAGTTCAAAATAATCATTCTTAAGGTACATTTTAACAAAAATATGCCTCTTTTAAAATATTTCCCACATGCTCAGGCATAATTTAGTTATTACCCATAGTTCAAAGCCACCGCCTGATCCTTTTTTTAAATTCTTTTCTTTTTTTAAATAGACAGCTTCAACTTACAAGAACAAGTCAGACTTGGCATAAATCCTGGTAAGAACCAGACCATAAAACTGTCATAGGGAACAGAAAAAAAAATCAACATTCAAGTGTGAAAGGTACAAAGTACCTTATTTATAAATAAATAAACAAATAATGGTTCAAATTCTGAAGGGAAAAGTTCCAGGAAATTTATCTTTTCATGAACTATTTTTTTCCTGATAATTCTTTAAAGGGATAGATCTTTTCTCATCATTTTGGGGGTGTTTCTTTCTTCTTATGAGTTACTGGAAATTGTAAATAGATTTTTTTTTAATTAGCTGATTGAATCTTTGACAAATTTGATCACCTTGATTGTCGTTTTGGTCAAAAATGACAATCAAGGTGAGGTTTTCTGTTTCTCTTTCAAGGGAATAATTACTATAATTTGTAATAATATAGTAATTATTACAATTCTTGTCCAGTATAAAAAATCTTTTGAATGGTGAATTGTGATTTTTGTGGCTGTATACGTTGGTATGTAGAAACATCTTCATAAGAAACACAAATTCTCATAAGAGTGGTTTTTGTAATTAAATTAATTCTGTTGAACGTTTAAAATACAAATTGGATTATTATCCAATGAAACTGCCATTCTCACCCATTAAGTCAGCAAGATTTTTAACAAAGGTTTTAAATTATGGCTGAAACAGAAACAAAACTGTCACACCCAAAATACTTGTGCAGACTTTTGATATATTTGCAGATTTATAGCATTTTTTTGTATTTATAGATTATATATTATATAGTTATTATTCCACATAGTTATGATGTGGGCTGAGAAGTTATACATAAGACATCCTCCAGTAAAGTTATATTTTACTATGGAGCTCTGATGATGAAACTGTAGGGTAAAGTGTGATCCTGAGAAGGCGGATGCTGCTCCCGCAAACCGTGCAGGGGTGTCGTAAAACCAACCGATGTCGTTAGAGACGTAAAGTGTTTTCCTCATTGATATCCAGACCCTTGTGGGTTTTAGAGGCTGAAATATGTAATAAATGTTTGCTTTGTCGGTACATTTAACCAAAAAACAATGGACGCCGAGTGAATCGGACCTTTAGAAGTGGGAAGATGAGTTAATTTACTGCAAAAGAAATACGAAAATGACAACATACAGCCCAGAAGGTAAAGAATAGCAAACATCCCATATTGAGAATGTATTTATCATCTCTGTCTTGATTCGGTTGAACGTGTTTATATGATCTGATCGTGTTGGCTTTTTGTGGCTGCAGGACATTGTACTGTGGTGGAAGTCAGCCCAGATATTCATATTTGCGGCTTCTGCAAGCAGCAGTATAATAATTTCGAAGTCTTTCTCGCTCATAAGCAGAACGGATGCTCCCTGCCCTCCTCTGACGCTCCTGCCTCCAGCACGACTGCAGCTCTCACAGGTACAACATGTAACCCTGCTCTTCATCAGGTTTATACACGCGTCACTCCTGCTGTCAGATGGTTTACGTGAGTGGAGGTTCTGTTACCTCAATGTGAATGTACTCCACTACCTGCAGTGTAGTGCCCTGCATTCAAAACCTCACTGGAGTTTTTTAAGTATTATCAGTGACGTGTGCTCAAAAGTCTCAAAGTAAAAGTACTCGTAGTCTGGTGAAGTGGTTCCTCTCAGGGTTTTACCATTGTGTAGGATTATGATAGATAGATAGATAGATAGATGGATAGATGGATAGATGGATAGATGGATAGATGGATGGATAGATGGATGGAAGGAGGTATAATAGATAGATGGATGGACATATGGGTCGTTGGATGGGTTGATGGATAGATGGATGGTCTCATGATGGATGGATGGACGTATGATAGATAGATGGATGGACGTATGATAGATAGATGGATGGACGTATGATAGATAGATGGATGATGGATGGATGGACATACGGGTCGTTGGATGAGTTGATTGATAGATGGATGGACTTATGATGAGTTGATTGATGGATGGACGGACGTATGATAGATAGTTGGATGGACATACGGGTCGTTGGATGAGTTGATTGATGGATGGATGGACGTATGATAGATAGTTGGATGGACAGATAAATATGTGTTATATCTACTCAAGAAGGTAAGAAAGTGACGGTTTCATTAAAAGGAAGAGAAAATGTAATGAAAGAGTATAAATACAAATATACACATGCATTCATACATACCTTCTTATTTTTTTTAGAGTTTTATTTTTCATTATGTGGACAGGGTCAAAACACAATTTTGCTCTTTCACGAAAGGGTTTGAAAAAAATGTGTTAATTAATTGATTGAATTAGAATTGAAAATACATTTTCTATGCACTTATACATATAAACATATTCACGTGTATAAATATGTCTGCGTGAACTCATGAAGTTCATAATTCATACAACTACGCCCTTAATTTTACCATTTTGAGAAAGAATTGGATAAATGTCGTCTCATGTTGAGTTTCTCTTCAAATCATTTTCAAATCATATTAAAACTCCCACACAAACTTTTTTTTTTAACTATATTAGTTCTAATTAATTCAGACACTTCCAAAATTTAACCATTTAAAATCTGTCTCCGTGTAAACAACATCTCATCCAGAGTCAGCTGGGATAGGTTCCAGCCCATAATCGGAAAAATTAATGAATGAATGAAAATGAGTAGAGTTTATTGAAAAGTAGTATGTCAGTGTTTTCCTCTGGCATGTGGTGGGTGGAGTAGAAGGTTCAGTGTTTTCCTCTGACATGTGGTGGAGTAGAAGGTTCAGTGTTTTCCTCTGACATGTGGAGGAGTAGAAGGTTCAGTGTTTTCCTCTGACATAAGGTGGAGTAGAAGGTTCAGTGTTTTCCTCTGACATGTGGTGGAGTAGAAGGTTCAGTGTTTTCCTCTGACATAAGGTGGAGTAGAAGGTTCAGTGTTTTCCTCTGACGTGTGGTGGAGTAGAAGGTTCAGTGTTTTCCTCTGACATGTGGTGGAGTAGAAGGTTTAGTGTTTTCCTCTGACATGAAGTGGGTGGAGTAGAAGGTTCAGTGTTTTCCTCTGACATGTGGTGGAGTAGAAGGTTTAGTGTTTTCCTCTGACATGTGGTGGGTGGAGTAGAAGGTTCAGTGTTTTCCTCTGACATGTGGTGGAGTAGAAGGTTCAGTGTTTTCCTCTGACATGAAGTGGGTGGAGTAGAAGGTTCAGTGTTTTCCTCTGACATGTGGAGGAGTAGAAGGTTCAGTGTTTTCCTCTGACATGTGGTGGGTGGAGTAGAAGGTTCAGTGTTTTCCTCTGACATGTGGTGGAGTAGAAGGTTTAGTGTTTTCCTCTGACATGTGGTGGAGTAGAAGGTTCAGTGTTTTCCTCTGACATGTGGTGGGTGGAGTAGAATGTTCAGTGTTTTCCTCTGACATGTGGTGGGTGGAGTAGAAGGTTCAGTGTTTTCCTCTGACATGTGGTGGAGTAGAAGGTTCAGTGTTTTCCTCTGACATGTGGTGGAGTAGAAGGTTCAGTGTTTTCCTCTGACATGTGGTGGAGTAGAAGGTTCAGTGTTTTCCTCTGACATGAGGTGGGTGGAGTAGAAGGTTTAGTGTTTTCCTCTGACATGTGGTGGGTGGAGTAGAAGGTTCAGTGTTTTCCTCTGACATGTGGTGGAGTAGAAGGTTCAGTCTGACATGAGGTGGAGTAGAAGGTTCAGTGTTTTCCTCTGACATGTGGTGGGTGGAGTAGAAGGTTTAGTGTTTTCCTCTGACATGTGGTGGGTGGAGTAGAAGGTTCAGTGTTTTCCTCTGACATGTGGTGGGTGGAGTAGAAGGTTCAGTGTTTTCCTCTGACATGAGGTGGAGTAGAAGGTTCAGTGTTTTCCTCTGACATGTGGTGGGTGGAGTAGAAGGTTCAGTCTGACATGAGGTGGAGTAGAAGGGTTAAAGTCGCGTCAAGAACTTCATGTCTGTACTTAATCACAATACTTGTAGTAAATATCCCAAGTACTAAACTTTCCTTCTCCTGCTCAGATTCCAGCACTGAGTTTGTTTTCGAGGAAACCTACCAGACCTGTGTTTCCAAAGGTGTCAGAAAGATCCTGACCAAAGCGCCGAAAACACCCCCCAAAAGATTAAAACCCGCTCTGACTTCAAAGAGACACAGCTGCTGTTTCTCAGGTCGGTGCCTCCGGACATTTATGGCTGTAACACATTCCTTCTTTGACATGCTTTTATGATGTCAGTGCTTACAGTACTGCAACGGCAGGAGATAAAAGATAAAGAACGGAACCAGAACTTACCTGCCTGGATTTTAACCGGCCTCCTCTGATTTTATACTTACTTTTTGATATCATATTAAGTCTTTTCTATATTTTTTAAACAATATTTTAAAAAGTATGGAATTGTTTGCATATTAAATATTATATTTTATGGAATCATAATCGCTGCTGGAGATCCTTCGCGTTAACGCGAAGGATCTCCAGAATTGTTTCATGGATCATTTTCAAATTCTCTAAACCAATAGGATGAGGAAGAAGGTGAATGATTTTGGGAAAAGTCAGTTGCATATTTCTGCCACTAGGGGGTGCTTTATCTCCAAATTCACAGTTTTTGGGTCATAACTTCCTAACCGGTGGTCCGATTTATTCCACATTTAGTGCATATGAATGGAGAGGAGGAGATCCATCTTGTATTTGACATATTTTATTCTAATGGTTCATAGTTTACTACCTAGGAGAGCTTTTTTGAAGAAAAAAAAAATGGTTTTGGAGCACAACCTCCTACTAGTTTGACAATTTAGTCACAATTTTCTTCATATGAACTGCCTCAAGGAGATCTAACTTGCATTTGTCATATTTTACTGTGACTGCTCATAGTTCACTCACTATGAGGGCTTTTTTGGAGAGAAAAAAACTCTTTTGACCATTTCAGCCCAACTATATATCCGATTATGTCCAAACTCGGCTCGTATGAATCTACACAGAAGCACCGGAAACTTCTTCCAAAGAGATCTATCTTGTATTTAAATTATTTCATTATAATAATTCATAGCTCCTATGAATTGACACAAGGATATATGTCTGTATTTACCTTCATTTTCTAGCAACTATGGGATCTGATCTTAGAAGATATTACTGACTTCATAGAAATAGTCAGGTCGAGTCAATGTGGACTGTTTGAGATGAATAAGTTTGAGGGGTTTATCATGGGCGTTGGGGGCTTTTAGGTGATAAACACTGGCCCACAGTGAAGGCCTAGTTATTATTCTGTATTCTTCTCACCCTCCGGTCAGGAGGGAGCGGTTCTTTCTGCTAGTCAAGTCTTGTTTTGTTAGCTTTATTTATTCAGGACAACACCTTTTAAAGAACACTCTCCGTTGATCTGCAGGTTGCACTTTTAAGACGCAGTATGGCCAAAAAGACATGGAGCGCCATCTCAAAACCCACACCGGTACGTCCACGCGTTCCTCCTCTCATTCTCTCTTGCTTCAGAACCGGATGATGACACGTTATTTTCCGCCATCTAGGGGAGAAGCCTTTTGAATGTGAGCTATGCCACAAACGCTTCAGCCGCAGGGACAAACTCAACATGCACAGCCGCTCGCACACGGGCGAGAAGCCGCACAAGTGTAAACACTGTCCGTACGCGGCGGCGGACAGCAGCAGCCTGAAGAAGCACCTCCGCATCCATTACGACGAACGGCCTTTCAAATGCCAGATATGTCCCTACGCCAGCCGCAACTCCAGCCAGCTCACTGTGCACCTCCGCTCGCACACTGGTGGGTACCGCCCCCCCCCACACACACACACACACAAACACACACACACACACACACACACACACACACACACACACACTGTCTGGGATAAAGTTGCTCTGAAGGCTGGATTCAAAATTATCTGTGATTTTCTCGTCATTTCTTTCATTTTTCAAGGCGACGCACCGTTCCAGTGCCAACAGTGTGACGCAAAGTTCAAAATCAACTCCGACCTGAAGAGGCACCTCCGCATTCACTCCGGGGAGAAGCCTTACAAGTGTGACTATTGTGAATACCGCTGCGCCATGAAGGGCAACCTGAAATCTCACATCCAGATCAAACACGGCACAGAGAACTCCTTCCACTGCCTCCACTGCGACTTCCAGTGTTCAAACAAGACCACCCTGCGGCAGCACACGCGGGAGCACCAGCCCATACAGGCCATGCAGTGCTCCGAGTGCTCCTACTCCTGCTCCAGCAAGGGGGCGCTCAGAGTCCACGAGAGGATCCACTCGGAGGAGCGCCCCTTTAAATGTGACTCCTGCAGCTTCGCCTCCAAGCAGCGCAGCAACCTGGTCATCCACAGGAAGAAGTGCCACTCGGATAAGCCTGAGAAGGTCGGCGGAGGGAAAGGGGGGAAGAGCGGAGGAGGGGACTCTCCTAAGCCGGTGGGCTCCAGATATCGAGCCAAACTAGAAGCGGCTCGAGCTTTCTGCTGTGACCTGTGCGACGCCTGCTTCGTGAGGGAGGACTCCCTGCGCAGCCACAAGAAGCAGCATCGAGACTCTCACGACGTGCTGCAGCTCCAGCTCTCCTCGCCCGTAACGACGCAGCAGGGCGGCGCTCAGCTCCAGTTTCCTGACCCCATGGCTTCTTACAGCAGCGCAAAGCTCAAAATCATCGTGTCTCACCCGCTGGATCAGGAGAACTCTTTAATCACAGACGCTCAGGCTAAGAACAACATGGTCCTGCTCAGCCCAGAGAGCCAGGACTTAGTAGTCAACTCCATGATCCAGCAGGTCAACCTCCTCTCTCCTATGCAACCCCTCGTTTCATGCCAGACCACAGGAGCGACCCTTGAACCCCCGACTGCGATGCTGTTGACACAACTCAGCCCGGACGACACCAACAACCCACTCCACCAGGCCCTGCTGCAGACGGCCATCAGCGCTCAGGAGGCCAGCGGCGGCTCGCAGACATTCATCACCACCTGCTCTGAACTGGAGGGCCTCAAAGCTTTGATCCAGGAGGGGGGCACAGAGGTCACGGTGGTGACAGAAGACAGCGCCGCCATGGTCAGCGCAGCAGCTCCACCAGACATGGTGTGTGGCCCATCGCAGGACATGTCCAAACCAGCGGGGACAGTTACGGTGGAGGAGAGTGCCTTATTGGTACCAAATATGAGCCTCGGCGGCCAGGATGTTGTCCTCCACAGCCTCCCGCTGATTGTCTCCACCCAGCAGAGCGCAATGGAGCGGCTCTCTCCAAACACGCTCTATGTAGATTAAGGCATCTCTCTATGAGGTGTTTCTCTACAAAAAGGAAACACTGACTGCATTATAAGCTATTTGTTTGCCAGTAAGAACTCGTGGAGGTTACGTACGAGCCTGTACTAGTAACACAGTTTTATTTCTGTCTATTAATTGTTGTAACCACTGAAACTGGTGACTTTGAATAACTTTTTATCATGGCGTCACCGTTCAATCCAGAATGTTTAGCTAGTCTTGTTTAGCGCTGAATTACTTGATCATTCAGACACAATTTCATATCTTCTATTTTTAAAGTGGCATCAGACTTGAACCCTAATTTTATATATGTATATAGAAAGACACGAAAGAGTCCTTTAAATGAAAGAAGATTATTTTCCGGCAATATCTCAGATATTCAGACAAATGTCTGAATAAAAACTTGAAATTGAACATGTCTTTGTGTCATGCGTTTCTCCAGTTTGTCCACCGGGGGGCAGCAGAGGGATGAGATAAAAGTTGACTGCAACATGGGCTTTTTAATGATTCCACTTATCTTAGGTGTACTTTTTTAGGATAAATAAATATAAGCATTTTGAGTCAATATCAATTACAGGAAAGGTCAGACTCCATATCGAGGTCTTACCTTCTAAAAGCCACGTTACTCAACTAATAGATTTTTATTAAAGTGCCTGTTTTGCTCGTGCTATTCTATTATTGTGGCCATTTTTAAACTTGGCACTTTAGCAGAAAGTGAAGGCTGCACCTTAATAGGACTCTCTTATGAACAGTTGACCATTGATTTCCTCCTCCTTCCTCGCCACTAATGGCTCTGCTGATGCAGACTCCTACATCCTGACCACACACACACATGAAGTTGTTTGATGAATGCGTCTCGAGTCCCAGCTCAGAGGTGGTTTGTGTTTAAAAAGGGAGAACTGTCCTCTGCTGGAAAATGAATCACAACAAACAGCAAAGGGAAATGAAAAATAGCCTCATTTTCTTGCTGTAATTTTTAGGATGGCGGGATCTGACTGGTGATACCTTTTCCTTTAAAACAGTTTAAATCAAATATGTTCTTATGTGAAGCAACCTGGTTGAATATAACAAAGTATCTTTACTCGATTACTGCACTTTACTGCAAGTTACAGATCCTATATTTCCATTTTACACACATACTTGTCTAAAATGTAAGAGGGCAAAACTCAGTCAAACTTTTCCAGATCATCTAAAAAAAGTTGATTAACGGGATAATTTTACATTTTCAAGAAAAAACATTCTCTTCCCCATTCAGATATTTATAAAACGGATTGCACCTATCAGTCTGAAGCTAGAACCAGTAGCTCAGTTAGCTTAGCATTGCATAAAGACTAGGAGTTATGGAAATAGGCTAGCGTTCTTTAGCTACAGGAATAATTTAGCATTTTGAGATTTACTTTTTTTACTTTCTTGCTTAAAGATGAGAGCTCATGTTTTTTCTAAAGCTACAATCAGCCACCCAGTTAGCTTAGCATTGCTTAAGGCTATAAACCTTAACTTTATGGCAATAAGTTAGTGTACTTTTATCTAAGGGAGTTTTTTTTTACATTTTGAAAAATAATGTATTTTATTAACATTCTTGTTAAAGAGACATCATTTTCACCTCTCTTACATCTTAAGTTAAAGCCAGTAGCCCAGTTAGCTTAGCATTACATAAAGTCTAGAAATGAAGGAAAATGGCTAGGGTACTTCTATATACGGGAAAATTTTAATATTATTAAAATTCTTGTCAGGATATACAAAATGTTATATTTATAAACCCTATCAGAGGCCTTGTTAGCTTAGCATCACATAGCGCCTACAAATTAAGACTAAACTTCCATCCTTTATCTAAAAGAAACAATTGACATTTTTTCAAAATACTTTTTTCAATTACTTTCTCATCAAGAGATACAGAAGCTCAGTCGGCAGCCCAGTTAGCTTAGCATGGCTTAAGGCCAGAAATGAAAGATAAAGGTTAACACACTTCTATGTGGAGGAATCTTTCACATTTTCAGAAAGCTTATTATTGTCAAGGGATAGAAAACGTATATCTCCCTCTCTCTTTCAGTCAGCAGCCGAATTAGCTTAGCATTGCATAAAAGCTGTGAATCATGATTATAGTATTATCCCTTTATCTAGAAGAATAGTTTGGCATTTTTTTGACTTTCCTACTGAGAACTACACAGGATGTAAGCCCCTCTCATATTTCCCCTGAATTAGATACTGTTTTTCGGGAATTTTATTTTCAAACAAGAGATAATGAAGCTACAGTGAGCAAGCCAATTAGCTTAGCATCATTTAAGGCTAGAAAGCAGGCATTTGGCCAAGGGAATCTTTTAAAGTTTGAGAAAAACTTGCTTTTATATACATTTTTTTAAAGATTATTTTCACCTCTCACGCATCTAAAAGTATAGCCACTAGCCCAGTTAGCTTAGCCCTGCATAAAGTATTAAAAGTAATGGGAACAGCTAGATTGCTTTTATTTAAAGGAATATTTTGACGTTTTGAAAAATAAATTATCTTCAATGAAAAATGTATATATTTCAACACATTTGTCAGTTAAGCGTGAAGCTAGTTAGCTTAGCATAAAACAGGAATGAGGAAAATGTCTCTGCAAACACCATCTCCAAACTTAAGAATAGTAAAACTTTAATAATTGGAATAAAAGGCCATAATTAGCCACTTGCATAGCGTTAAATAAGAGCATTACATTTCAGTTTTTCTGCCAAGCGACGTTTAAAGTCTTTCCATAGCTTTCCCAATATTTCTTGAAAGAGTGGCATCAATCCTCTCCTCTTAAAATGTACAAGTAAAGCAGTAAACGTTCATTCATTGATTCATATATACCATAGATGTTAGAATAGCTCTAAAACTAAACTGCTCCTTTCAAATCAAAATCAAAATGACCAATATTTCACTTTAATAGTTCCACATTTACGTAAAAAACGAACCTGAATGCCTCGTCCACCACTGAATTACTTGAACTGAACATTCCATAGCTTCAAGTGAAAATAGTCAAGCATTCAGTGAGAGAGCCGTGTTCTTCTCTGAAGTTATTCCCCCGCATTGTCTCCACCTGCACTCCAGTTCACATTGATATTATAATCACCCCGGTGATCTGTGGTGTCACCGCTGACCCTCTTTTTGGGGCAAAGTGTGTGATTCTCCCACCCAAAGTTGTCCCGATCCTCAGGTGCATAAAAGCTGCTGAAACTCCATTATGCATGAAGATGAGCGTCATGTGGGAAAAGCAAGAAGTGCTGTCGGTCGTATCTGTTTGATCTTATATCTCACAGACTTACATAATGTGATGCAGACCCTAAACGGACC